>CM074720.1:179779407-180261907 GCA_037306005.1 Rhinophrynus dorsalis | reverse complement strand
CACTCAACATCACGGGCATTTAAGGCAAATGCTTCGCCAGAAGAAATTTGGAAAGCCGCAACCTGGCCATCAGCCTCCACGTTTATAAAACACTACAGGCTAGATGTGGCTGCATCAGCTGAAGTAAAGTTTGGAAAGAAAGTTCCTGGAGGCGGTAGGATGTATTTTGTTCAATTATCACTTTTTGGTGTTAAAATTATAATTCTAAGGCACTATTGGGATCACCATAATTATAGTGGAGCATAAGGTTTTTTTACCCACCCTATTAAAGCTTGGGAATTTCCCAAATAATTACAGTGCCGTGGAGTATACGAAAGGAAAGCAGAAACTTACCGATATTTCCTTTTCTTCTGTGTATCTCCACGGCACACCCACCCTTAACCTATCTCCTTATGTTTTATAGCTCGGGTAGAAAAGAAACTGAGGAAGGAAGCAGTGGAGTCACCTTAAGTACAAATTGACCAGTCCTACCAGCTGGAGGAGGGGACACAAAGCCCATAGAATTATGGTGCTGTGGAGATACACGGAAGAAAATGAAATATCGGTAAGTAAATTTCTGCTTTTTTGTGGACCACTTCCAATTACATAATATTAAATCCATAACAATTCACCCTATCACTATCTCTGATCATGCTCCGATTAGTCTCTCATTGGAGTTGCCTTCAGTGATCCAGGGTAAGCCCCAATGGCGACTTAACTAAGCACTTTTGCAAGATAAGACAATCTGTGATACCATTCATTCTCATATTTCTCTCTACGTTCTCAACAATACGACTCCCAAGGTATCGGCTCCTGTGATTTGGGAGGCTCATAAGTGCTACAACATGTCCGGTCTCTTCTACAGGAGATTGCAGCATTGGAACTCCTGCATAAGAAATCTTTGTCCGAATCAGTACTTTCTACCTTATCCAAAAAAGCAAGAGGCTCTGGCTGTTTTTAACGTCTTTGCAGCAGCTTATTAACTCTTATTTGGCACTTTAAGAGACCTCAACTACCCTTTCGGCTTCTGAGAATGCATAGAAAAAGTGGTGGTCTGGGTATACCGGATATATCCACTTATTATAAAGCTTCCAGGTTGTCCCTTCTTTTGGACTGCATTAAGGTTCCTGTAAAGCCTTGGGTTGAGTGTGCTGCTTTATTCACCCATGGGATCTCGTTATCTCATTTGTGCATGTTTGACCCCCATCTATTTCCGGACACATGTAAAGTTCATGTTATTATAGGGCATCTTCTTAATTTCTGGAAATCCTTGAATAATTCCTTTAACCTTCTGCCTTATCCCTCAGGTCAAATGCCGATTTTGGGCAATCCTACCTTTCTGGCGAGTCTCCCGGGAGGATCTTGTGTCTCCTGGTCGCATCTACAAATTTAATGCTTGGAGGATGTGGTGTCAGACTCAGGTCTGCTATCTTTTGAGTCACTGGTCCGAGACCAAGATGTTCCGGCTACCCACTTTTTGCAGTATCAGCAATTGTCGCATTTTATACTCTCTATTCTCCCTAATGTTCATCTACCTAACTGGTTAAGATAGTCATATTGATTGTTCCAGCTGAATCGTTCGCTTATATGAGAATTCTTATTGTATCAATTCTATTCATAGGATATATCTTTATCCGGTAATTCCTTTCTTTTTTAGAACACTCATGTTCCTTCAGAGACTATGTGCAGCAGTGATTTGTTATTATCTGTTTGTATGAAAAGGTGAAATTTACTCACCGATATTTTTATTTCCTCTGTGTCCTTCCACGGCTATGCTGAGATTCGGCTCCGCCCTCCAGCTGGTAGGACCAACAACTTTTTATTACTTAAGGTACTGCTGCATGCTGCTTCCCCAGTTATACATTTGTCAAAGCTGGAACGAGATATATATATATATATATATATATATATATATTATATATATATATATATATATATATATATATATACACACACACAAGCATCTCTAAGTGGAACGATACCATACAGTTACCATTATGCAAGGGAGGGTTGCCGTGGAAGGACACAGAGGAAATAAAAATATCGGTGAGTACATTTCACCTTTTCCTCTGTGTCCAATCCACGGCTATGCTGAGACTTACCAAAGCAGTATCCTTAGGGAGGGAATAATTATTGAGCAGAGTTGGCTGCAAGCAGCACTTTTCTGCCAAAACTAGCATCTTGAGATGCCTGAATGTCCAGTTTATAATGTTTTATAAAAGTGGATTATAAAAGTGGATACTGAAGACCATGTAGCTGCTTCACAGATTTCTTCTGGTGTAGCCACAGCCTTCAGGGCCCAGGAAGAGGCAACTGCCCTGGTAGAGTGGGCCTTAATTCTGGAAGGAGGATCCAGGTTAGCAATGCAGTCCCTGATCCATCGGGCGATAGATGCTTTAGAGGCAGCCGAACCCTTGAATTTTCCAGCAAAGTGAACAAACAAAGAATCTGATTTGCGGAAATCCTTTGTTCTGAGGTAAATCTCTAGACATCTGCATAAATCTAAATTTTCAAGTCTTTTATCCACGCATCTGTCTGGATCAGGAGGAAAAGAAGGAAGAATGATCTCTTGACTAAGGTGGAAGCTAGATACCACCTTGGATCTAAAGGAGGCTTTGGGTCTCAAGACTACTTTGTCTTGGTGGAACACTAGAAAAGGAGATTTACACAGAAGAGCCTGTAGTTCCCCTACCCTTCTGGCAGATGTAATTGCTGTGAGAAACACTGTCTTGAGAGTAAGATGTTTTAGGGAAACTGAATCCAAAGGCTCAAAGAATGGGTGGGCACAGATCTGTTGAAGAACAGTATTGAGGTCCCAAGGAGGGATAATCTCCCTAATGGTAGGTTTGATTTTTGATATTGCTGACATATATCTCTTAATGAGGTACATATCAGCAAAAGGGCAGGCCAAAATAGCTGAGATAGCAGACAGCTGCACTTTAAGGGAAGCAGGCTTCAGGCCTTTGCTGAAACACTGTTGAAGGAACTCTAGAATAGTATGGGGAAGAATACCACTTCTATCCAATTTTCTGGAACTAAACCAGTTGTGAAAAGTATTCCAGATTCTATAATAAATCCGTGAAGAAGAAGGCTTTCTTCCTGATAGGATGGTGTTGATTACTTCTTCAGATAAACCCTTATTTCTTAAAGAGCTCCGTTCAACTTCCAAGCCGCTAGGTTCAAGAAAGCTGGATCCGGATGCCATATCGGGCCCTGGGACAACAGATCTGGAATGTCTGGTAGCTTTAGAGGTGTCTGGACCGATAAATTGCACCAGATCTGCATACCAGAGCTTTCTTGGCCAGTCTGGGGCAATTAGAATGACCCTTGCTTGATCCTCTCTGATCTTTCTTATGACTCCCGTGATGAGTGGAATTGGAGGAAACACGTAGGCTAGAGGATATGTCCATCTTGTCTGGAAGGCATCCTGAGCTACTGCTTGATGATCCTTCCACCGGGCCAGGAATCTTTTGCATTGAGTGTTCCTGGAGGTGGCCATGAGGTCTATCACAGGCTTCCCCAGGACTGATATGATGTGTCTGAATATCTCTTTCTTTAGTGACCATTCTCCTGGTAGAATCTGATGTCTGCTGAGAAAGTCTGCCTGAAGATTCTGTGTGCCTGAGAGATAAGTGGCTTTTAGATCTTTTAGATGCTTTTCTGCCCATGAGAAAATCTTCAGGGCTAGCTGATTGAGTTCCACATTCCTTGTGCCCCCTTGGTTCCGGAGATAACTTACGGTTGTGGTGTTGTCGGATCTGACTAATACTGCCGTCTGTAACAGATGATTCTGGAAGTTCTTTAATGTTTTCCAGACTGCTAGGAGCTCCAAGATGTTTATGTGAAGTCTGGATTCCTTTGGAGACCAAATGCCCTGGACTGATCGCTGGTTCCATACTCCTCCCCAGCCTACAGTGCTGGCATCCGTTGTTACTATCTCCCAGGATGTTTCCTTGAGGGATGTTCCGTGTTGAAGGTGAACTGGTCTGCTCCACCATCGCAGCTCTCTTTTGGTGGAGGGTAGGACCGGAATTTTCTACTGAAAGTCTGATGGATCCCTTTTGTGGAACCTCAGAAAATTGTATTGAGTCTGCCTCCCATGAGCCCTGGCCCATGGCACTATGTTTTGGGCAGAGGTGAAGTTTCCGATTAGGTGAGCAAACTCCTGGGCTGTTCTGACTTTTGACTGTTGAAATCTTCTTACTGCTAGAAGAATTTTCTGCTGCCTTTCTTCTGACAGTGTCACCAGAGAATCTCTTGTGTTGATGATGACCCCCAGAAATTTTAAGGACTGGGTTGGTTCCAGATGACTTTTTTCTAAGTTTATGATCCAACCCAGTTCTTGAAGTAACTGTAAGCAAATTATTGTATTTTCCGCTGACTGTTGTATGCTGTTTGCTATTAGTAGGAGGTCGTCTAGATATGGTATCACACGAACACCCTGTCTCCTTAATGCAGCTAGGGCTACAGCCAGGATCTTTGTGAAGACTCTTGGTGCTGTAGCCAGGCCGAAAGGAAGAACTGTATTGGTAATGTTCCCCAAGGATGTGAAATCTCAGGAATCGACGATGTACCTCCCTCACAGGTATGTGGTAATAAGCATCCCTGAGATCTATGCGAGTCATAAAGGAGAATGGTTGAATCAATTTCAGGGCTGATAGGATTGTTTCCATTCTGAAAGTCCTGGTCCTGAGAAAAGCATTTACTCTCTTCAAGTTTAGTATTAATCGAAGATCCCCAGAAGGCTTGGAGACATAAAAAAGATTGGAATAAATTCCTCTGAAGTGTTGATTCTGAGGAACCTTCTCTATTACTCTGTCCTGCAGGAGACTCGTAATGGCTATCTTCATTCTTGATGACATAATTCTTCTCCGAATTTTTGACGTCTGAAAATGAGTAATTTGAGGGACAGTTTGAAATTCCAGCGCATATCCTATCTCCAGTGACTGCTTCACCCATTTGTCTGGGTTGATCTTGCTCCAGCTGTCTAGAAAAAACTCCAGTCTGCCCCCCACCGGAGCTGGAGATAGGGTTCTGCTGGCTTCATTGTGAGGTTTGTTGGAAAGAGGACTTTCGCTGGAAGTCCTTACGGGCTCCAGTGCGCTGATTCTGACCTGGTCTTTTCCTCTGTTCAAAGGATGATCCAAGACGGTATCTTCGGGCCTCTCGAAAGGACTGACGCCTAAACCTGTTGGACCTAGGTGAAGATGCTCGGGGACGTTTTTCCTGAGGCAGAAATGGACTCTTCCCTCCTGAGGATTTTTTGATGATCTCTTCTAATTGATCGCCAAACAATTTTAACCCTGTAAATGGCAAGGAGACTAATCTATTCTTGGATGATGCGTCTGCTTCCCAGGCTTTTATCCAAAGGGCTCTTCTGGCTGTGATGGACAAAGCAGATGTTTTAGCCATGAGTCTAATGTTATCCAAAGAGGCGTCGCATGAATAATTGACCGCATCTTTAATGGAGGCTAGTTCTTTTAACAGCCGAGATCTTGACACTGAAGAGTCGATTTTTTCTTCAAACTCCGTTAGCCATAGTCTCAGTACTCTAAATACACAGGCCATGGCTGTGGCTGATTTTAAGTTATGGCCTATTGTAGAGAACTGCTTCTTCAATGCGTTGTCTGCCCTTTTCTCCATAGGGTCTCTCAAAGTGGTTCCATCCTCTAAGAGGATAGTAGTTCTACGTGAAATCTGCGCCACGGCTGCATCCACCTTAGGGGGATTAATCCATGTAGCTACATCTTCCTCCGCAAAAGGATACATGCGTTGAAAACGTCTGGACATTGCGGATCTTTTATCCCCTTGTTTCCATTCACACTTGATAATATCCTGAATGGAGCTATGAACTGGCATCTGTGGGGCAGATTTCTTGTATCCTATAAATGCAGCATCCATGACATTTAAATCTTTCTGAGTTTCAGATAAGCCTAGAGTTTTTCTCATGGATTTGATGAGACCGTCAATCTTATCCATGCTGAAATTACCGGTATCCTCAGTAATTTCACCCTCTTCAGCAGATGACATGGCTGATTCTAATTCAATCAAGCTGTCTTCCTCTTCATCCTCCCCCTGACGTCTAGAAGGGCCTTCATCTGCGTCTAGGGTCCGTTGGTGCTTTTTGGCTGATTCTTGCATGGAAGAAAAAGTTTCTTGCATAGATGTGCGCATCCAACCAAGAAAATCCTGGAATTGAGGTGGAACAGATTCTCCAGCAACCTTCTTAAGGCAGTCAGGACACAACTTGGCTGGGTCAGAGGCTGAGATCTTAGCATCACACCCCATGCAAGATTTGAATTTTGGGACAGGTTTGTCATCCTTAGCTACTTCCCCAATAGTCTTAACTTTCTCTGTCTTAGGATCTTTGCTGGACATTGCTCAAATTGAATTGCACTATCTATATAAGTATATGATTCAGTATATGTATATATATATATAGAAGAATTTTGACTTACCTGTCCTCACAATCTCTCCTTATAGTCCCCCTGAGCTCCAGCCGTTCAGGCGCGTGTATCGCGGTGTGCGTTCCATTGCTGGAACGCATCCAGCCGAACTTCCGGTTTGAGGCTCATAGAATGCTGGCGTCATGCGGGCTGGCCCTCCCTGCGTCTGCGGCATGTCCGGAGCACAGTAAGCCGACTGTCTATGGCGGCGGGACTCAGTACAGACCCATGCGACCCGGGATGCCTCCAGGGTTTGAGATCCAGGTAATGCGGTTAGCGTTTATGGCTAACCGCATAATAGAAAATAAAAAAAGGCAATGATTTGTTACATTTAAGCGGCGGTGGCTCCTGCCTCTGTCCTCCAGCTGTGGTAGGACCAAATAACTGGGGAAGCAGCATGCAGCAGTACCTTAAGTAATAAAAAGTTGTTGGTCCTACCAGCTGGAGGGCGGAGCCGAATCTCAGCATAGCCGTGGATTGGACACAGAGGAAAGTAATCTTATTACAGAGTTAGAATCCAATAGCAAAACTTTGGAGGATAAGTCCAAAGACTTCACATGTGTTGAAAAGATAAAGAACTGAATGATGAATTAGATAAATATGAGGAAGAGATAGCAGAACGTAAAAAAAAGGGTGAAATTTACTTACCGATATTTCCTTTTCTTCTGTGTATCTCCACAGCATTAAAACAATGGGTTTATCTTCCTCCTCTAGCTGGTAGGACCGAACCGATTTGTATATAGGTCTGCTCCTCCCCTTCCGCTCCAGTTATCTTTGTTAGCCAAGCTGAGAGACCTAATGACATATAGATGTAGAACAGGTTAGTAAACTGGGTGGGTATGCTGTAGAGATACACAGAAGAAAAGGAAATATCGGTAAGTAAATTTCACCCTTTCTTCTGTGTACTCCCCAGCATTAAACAATGGGATATACCAAAGCTTTAACATGGGAGGGAAGCATTACAAGTTACACAATAACAACAGAGAAAGCATAAATACTTCCTACCCTGGTTATGTAGGAATCACTGCTTGGAGAACCTGTCGTCCAAATTTTGCTTCCGAAGACAAGCTGACATCCAACTTATAGTGTCTTATAAAAGTAGACACAGAAGTCCAAGTGGCTGCTTTGCAGATTTCGGCTGGAGAAGCACTAGCCTTCATTGCCCAAGAAGTAGACACTGCTCTGGTAGAATGAGCTTTTATCTTAAGGGGAGGAGTCAAATTACCTTCCTTATATGTGACCATAATACATTGCCTAATCCACCTAGATATAGATGGTTTTGAGGCGGCCGTCCCTTTCCTTTTCCCCTGGTAGTGAATAAAAATAGAATCTGAGGATCTGAAATACTTCGTTCTTTCTAAGTAAGTGGAAATGCATCTTACTAAATCTAGACAATGCAGTCTCTCTTCCTTCTTACCTGAGGGATTATTGCAAAAGGAAGGAAGAACTATTTCCTGATTTAGGTGAAACTCTGAGATCACCTTACCCCTGAAACTGGGTTTCATCTTAAAAACAACCTTATCCTGGTGGAAAGTCAAGTATGGGCTCTGACAAGACAAGGCCTGGAGTTCATTTACCCTTTTAGCCGAAGTAATAGGCGTAAGAAACTCAGTTTTCCAGGTCACATGTTTGATAGATATCTGTTCAATTGGTTCGAATACCTGAGAGTCTACCAGCTGGTTTAAGACTATGTTTAGATCCCAAGCTGGAACGACCTCCCTGATCCTAGGACGAGCTTTCTCTACCGCCCTAATGAATCTTTTAATAAAGTCCTTTTCTGCTCAGTGTTTTACGAAAACTGCTGAAAGGGCTGAAATCTGCACTTTTAATGATGCTGGGCTGAGACCCAAGTCAAAACCTTTCTGCAGAAATTCCAGTACTGTAGATGTAGATACATTCTGCTTAGGGATATTGTTCTTTATACACCATCTAAAGGTTTTCCAGATTCTATCGTATATCTTGTTTGTAGATGCCTTTCTCCCAGATACAATAGTCTTGATAACACTTTCTGAACAACCTTTGGCCTTTAGATGTTGCCGCTCAGCCTTCAGGCTGTCAAGCGGAAAAATTTTGGATTGTGATGGTATATTGGCCCCTGATGCAACAAATCCTTCCTGCTTGGGAGAGCCAATGGATTCTGGCATGACAATCTTACCATCTCCGAGTACCATGACCTTCTCGGCCAGTCCGGGGCTATAAGGATTACTTCTGCCCTGTCCACCTTGATCTTTCTGATTACTTCCATCAAAAGAATGGGAGGAAAAAAACATAAGCGAAAGAAAATGTCCAAGGGTGTTTCAAGGCATCCTGAGCTATTGCTTGATCCTCTTTCCATCTGGAGAAGTATTCCTTGCATTTTGAGTTCTCCTTCATTGCCATCAATTCTATGACTGGGTTTCCCCATTTTAGTGTTATTTGTTGAAATACCTCTTGGTTTAGAGACCATTCTCCTGGCTGAATTCTGACTCTGCTTAGATAATCTGCTTCTATGTTCTGAACCCCTGCGATGTGAGGCTGACAGAGCTTTCAGATTTTTTTCTGCCCATTGGAATATAGGGTCTATTTCCCTGATTAGGGACTGGCTTCTTGTCCCTCCTTGGTTTTTTAGGTACTGGACGGTTGTCATGTTGTCCGATCTTATGTGGACTGCCGCATCCTTTAACCGTTTCTGAAAGTGAAGTAGGGTGTACTTTACGGCCCTTATCTCCAATACGTTTATGTGTAGATGATTCTCTTCCTTTCTCCAGATTCCTTGCACTGCCTTGGAATTCCAAGTTCCTCCCCATCCTGATGGACTTGCATCTGTATGAATCACTTGCCATGACGGGTCCTTCAGGGGTGTCCCCTTTGCCAAATTCGATCTTTTTGTCCACCATGAGAGGGACGTTCTGACTCTTGTGGGAAGGATTATCTTCTGATGGGGATCCCTCTGGGGAGACCAGTTTGACAGAAAATACATCTGCAGGGTTCTTGAATGATATCTTGCCCAAGGTACAATCTGTATTAATGAGGTCATGACCCCTAGGATCTCCATGATCGCCTGGGCTGTTTGAACCTTTTTTGCCTTGAAATGTTGAATCCTGCGAATGACGTGGCTTATTCTGTCTTCTGATAGGGCTGCCTTTGACTTCTGTGTGTCTAGCTTTAAACCTAGGAACAGCAGATTTTGTGTTGCGGCCACATGACTTTTCTCTAAGTTTATGACCCATCCTAGATCCTCCAGGATGTGCCAACACCTTTCTTGTGTGAAGATGTGCCATATCTTCTGATTGTGATATTATGAGAAGGTCGTCCAGATAAGGGATGATCTGGATTCCTTCCAATGCTGCGGCCAACACCTTTGTGAATGCTCTTGGAGCAGAGGACAGCCGGAAGGGAAGACACCTGAACTGAAAATGGTTGTTCTCTATGGCAAACCTGAGGAATCGTCGGTGTTCCTTTTTCACTAGGATGTGATAGTAGGCTTCCTGTAAGTCTATCTTCGTCAAATAGTTACCCGGGCAGAGAGATCTTATGACTGAATTGATTGATTCCATCTTGAACGATTTCTGTATCAGGAATCTGTTGAGGAACTTCAAATCTAGGATTATCCTGCATGCCCCAGATGGCTTTGGAACTGCAAATAGTGTGGAATAAATTCCAACATATTTCTGTCCCTATGGAACTTTTTCCACCACCTCTTTCTTAACTAATAGGTATACCTCCTTTATAAAAAGCCTTGCCATCCGAGGATTTCTTGGCAGTCTTGAAATTCTGAACTGATTTTTCTTGGAAGTCTTTTTGAAGTTTAGCGGAAATCCTGTCTGCAGGATATTGCAAATCCACATATCTTGCGTCTTCCAGTGACTTGCAAATTTCTGCAGGCGACCCCCTACCTGCTCCTGAGACTGGACCCGCCGCTCTTCATAACTCTTTTTTGAAAGCTGGTTTCTTACTAAGGTGTCTTCTGAATGTACCTCTGGTATTCTGATTGAGCTGCCTCTTGGTGTCATTCTGCCTGTTTTGGTATCTTCCTTGATTCCGAAAGGAATAATTTCTTGATCTAGAGAAGGATGAACGGACTGGAGATGATCTGCTTCTTTTCCCTTGGGGCAAGATAGTACTACGCCCACCTGTCATCTTTTTTATTAATTCTTTTAACTGGTCACCAAATAATTTCTCTCCTTTAAAGGGTAAAGAAAGCAATTTATTTTTAGAAGGAACATCTGTTCCCCATGATTTTAGCCACAAGGCACGTCTGGAAGATACTGACAATGCAGATGTCTTAGCTGCTAATCTAACAGAATCCAGCGAAGCATCACATAAGAAGTTATTTGCTTCCTTGATAATAGCTACATCTTTTAACAGTTTAGACCTTGATACAGATGAATCAATCTTTTCTTCCAGACTGCTTAACCAGATTCTCATGGTTCTAGAAATTGAGGCCACAGCGGTAGCTATCTTTAGGTTATTACCTATTAATGCATATTGCTTCTTTAAAACTGCCTCCATTCTTCTTTCCATAGGGTCTCTTAAGGCCGAACCGTCTTCCAAAGCAATAGTAGTATGCTTAGCCAGGCCTGACACTGCTGCATCTATTTTAGGAGGAGTAGACCATAGACCAACATCATCTTCCTGGAATGGGTACATTCTTGTGAATCTCTCTTAGTCAGACTGGATCTTTTATCAGCCTTCTTCCATTCCTCCTGAACAATATCTGTGATAGAGCGATGAACAGGAAAAGTGGGGGTATTCTTCTGATTCCCCAGAAAGGCAGCATCCATTACACTGAGCTCTCTCTTTTCTTCCTCCATTCCTAGTGACTTCCTTATATATCTGATAAAACTGTCAATTTTATCCAAGGAAAACGCGCCCACTCCTTCTATAATTTCCCCTTCTTCCTCTTCAGAAGAGTATTCGGATGGCTCTGAGCTATTGGATTCTTCCATCTCTATATCCTTTGAGGATGACATGCCTTCTAATGGGTCTTCAGCTCTAGCCCTTTTTCTGGGTATAACAGACTCCTGCATTGCTGTAAAGGTTTCTTTCATGGAGTTTTGCATCCAGGCCAGGAAGTTTTGAAATTGTTGAGGGACTTCCTGGCCTCCTGCCTTCTTTAAGCATTCTAAGCACAGTTTGGAACCCTCTACAGGCACATTCTTCCTATCACAGCCCATACAGACCTTAGGTTTGGAAACCTTAACCTCAGGACCCCCACTATCTTTTGAAGTACCTGGCTCAACCTTATCCTTACCAGAGCTATTCTTTACAGGGGTAGACATGCTAACTGACTGGACAAAAAAAAAAAAAAATTAAAAATCCTATACTTTATTAACTTAAGCTAAAACAAATAATAGATCAATTCCTACCTTGTCTGAAGCTGGTCCGTCTTTATGTAGTCTCCTGCGTTTCAGCCTGGAGCTCACGCCGTTTGGGCGCCATTCCCAGGCTGTGGGATAAATGTCTGCTCTCAGTGCTTCTTGCTCTTCTGTCCGCCAACACTGATGATGCTGCCGCCCTTGACCGACGTCATCGCAATGCGCCCAGTCATGCGGGAAGCCTCGGGGTTGCACTCAGCTGGAAGCAGGTAATCCCCGGTATGGAAGTTTTTCTACCCCTATCCACATACTCTGTGAGGGAAAGGGTAGGATTTCAGCAGCCCTGTAGCTCCGAGGCCCTTGCGCTTCGTTTTTTTTTTTTTTTTTTTTTAAATCTTCGACGGAGGCTCTTGCCTCTCGTCCTCCAGCTAGTAGGACCGAAAATAACTGGAGCGGAAGGGGAGGAGCAGACCTATATACAAATCGGTTCGGTCCTACCAGCTAGAGGAGGAAGATAAACCCATTGTTTTAATGCTGGGGAGTACACAGAAGAAAGAAAAAAGTTTCAACGGGATACATTACAGAATTTTAATGAGTGCAAAGCATATGCCTGACATAAGAAAAAGCCCCGTATCCCTGATAAAAGTGATAAGGAGCAAATTGATAGTGCTATCTCAAAAGCAGAACTTGACAGTAAATGCACAAAAAACACAGAAAGAACACTAATTATTTTTAGGGGTCAGAAAAGGGTGAAATTGCCAGAATAGAAGAGGAAGGGCAAGACAAGGGATGGATAGAGAATTAAGAAATTGAGACAGTGGGATATGGCAGAGGAAGAGGGGGGGGGGATTATTGGGGCCACAGGTAGATGAAGCTAATGATTCTCCACAGATTATTAATTTGTCTACTCATGTGTTGTCCATAGATCATATTAGTCCTATTAAAAGGACTAAATTGTTTACCTACTAACAGAATAGACAAATTTTCAATTTTGACTGATATATTTACCTTCACGAGAAAATTGCTTCTAAATTCTGTAACAGAGAGTGCAGTGAAGAGATACAGGAAGCTTTTGATAAACACGATGAAGCTAATTTGACATATCTGATATAAATTATAAATTAATCTAACCCTTCTACACATAAGTATAATTTACCTCCAGCCCCTAAGAACCAATCCACCTTTACTCCCCCCACTAATATATGCCCCATAATTCAGACCTACTGTATAGGGATGTAGTAATGGGTGAGATTTTAAGAATGCCTGATAGGAACCTTACGAAGAAAGATTCACAAGCGTTGCAAGATATCAAGACATGAGAGGACATTGTATTAAAACCCTCTGATAAGGGTGGTAACCTTGTCATTTGGTCTAAAACAATGTATCTGAATGAGGCTAAGAAACAACTTATTGATAAAGAATGCTGCCGTATATTGATAGGAGACCCTACACAAGAATTCAAGAAAACATACGATAATATAATCCGTATTGGATTAGATCTATTGGACAAAAGGGAAGAGGATTATCTACGGATAAAACATCCGCATATGGTGACACTGTATCAACTTTCCAAAATCCACAAAAATGCTTTAATACCGCATGGCAGACCCATAATGTCGGGTAATGGCAGTCTGAGAATGCCAGTAAATACTTGGCTTATATTCTAAGTCTATATGTATACTGACTGAGCTCATATATTAGAGATACCCTTGATATCATCAAGAAAATAGATGACTCACAGTTGAAAAATGTTTATCTTGTGACTTGTGATGTAGAATCACTCTATACCTCCATCAAACACCAGTCTGTTTTAAAAGCAATTTCTTAATTCAAGAATAAGGACAACAAATTTGGTGATGATGATAAAGCTTTCATCCTATGACTTTTGTTTTGGAAAGGAATTATTTCCTCTCTGACGATCGCCTCTTCCTCCAACTCAGAGGTACGTCAATGGGCACTGCATGTGCACCAACCTATACCCAGTCTGTACCTTAGATGGTGGGAGAAAGAATATGTCTTTATCAATCAGATGACATCATACACAGATCATAGATTGTTGTTGCCAAGACACATCGATGATCTGTTCATCCTATGGCAAGGGGACCTTACAATTTTGGAAAAATATATCAATATCTTTAATACGAATTACTTTAACCTCAAATTAACCTATGAGGTTAGTTCGACCTTGGTTAATTTTCTGGATATCAAGATCTATTGCAACAAAAACAAACTAGAAAATGACTTGTTTCGGAAGAATACTGCCACTAATAGCCTTTTACACTATTCTAACAGTCATCTGAAACATATGAAGATTAGTGTTCCTATTAGTGAATTTTTACGCATTAGACATAACTGCTCCAATATTGATACATTCAAATTGAGAGCTAAAGAATTATCCCAGAGGTTCTATAAAACTGTGTATATAGTAATGTGTGAAGAAAGCATACAAAATGTGCTTTGTATCCTTGTAGACTTTTATTACTATATAATCAGGACAGAATCTCAGCCCACTGAATTAAAACCCAGATTCATTATCACCTACAACTGTCATTGGCAGAAAATTGAGGAGCTTATTAATAAATATCTACATAGCCTACAGACTGATGATGATTTGAAAAACTTTCTGGGTGAGAGAATAGATATTACATATAGATGTTCACCTAATTTGAGAGCTATTCTGGTACCGAGTCACTTTGAATGACCTATTTAGTCAAAATCCTTCTTCTATGGTACCACATGCCCATAAGACTTAATTCCTATAATATCTCTGCTTTGGATGGGTGCTGGAGAGGTCGTGGTCATACAGGTTCATTGTTTCATATTTGGTGGTCATGTCCTCTCATACAGTCCTTTTGGGAAAGAATATGGATTCTTCTTCGACAGATCACAACGGTATACCCGCTTTAAAAGCCAGTGCTCCTGGTATTGGGAGACCCCTGTCCTAATGCACCACAATCCTTGCAGCCCCTAATCAGACACATTCTTGAGGCAGTCCACTGTTTGGTGGCCTGCCTCTGGAAATCTTCGGCAGTGCCCTAGCTCTTCAGATCCTCACTAAGATTGCCTACACTGAACATATGGAGAGATTGACCTCTATCCTCCCTGCCACAACTCCCTGTGGAGCATGTGGACACACCACAGAGATGATGTGTCAGTTGAGGGTCTGTGACCATTCATTATTTTCACTCATCTTTGGCTCTTGGGGTCCTATCCCTGGGACTGGATCCTTCATCTTCTCCTCCCCTCCCTTGTCCTCTCTCTATCTCTTACTATACCTTCCTATTCCAATTCATTTGCCTCCCATTCCCCCCCTCTTTTTTTGCTCTCTTTCCCCTCCCTTTCATTCTCCCTTCCTCCTGTCTCATATGGATGGAAGCGAGCACGGTTTTTTGAAATTGTTCATGCAGGACTGTTTTTTTTTTTTGTCTATGTTAGATAATAACAGACTGGCCCTCCATATAGTGACTGTTCCAAGCCTACCCTCCCATAATTTTTATCTTTATCAATATTTTCACATCACTGTCTCATATTTTATTGTTTTCCAGTCTGTATAAACATGTTCTATAAAAATAAAGTTTACAAAAAAAAAAAATTGTAAGGTCAGCTTAAGTACCTTTGATGTTATCGGTCATTGCTCATTAAGAGTTAATTTTGTATACTTGAACCGATTGGTTGAGATGGTTTTGAATGTAGCCAATGATCATCATTACCTAACTGTTAAAAGTAGCCGGCATCCTCTGGACACAACCCAAGCTACTGTGATCAAGCTAATATCGAAATGCACGTTAGGTTATTCAGGGATCTGGCTTGATTGTCGGTACCCCTGTTAGTTGTTTCTAATTTTTTTTTTTTTTTAAATATTGCTCTTTGTTTTGTCTATATAGGATAAGGGTTACCACTCAATAACCATATAAACCTATAGTTTGAGATTTATAATATATATAGGTTCCAATGCTAGTAATTAAGTGACTCATTATTTGAGTACTAAGGACTTCGTGGTTTTAATTAGGCAAGTTATAGCCTTTAGATAAACTTTTTGGCAATCCGGATTATGCCCTAGTAACATCTTACTTAGGGTACAGACATCCTTGGCTAGTTAAGTACACTATATATTTAGTTTCAATTTTTATACAAGTTTGTGTAATGACAATATAATACCAGTATATTACACTTATTAAGCTCTCAAATACATTTGAGTTATTTCTGTTTTGGATATTATCCTAAATATATTTAACCCATACAGGGTTAATAACTATGCAAGTCTGTGATATGGGTACATTAATAAAATGATGTCCTTAGGTTTCTGGGTGGTGAGGAGTAATTGTACTAGTACTCACAGATAATTAGTTGCTCAAGATTTAACCAGTTTTAGGATGTATTAATCCTGGACATACATGCGTCCAGTATTGGTCTGTTTCCTATCCCCTTTGTGAGCCACCTAGATACAGTGGCAAGCCAGACCTTAGCTGTTTTAACAACATAATAGTGGCTACAGAGGTAGTAATAAGCCGTATATTAAAAAAAAAAAAAAAAAAATATCTTATCAATAGTTAAATTTGTTTAAATTATTTACACTTACGGAGTACATAAATATGCATGTTGAAGTATGCTGGCTGTGTTTATGTCTCTCTTTCGATCTGATCAATTTGTGTCGTGATTTGATTGGATATTGTGGCAAGTCTGATTTCGACTTTCCCTCTAACATAACATTAGTTACATATGTATTATCAATACGTATTTAGAAAATTAAAAAAACTTATAGTGTGTTGAGATTTCAGGACTGTTTGATTACATATTAGAAAGAACTCATAATTGTGTGTATCTCTTTAAATACTATAGTCCCATACCACAATATCTATAGTGGTAATCCGAATTTTGACAACATCGGTAAATACACCCTTGGATCAAAAATGTTATCACGGTGTTTAATTTTATATTCTGTTATCCTTGTAATGATAATTTTATACAGCTTAATAATAAATGTTAGGTTTTATTTTCCCACTCATTCATGATAGGGGTGAAATACTGAGAAGGTGATAATTCAATAGTGTGCCAAGTATTTCAGGGTTTCTTTTTCCTACAATGATTTTTTAAATGCAAGTAGTGCAGTTTTTAAATACCCCCCAAAAAACTACATTATCCAGTTTACAGAAGGACACTGGGGGAGATGCACTAAGGTTCAATGCTGTAGCAATGAGTCTGGCATTGGGGAAAATGCACTAAGGTGTGAAAGTGGAGATGACTTCTCCACTGATATCACTTCTCCAGTCCCTGTGTTATTCTATGGTGCCTATGCACTAAGATATTTCATGTGGGAGAGATCTTAGTGCATAGGAACCATAGAATATCATAATAACTGGAGAAGTTATATCACTGGTGAGGTCATCTCCTCTTTAACCCACCTTAGTGCATACCCCCCCCCCCCCCCAATGTGTGGGGAGCACATAACCTTGGCAATGCAGACTCGTGTTGCAATATGCATTAAGTATTGGGCATGCAAGAGGAGGAGAAGTTGCACATTAGCATACAACAGGGCTTGACAAATTTTGGTTTGACACCAAGAGCCAGACCAAATATTTAGGAGCAATACTCATTAAAGAAGAATCTTCCCTTGGGGCCTAGTGGAACAAGGCAAAAGCAGACTGCGTGTGTTTTTGTTTGGCTACCAATTCACCAAGCCTGGACTGGTGTCAGAGTAAAGTGTGGTTCTGTGGCTACCAGTGGAAGCAGGCTGGAGGGGTGTCAAACAGTGTATATGGGAGAACTGTGGCCAACAGGACAGTGTAACCAGGCTAGATAGTCACTCAGTGTATGTGGGGATCTGTAGCTACCATTGGGCAAGGGAACAAGACAGGGGGGGCAGACAGTCTTCATTGGGATCTACCAGATGACTATAGTCCCATACTTTATCTTAATACTGTAACATCTATAGTGGTAATCTGGATTTTGACAACCCCGGGAAATACACCATTGGATCCTGCATGTTGTCACAGTGTTTGTTTAATTTTTGTTTTGTTATACCAGTAAGGATAATTTTATATAGTTTAATAATAAATGTTAAGTTTTATTTTCCCACTCATCCATGACAGAGGTGGAATACTGACTATGTGATAATTAGATAATGGATCTACCCTATGTACACTATCACCCAGACATTTAAATAGTAGTGGAAACTATAATTGTGAATAGAAGTTGCTCACGAGGTAAACAAGTGACAAATTATTGTTGGAAAAAGAAACCCTGCAATAGTAAGCACATTTTTTACTTGCAGAGTAATTGTTTCCTTTTTTGACTACATAAATGAGAAAGAATATATTTCATCAGTATAAAAAAAGGTTTTATATAGTTACATATTATCAAAAGAAGAAACTCCACTGCAAAAATAAAAATCCAACATATTTTACAAAATCAGTGAAAATCTAATTCAAACACATAGCAAGAAGCCTGAATTTGTAACAAGTGGCTTTTAAATTTAGATTATAGACGGCATCACAAAAAAAAAAAAAAAAAGTGTCTCCTTCCAATAGTAGCCAGTTAAGTCTGTATGTACGCATTTAAACGATTTACTTTTATAATCGGATACTCACGCTCACAAGCCATTCAAACTAATGAATCCCATTGCTGTTTTTTTATGTGGACTAAACTAATAAGTTATACTGCAGATACACTTCAAACAAACGGAGAGAGATATACTTCTAGCCTACCTTTGTTAACCCTTTGAGTGCCAGAGGGGTATGCAACGCATTGCATACCCTTCTGGCACTCAGAGTTAAACAACTGAAAAGCCACTTAATCCAGGGACATATCTCTCAATTATTTTTTATCTAGAAAAGACTACGTTGAGATTGCTCTCATTTTCAAGTATATTCTGGAGAGATTTTACAGTAAGAAGCTACATATTTATACAAAACAGGCTAATAATAACTATATGAAAAACACAAATATTATATATACACAAACACAGATATATATTTTTTTTAGATACAAAGAAACCATTACTTTTATTGTTTTTAGACTGTGAGAAGATCTGATTTTTTTTTCGGGTAAGTTATTACAGGCTTTTGGTGCTTTGAAGGAGAAGGCAGATCAATCTGCTTCTTTTTTGCAGTGTTGGATGCTCAGTAAGTTGTTAGCAGTGGATTGGGGGTTAACCCTTTGAGTGCCAGAGCGGTACGCAACGCATTACAATGCAGTGCATACCCATCTGGCACTCAAAGGGTTAAAGTTTGTATGGAAAGCTGGCATAAACACACTGCACAGGAAATCTGAGAAGGCATTCTAGAGAAGGAGTTATAAATTAGGCAAGAAAGAAGAAGGGTATGTCTAGATTGAAGTGTTAGCCACTTTAGTTCTTTAAATATAATCACAATGATTAGTAGTGTAATTAGGGAAAAAGGGACATAATAAGTTATACACAGTGTCAAGCTAACCAAGGTGGATTTGTGTAGTGCAAGAACACACTTCATCCCCATAGTCTATGACTGGCATTAGCATCTGTTGAACAATGTTTTCTTATGAGGTGACTTAAGATTTTTTTTTTTTTTTTTTTTTTTTTTATGATAAAGTTTGGATGCTAATTTATCAGTACCAGAAGTGAGGTTGGGGTTATGCCACATACCAAGATATTTGTAGGAGTTGATGGAACCAACTTACGATTAGACCAGTACTATGGTTAAATGGGTACTGTAGAGTTTATATAGTCTGTGCTTTGTACCAAATCACTGCGACCATTTTGTCTGTGTTTAGGAACAGTTTGTTTTTACCTATCCATCTTTAAACATCAGAGAAATCATCCTGTAATACTGCCTCAAGTGGCGATACATTTACATTTTTAAAGGGACAGTAATACTTTATTTTTTTTAAAAGGATAATATTAAAGGGACATAATGCCCCATAAAAATATTTAGAGTTACGTAGTGATTTAAAAAAAAAAAAATTGAATAATTGCAACAAACCCTTTCTCCCAAACAGCTATGGTTTAAGAGATATAGGGATTCAAAGTTCCACCCTCCCTCCCCTTATGTCAGCTGTAAAGCTGCCAGCAGGAGATTCGAGTCTTATGACTCAAGGAGGCTCTGCAGCAGAGCCGGAATCGCATTACTTAAAGGGATAGTAATGTTTCATAATAAAAGCAACTCTAATCATCATCGTATTTGGACTTTGGAGAGTGTTATTTCAATTCTGTCAGAATTGTAGTTCAGGAAAAATGCAATCCCCCTCCCGTCCCCTATTCTGATGTAACACTGCTTAGCCAGAGCAGAAGGGAGGTGTCCAGGTAGACTGCAGACAAGGACAATCTTCAGTTAAGATAAGGGAAAAAACTGAAAAACTTGTCAAGGAGGGCAGGGCTTTCATTGTTATCATAGGAAGAATATTGTCCCCTGCTGTTGTTATAGGTCTGGTTTATGGACTGGATTCCACACCTGAGAAGAGATGGCTGTAACGGTTTTCAGTACACTCAGAGACAGGCAATTTGGTAAAACACAGTTTTATTGAATCGGCAAAATAAAGTAAGCCTCGCGGGTCCAGTAATAGGACAAACAGAACTGACACAGGACAGGTTACTAAATAACAATAGCCCACACGGGTCCAGTATACATATATCACAAAGCAGTATATATACTGACACAGGTCGGGAACAGTTCGTGTGATACAGTGAGACACAAATGGTTAATGCTATTAGGCCAGGAGACTGGGAGGCCCTAATAGCGAGGCCCAAGAAGCACTCAAATGCTGATAAGTGCCAAAATAGCGACTAGCCCAGGAAGGTTGAGCGAGGCCCTGGAAGGAACACGGACTATAGTAGTACTGCAACCGGGGGAACAACAGAACACCCTGTAGATACACACACTGCGACCCACGGTAACGGTACTGGACAATAGATGTTGAAACGCCAGGCTTGATGGCAACTGCCGGGTGACAGAGCCGACTGAGGCGCCCTAGAGACCAACCTCAATAATAGTGAAGTGACAAGCCAGCGTATATAGTGCCAATAGTAGAGCTCCTACCTGGGTGAGTATCGGAAGGCCCTGGTAACGGGCGCTTGGCTTGTTTAACAACATGGGAGCGGAGACTAACTGAGGTGCCCGGGAGACCAACCCCAGTGACAACTGATAACAAGCCAAGCGTATAAGGCGCAACAAGCTAAGCGTAAACCCTGTGTATGGAGTAAGGAGGCTGCAAGGCACTAATGGGTCGCAGTCACGGAACAGTAATGCAGTACACGAGGCAACCAACTGGGCCAGTACTCTCAAAGCAGAGCACAGGAGATACTCTCTACTGGACACGGTAGTGCACCGGACTGGAGGCACAAGAGCAGGAACGTCAGCCAGGCCGGGTCGGTACACGGAGCAGGAACGTCAGCCAGGCCGGGTCGGTACACAGAGCAGGAACGTCAGCCAGGCCGGGTCGGTACACGGAGCAGGAACGTCAGCCAGGCCGGGTCGGGTCGGTACACGGAGCAGGAACGTCAGCCAGGCCGGGTCGGTACACGAAGCAGGAACGTCAGCCAGGCCGGGTCGGTACACGGAGCAGGATCAGGATCAGAGAGAGAGTAGTCAGGAAGTCCGGGTCATACACTGGAAATTACACAATAACGGCAGCAAGCACAAAGCAATGGGAACACCACAAAAGGGCCCTGTAAGAGTGACAGAGCACAGTACTTAAAGGCTACCACTGGGTGGAGCCATAACCCCTTAGCCAATAAGAAAGCATCGGACATCTTGTGTCAAAATGTCGCCAACAATACACGGGCACCGTGATAATGGCTTACACTAGGTAAAAGGGGCGGGAGGGGACCTTTGCTTGTGAATATCTCTCAAACCATAAAGGTTTGAGAGATAAAACTTATATCGTTCTTCATGTTTTTTGAATGCCTACAAAATAAAATGAAGTATTACTATCCCTTTAAAGAATTCATTCATTGGAAAGGTCTGCAAGCACGCTTTGTAGACATTTCCAATTAATGAATTATTTTTAAGTAATACGATTTTGGCTCTGCTGCAGAGCCTCCTGCTAGTCCCCGGACCGGGATCTCCTGCTGTCAACTAGACTCTGAAGTCATATCTCTCAAATCATAGTGGTTAGAGAGATAGGGTTTGTGGCAGGTTTTTTTTTTTTTTTTTTGGGACATTACTGACCCTTTAAACCTTGTTAAAACAAAGTAAAGGCTCTATGTCTTTATGATATAATTTGTATACGTTTTGATGTAATATCCTTCTAAAGTTTCCCCCTTCCGGCCCTCTTTTAATCATATCAGTGCTCTAGCTGAAAGACTTATATTCTGGTCCCGGGACTGGATGGCTCATCTGCAGAGCCAAAATATCATTGTATACAAAGAGAATCTTCATGAGAACAGCCTACAAAGTGTGCCTGCCTCAAACCTGGCACACTTTGTAGACTGTTGTCATGAAGATTCTCTTTGTACACAATGCTATTTCAGCTCTGCACATGAGCCTTCCTGTCCTGGGACCAGAATACAAGTCTTTCAGCTAGTGCGCTGACATGACTAAAAGGGGCGGAGGTGGAAACTTTAGAAGGATATTACACCAAAACTATACAGGATATATATAAAAAAGACAACTCCTTTGCTTTATTTTTCTTTAAGAAGTTTAATATTAAAACTTGTTCAAACAAAGTATTGCTATGCCTTTAATTTAAATTATAGGGTCATCAGCATACATGTTCACAGAAGAGGCTTTGCAATTTTAGGAGGGCCGTGACTGTTTAGTGATTTAAATGAAAGCCCGAATGAAGCGGGATGAAGAATCTGGGCAGTCAGTAATACTTAGAAATTTGCACGTGGACACATTTTTTCCAAGATTGTGTGGGGGAGTAATAATTGGTCTGTAATTTGTTATCACATTATTATCCCCACTTTTGTTGATAGGCACAGCTCTAGCCAATATCAGGTTTTAAGCATATACTCAGATGACAAGGAGAGATGCAATGGGATGGGCAGTGACAGAGACAATGAGCTTTAATAACAATGCTGGCAGTTGGTCAGTCCAGGATTGAGATTTCATTTTTTGGGTTGAGGACATGGGCAGAAATTTCATAATCGGATACTGGCATGAAACTGAGTTCAGCAGTGCTGTTGGACCACGGGGGGCGGTGACCATTAAATGCACATTTCTACTTCTGAGTTACTTTTGTTTTGTGTAACCAGACAGGAGACACATCTAGCAAAGTAGTTGGATATACATTGCATGGGATACAATCTTATGGAATCTGTTGACAATTATAAATAATTCACAATTTAGTCTAATTTATCATATTTGTTGTTTTATTCCAAGTTATCAAATACTACCAGATTTGCTGAATCTGCTTGCTAGGCAATTGAAGATTACTAAAAGGGGTAGTATCTCCTGGGTGGAATAAGGAAAAAAAACCCTTAAGTACCAGTAAGGTGAGCAAAGCATTGCTAAGAAATGTGGGGCACATGGCCCTGGTCCTTCAGAGGTTAAAAAAATGTACACTTAGTTGTTGATATTTTTACAATTTTCTGGTTTTGTTCTACAGCCTTTATATTCAGTTTTCCCTCTCCCACCTTTAAATATCCAATTGATGATAAAAATCGAACCCCACTAATGAAAATGTGAAGCCACAGCATGAGCTGAAAAGGTCGGATCGGAAATGAGTAATTCACACCACCAGATAAATTAAAATGACAGCAAAGAGATATGTGGATACGTATGAATAGTCACTGCCAAAGCAGCACATGATGCTTTTTACATTGTTTTTCCGCACGTAGTACGTGGAAAAAAATGTGTGGTCAAACATAAAAATACTGTTGATTTATCCTGGTCCGTTATTTTTCTCCTGTTACTAGGTTTTCATTACCACAATTAAGTATACTGCAATCAGATACAACAACATCACGTTATTATAATAAAAAGCCCCAGCAATGCTTTTATCAAGTATCAATACATAAGAATTCCAACGTCTCCTAAAGGACTACAGGAGCAATTCAGAAAGCAAAAGAATGGCAATTCTTAAACTAAACAGCAATCATATGGGATTAATGAAAAGCCCCTTAATTCACACCGATTTGAAATAAACTGACTTGAATTCTAAGTCACAGCATAGCAAATTTACACCTCGCGTGCATTCGACAGTCAAAAGCTACATTTAGATCAATGGAAAACTGTATTCGTCCCTTAAGTTTCAGTTGGTTTACTCCAGCAATTGCTACTCGTGTTTTTTCGGATAACTCCCCTGTGCAGCCATTACTTGTACCATATGAACTTGCCATTTGTTACATAAAATATTACCTTCTCTCCTGCTTATAGGCGCACCCTACTTGAATTACCTTTTGACTACTGCCAGAGTACATGTAATAAGCGATGCCAAGCAACCAGAGGAATGCGAAACACAGCAAAATTCTAGATCTCCTCCTCATTCTGTATGATGCCAATAGCAGCTGGAGTACAGACTCGTATATCTATACTACTTCACGTTTCTGTTTATTTTATTCTTATTCTTCCTCCTCCTCTGTCCCGTGGCTGTCCTGCAGCGTCGATTCACCCAATAGACACTGACTTGATGAATGTACCAAGGCCTGTAAGCAGGAAACCGCCGCCACCACCAGGTCATAGGACAAAGGTCGAAAGAAAGCGGAACGACCAATCGGGTTGCTGCTGGAGCAACCATGGTAACAGCAGTAGCACGCTTTTTATGGGTTTCCCTCTCTATTGAGCGTATACTTTTTTAAATAGGGAATATGCAGCACTCTCGGGTAAAGTGAATGGCAAGGTGTTGTCGGACTGCCGATCATCCTCAGATGGGAGTTGTAGTCCAGCAATATATGAAGTGCCGCAAAATGTCCACCCCTACTTTAGCGTTTAGTAAGTGATTTATACATAACTAGTGTAAAAGCCAGTGAACACAGGCCAGGTAATGTTAACCTTTTGAGTGCCAGAGGGGTATGCAACGCATTGCGTATCCCTCTGGCACTCAAATGGTTACGTGGCCGCTACCTCACTGCTTCGTGCGATGCAGTCTTGCATTGCCTTACTCTCACTCAATAGAGACTTCCCGAACGCAGGCAGTCTCTACTGCGCATGACTGCATGGTGACAAACATCCTAGCAAATTATTATACAGGAGGATGGCTCTGGACTTTTCTGATTGGTATATGTCTACCAATGTTTTCTCCACAAACAAATGTTTTGCTGAAACAAATGCATACCTCAGTCCCTGGGTTGGTGCAAGGATTTTTGCCACCCTAGGCAAAAATCTCATTTTGCTGCCCTTTGACTCCACCCTTTGTGCCCTGCCCCTTTATGCCCTGCCCACTTACAACCCACCTCTTTTAATAATTGATACCTTGGCGCCTTATGCGCTAATTAACATATGTTTTTTGTCCCAAATTTAGAGGACATCTTGAATTAACCTTTTGAAACCCGATTGTAGTTCTTATATAAAAACCCTCTGAGTGCCAGAGAGGTATCCAACGCATTGCGTTGCAATGTGTGGCTACATCTCTGGCACTCCAAGGGTTAAATCCTAAAATCATCTATAATTTACCCTATACATCTCCATGTGCTGGACAGCTCTCCGTCCTCCTTATTCCCCAGTCTGGTTAACTCATTTAACATTCCAACATCTCTCACTGCTGAGATTGCCAAAATGTGCTTTGGGTGCACACACATTCATCAGCCTTCCCTACAATAGGCGCATCATGCGCCCTCATCCCTCATTGTACCACTGTCCTATTTTTATGATCAAAGTATGTAGAGAAACTTGTTTTCTGCTCTCAAGACCTACTGTCTGTATGGAGCAATGTATGTCACCATTCCTCTTCCTATCATTAGCGCCTAAAGCTGCCATGTCATGCCTTGGTGCGACATTCATATTTGTAGGGCGTTAAAAATAAATATCTCTGTGTGTCTGAGGCCATGACACATTGTACGTTTAACCCTCTGAGTGCCAGAGAGGTATGGCACTCAAAGTGTGACTACCTGACATGCTTGTACATCTAACGCTGCGCAGATCTCTGTTCGACCACACTCTGCCTCCACTCACTGGCAGCTCCTCATGCCCTGCAATGCCTCATGCTGCTTTTCCTCCCAGTAATGCCAACAATTTGCTGTCTCCAGCTTGTAACTCATCAGTCAGGTGGTGGCGGCGGGAGTAGGCTTTGTAGGCACTCGCTCATTTCAGAGCGGTGCCTGTCTCTCTCTCTCTCTCTCTCTCCACTTTCTGCACCAGGTACAGCACAGCAGCTGCTGAGGTGCGTGCGGCTGTGCTCTGCACGGCGCCTGCAGGAGATGTGCGCCCTAGGCCGGTGCCTACTTTGCCTATAGGTGGCGCCGGCCCTGGACAGTCCCTCTTTGTGACCTAAATTCCACTGTCCCTCTTTCCCACTCTGGTGTCCCTCATTTAGGAGATCAGTCTGTGTGATGTGTATAAATGTGTATCACATTGCTCCACAGCAAAAAAACTCACAGTCATGCTTGTAGAAACTTCATTTATGAGTATATAAATTAGTGTATGTAAAAAAAATAATTTGGTCTTGTTTTAAGTCAGTTATTCAGTTACACAAAGAGGTTTCAATAGGTCATAAAATAACTTAAAAATTCTCTGTAATGCTCCTTTCACCAGCCACGCTCCAGAAACACCCCGTAAAACAAAGGTGTCCCTCTTTGGCCATTTGAAATGTTGAGAGGTATGCAAATGGTGTAATCTTTTAGATTTTTGTTTATTATTGCCTTCTGTGCATTTTGTGTGTGACTCATTCAGAAGGTGGTTGCCAGCTTGGAACAAGAGATCATTGTATAATGTGTACTGCTTCTCTTGCAGACAGGATAAGGCAGCATGCCACACACAAAACAAACACACACATACACACACACACATTCTGTTTTAGCTCACCCTAAAAGCACTCTATTGCTACACTTGTTAATTTACAATTCAAAGAAGTAAAAATGGAAAAATCTTAACTTCTATTGACAAAAGAATACTAGCAAAATAAAATCACAGCAAATTAAATTATAAAATATCTTTGCCCTTACTACAATAGGTCAATTGATGTTAAATCTCCTTGATGGGGGCACCATTTACTGCGTTCTCCTTAAAGGGATAGTAATTCTTAAATATTACTAATCCCCATATTGTAGCCATGTTAAAAAGAATTTAATTGTCCATGGTGTCATCTCTCAACCCTTTATGCTTTGAGAGATAACCATACCTAAGTTCCCCCCTCCCTCCCCCTTCCCTGAAGTCAGCGTTATAGCTGACTGCAGGGATATCCAGTCTTATTTACATCCGGAAGCTCTGCAGCAGAGCCGAGATCGCGTTAGTAAAAAATAATTATTTCACTGAAACGGTCTTCTACGTGTGCTTGCAAACCAAGCACATGTAGAAGACCGTTTCAGTGAAATAATTATTTTTTAACATGTCTACAATATGGGAATTAGTAATATTTAAGTATTACTATCCCTTTAACACCACCCCATCACAACTTTAGCTCCCCCATAAAGCCAAAACAGAGGATATGTTGAGAAGGCCACAGCATTTTATTTAATCCCTTAAGGACTGGTAAAATCTGAGGTGGATTACACTTAAGGATCTGAGCAATTATGACCTTTTTGACTATGTCTTTATTTAACAGTGTTTTTCCTCTAAGGGCTAGATTTAAGGATTTAAAGCCAAATAATACATGATTTACGGCGGATTTAAAAGTAAGTCTACAAGAATAGCTAATGAGCGTAGGCAAAACAAAAACACGTAACACAAAAATATGTGTCACACCTTTTTTTTGTATCACCGCGCATCCCAAGCACCCGTTAAAACACAACTTAAGTCAAAATGTAACATTACGGCGGATGTTTGCTAGCAACCCTGATAGATGCACAAACAAAATTCAAACCTACAGTCAATCCCAAGGCCCCAAAGTAGCAAAAATGTTCAAATACACCTATATATACCCCAAAATAATGGTCACACACTGTCTGTGCGTCGAGTTTTGGTAAGCTAGATCACAGAACCCAGGAGAGGAGAATAGTGTTTAGTGCGAGGGAGAGAGGAGCTGACATTCTAGGTAGAAGGAGTTTTGAGTTTGGAGAGGAGAGATTTGCACTTAAAGAAACACATAGCACACTTTTGCCCATATCACATACACCCACACAAACACATACACATACATACACATAGTCTTTTTTTCATAACACTTTACACATTTTAAACTTTATTTTTACAGTGTGAATCTGTGAGTGAAAGAGTGTGACAGAGAGTGAGTGGGATTGAGTGTGTCTGTGAGGGCCTGTGGGAGTGCCTGGGTGTGAGTTGGTGAGTGATGGCCAGGAGAGGAGGACAGGAGAGAGGGATGGGCAGAGTAGTGGTGGAGGAAGAAGGAGAGCAGGACTTCTCTGTTGAGAGTAGGGGTGGGAGAGGGAGATCTGCAGAGGGAGCCAGCCCAGAAGAGCAGACACACAGAGAACAGGGACAGGTCCTGCAGTGGGATGAGGGGTACATGGTCGGGACCACCACACACAGGCAGGAGCAGCGCAGGCAGGGCACTCTGGGTCTGACTCCTCGCAGGCCGGAGCTGAGGAGGACAGAATCAGCGATCTCCGTTACACCGAGGAGGAGAACAGGGCCCTCATGGAGGCTGTGCTGGAGAGGGAGAGCATCCTGTTCCTGAGGGAGAGGGTCCCTGGCCTGGCTACGAGGAGGAAGGCCACCTGGAACCAAATCTGCAGCCGGGCCAATGAGGTGCCCAGCCGCCGACGGGACGTGCACTCCGTCAAGAAGAGATGGGGCGACTGCAAAAGGCAGGTGAAGAAGAAGATGGGGGATGTCGCCCTAAACACCAGAGGCACCGGAGGTGGTCCACCGGCATATATCACGTTCAACCGATGGGAGGAGATGCTGCGGCAGACCATGTCCTCCACACTGGTTGAGGGGGTCCCTGGAGGATCAGACACTGGGGAAGAGAGAAGCCTCCACACTACCAGTAAGTGCACCATCACATAACCACACACCACATCAACCCACACAACCATGACACTCAAACACAGTCACATCCCAACATATGCCCGTCATTCATCCACACAACTGCACCAACACAGCACCCTGAGGGTTAAAACAGGACACAAGACAAGGACAAACATCCAGGTTTAAACAGGCAAACCTGTCAAACTCCCTGGTAAACCCTTATGTTGCTGTGCTGTTCACACACAATACACATGAACCATGCTCATAAAAGTGTTGTATGTTAAACAGCAGAACTGCTTCTACACTATGTCACCCATGTACCCACAGGGAAACCAACACATAATCCCTTGAGTGCCAGAGGGGTTATCAATGCATCGCTCAACCATGCTTTGGCAACCCTTCCAGTACTCAAAGGGTTAACCAGAAAAAAAAACACAAGTCGATAGGCTAACGATTGCATGCTACACAGGGGACATTCACTAAGCTGTGAAAAAAACGATGATGGAGAGAAATTAACACTTACATACCCTCACTTCAACAATCCCAATGTTAGTCTATGGAGACCATTCAATAACATGAATCAAGCTGCTAAGGTCCCATTGTATGGACTCCATAGAAAACATTGGACATAGGGAAATGACATCACTGGAGAACTCAGCATCATGTTCAGTTCATCAGGTCTTCTTCACCGCTTACTGAACTCCAAAAAGGATGGGTGTATGTGCAATGCACAGGCCTAACATAGGGCTCAATTCAAATGTTGGCGTCGCCAGAAAAAACAGGTACGGGTTCTTCATCCCTCTCAATGTCTGATGCAAACTGTCTGGACAGGGCATCTGCCCTAACGTTCTTTGAGCCTGGTAGATAGGACACTACAAAACTGAACCGAGGGAGGACAGGCTTTTTGCTTCAGAGAGATAAGTCAAATTTTTATGGTCAGTTAGGATTAACACCGGGGTTCTGGTATCTTCCAGTAGGTGACGCCATTCTTTTAATGCAAGAATAATAGCCAGAAGTTCTCTGTCACCAATTTCATAATGGCTTTGGGCACTAGAGAGTTTTTTAGAAAAGAACCCACAAGATCTCAAGGTGCCACGTCCCACAGGACGTTGGGAAAGTACTGCCCCAACCCCGACTTCGGATGCATCAACCTCCAAAGTGAATGGCAGGGCGGGATTGGGGTGGGACAGTATGGGAGCAGAAGCAAAGGCGGATTTCAGAGCCTCAAAAGCATTTTCAGCTGCTTCGGACCATTGAGAGGGATTAGCGCCCTTATGCGTAAGGTCAGACAGAGGTTTAACAATAGCAGAAAAGTCTGGATTCATTTCCTATAATAATTGGCAAAGCCCAAAAAGCACTGGATAGCTTTTAACCCCTTGGAGCGAGGCCATTGTAATACTGCTGAAAGTTTCTCCTGGTCCATAGCAATGCCATCTCTAGAAATTACGAACCCCAGGAAGGGTACTTGGGACCTGTGAAACTCGCATTTTTCTAATTTGCAGAACAGTTTATTTTTGCATAATCGAAGCAAGACCTCAGAGACAGCCTTAATATGCTGGGTTAGGTTAGCAGAATGAATCAATATATCATCGAGGTATACGACCACACAAGACTGAAGCATGTCACGGAGGATGTCATTAATGAACTCTTGAAATACAGCAGGTGCATGACATTGACCAAATGGCATCACTAGATATTCATAATGCCCTGACCTGGTATTAAATGCCGTCTTCCACTCATCCCCAGCCTTAATTCTGATCAGGTTATAAGCGGCCCGCAGATCAAGTTTCGTAAAAATGGAAGAGCCCTTCAACCTGTCAAATAATTCCGTAATAAGTGGTATGGGGTAGGCATTCTTAAACATAAGCTTACTCAGCCCACGGTAATCAATACATGGTCTTAGTTTGCCACTTTTCTTTTTTACAAAGAAGAAACCGGCACCAGCCGGGGAAGTAGACTTGCGTATGATTCCTCTTTTGAGGGCGTCCTCAATATAGTCCTCCATAGCCTTGTTTTCATCGCAGGACAACGGGTAAGTGCGGCCCCTAGGAGGCACCACGCCTGGAGGCAGATCAATAGCGCAATCATACGGTCTGTGCTGAGGCAATGCGCTAGCCTCCCCCTTACTGAATACGTCACTGAATTCACGATATTCAGCTGGCACGGAGGGAGAGGAACATAAAATCTTGACAGGATGTGGCAAACAGTTTTTCGTACAGTATACAGACCTTGATCTGACCTTACATCTCTGCCAGTCAAACTGGGGATTATGTGATAGCAGCCATGGGAACCCCAGAATGACTGCATGATGAGGGGAACAAATTATTTGAAAACGTAATTCCTCCTTGTGGAGAGCCCCAACAGACATAATAATAGGAATCGTTTCCATAGTGATAAATGCAGGTTCCAAAGGTCTACCATCAATAGCTTCAATGGCTAAGGGAGTGTCCCTTTTGACCAACGGAATTTTGTGCAACTCAGCAAAAGAGTGATCCGTGAAGTACCCGGCTGCACCGGAGTCTACCAGGCCCATCGCCTCCACAGACTGATCAGCCCAAGAGAATACCACCTGGATGGTGGGTTTCTGTGTACTTGAGTCTAGGGACTGCTGTACGCCACCTAGGGCCTGTTCCCCAAGGTACCCTAGGTGCGTCCGTTTCCCGGCCGTACCGGACATGTGCGTAATAAGTGCCCAGCTTTGCCACAATATAAACTTAGGCCCTGCCTTTCATGGTGCGCCCGTTCCTCCTTTGTGAGTTTGGTGAAAACAAGCTGCATTGGTTCGCCAGGTTCAGGTGAACATTCAGGAGGAATGGGAGGCGAGGCTGGGTTTAAAAGACTGCCATGCCCATAATTTCTGGATCTCGCCCTTTTAGCAAAACGCCTTTCACGAATGCGGGAGTCAATAAGCATGACATAATCAATGTATTCATCCAGGTCACTGGGTACATCTCTGGCAGCTATTTCATCTTTGATGGCATCAGACAAGCCTTGAGCAAAAGCTGCCACTAATGCTTCATTATTCCATCCCACCTCTGCTGCCAGTGTTCGAAATTCAATGGCATAATCGCCCAAGGTACGGTCACCCTGTTGTATCTCCATCAACCTTTTGCCAGCAGAGGCAGCTCTACCAGGAACCTCAAACACTCTGCTGAACTTTCTTACGAACTCACTGAAGTTCTGAGTGCAGGGTTTGGCATTCTCCCATAGGGGATTGGCCCATGCCAGAGCTTTGCCCGTTAACAAGGATATCATAAACCCGACCTTGCTCCGGTCGTTAGGAAACGCATAAGGAGCCAATGGCACCCACCCGGTGCGTTTAACGGAGACCAAGGACACTGCGAGAGCTGAGGATAATAGAGCCAATAGCCCCCACGGGCGTAGTAACGGAGACCAATTACACTGCAAGAGCTTAGCTGTATGGAGCCAATGGCACCCCCACGGGCACTGTAACAGAGATTATCTACACTGCAAGTGCTTAGCTGGATAGAGCCAATGGCACCCCCACGGGTGCTGTACGGAGACCCAAGGCTCAGCAAGTGTAGCGAAGGCTCAGGGTAGAGGAAGCAACTGCTCTGCAAGTGTTAACGGAGGCTCAGTGAATGGAGGCACGGCTCTGCAAGTGTTAACGGAAGGCATAATGCTCTGTAAGAGTAAACGGAGGCCCAGAGTAACAGAGGCAGCAGGCTCAGCAAGAGTAAACGGAAAGGCCCAGTACACAGGAGGCAACGACACAGTCAGCCCTGCCACAAACACAGCGGAAGTCAGAATGTCGCTCAGGCGACACTGGAACAGCACACAGCAGGAACACAGGCAGGGTCAGCAACGTAGCCGGGTCAGGTCACGGAGCAGGAACGTCAGCCAGGCGGGATCAAATCACGGAGCAGGATCGTCAGACAAGCCGGGTCAAATCATGGAGCAGGAACGTCAGCCAGGCCGGGTCAAATCACGGAGTAGGAACTAAGGAGCGTAGTCAGACGGGCCAAGTCGGTACACAGGAAGCAAGAACACTGGAACACAGCTACACAGCAACACTGGCTCAGGAACACCATGAAAGGGCACCTGATAGGTGCCAAAGGCCGGGAATAAATAGGCCATACTGGGAGGGCCAAACAAGCTCAGCCAATGGGAGCGCACCACAGCAAAGAGTGACAGAGGAAGATCACGGGCACCGTGATACTTAGCTTTATTGTTGTGTAGCATGTTTATTTGCTATATGGTAGGACACTCTGTCGATTAGACTGTCTTTCCCTATTCAGTTCACATCCTCCCGCTGTATGATAGCCTTGTAGCGTGGTTCATACCCGGGTGGGCGGTGTGCCTGGGTACTGAGGGGGCATCTCGGTATGGAACGGTGGCTGCCCTGTGTGGGGGTTGTCATGGTCTTTTGCCGATTTTGCTCTCCCTCACAGGGATGTATTTATGTACTCATAACAATTAGTTTGTTTGTTATTTTCCCTCCGAGAGAGGTCATTAGGCACTATCTCACTGTGACCTATGGGGTTATGCTGGATGCTAGCCTCCATTAGTGGGCCATTTTCTTTCTTTGTTACTGATTATTACACTTTTACGACCCCCATTGTATACTGTAGTTGGATGTTTTGTTCTGACTATATGTTTTGGATTTACAGTTTTAATTGTTGGTCCTTAACCATGCTCTTGCTACAGACCAGGACTGTCTGGCCTGTTATTCTCTTTTTCTTCCTTCTTCTTTTTTTTTGCTCTCTCTCATCTGTGCTCTCTTTTTTTTTTCCCTTTCCTATACATTTGGGTTGGTGCTATTCTGGCAGGGCTCCACGAGTATTGAGTGTTTGTTTTCTTACCATTACACTTAGAAATGGCATACAAATTTAAGGCTATTTCCATTAATGCAAAGAGACTCAACACACCTCAGAAGCGGTCCCTTCTGTATTGTGAATGTTGCCGTTTGGGGGGTATGGTTTGTTTTGTACAAGAGACCCATTATAAATCATCAGGGTTTCCTAAAGTGTACCACCGATTGTATCCTTATCAATACTGCAGTTCAGCCCCCTCGAAGCGCAACGGGGTAGCCATTTTGATTCATAAGAATTTTCATTTTTCCCTACTTGATGTGCTGCATGACTCCGAGGGCAGATACTTATTCATTAAAGGGAAAGTGGGATCGCTGACATGTACTTTTGCTACTCTCTATGCTCCCAATGCTCATCAGCTTCCCTTCTTGACTGTCATACCGGCAGTAAGGGATTGCGCCGCTTCTTGCGCGTTCCCGTTCGGCGTCTTCCCTTCCCGGGGCCGCATCTCCTTGTGCGCATGCGCAGTAGCCGGTTCCGGCTATCCTAGCCCATGCGCCGTTCTCTTCTCTCCTGCTGTACTGGGCGCATGCGCATTTGCTGTGCCTAGTGTGTGGACCTCCAGCCCTGCCCCTTCCTGTCTCTGCTGCTTATTAGGGGGTGAGTTTTTTGTATGGACGCGTTGTTATAGCGTCCTCTATAAGTATTGTGCTGTCTGTTGTCCAATCTGCTCCTATTCTTCTGCGTTCCTGCCAGTCCTGATCCTGTGTCATCTTCTGTCTCCTGTAGGCCTCCGTGTGTGTCCTGGTTGATGCCCGTCTGCGTCCAGTGCCTGCGGCTCCGGCGGTGTTCCTGTTGCTCCCGTGTATGACCCGGCTTGCTGACCATTCTTCGGACTCATGGAGGGACCTCCTCTTAGTCCTTCTGACCATCTGAGTGAGTACTGTTCCTGTTGGAGTTTGTTTTCTCCCTGGGGTAGCGGTAGTATAGATTGTCAGGAGGGGGGCATCGCGGGACCTCTTTGGCTCAACCGAAGGGGTCCAATCTAGCCTTGTGGCTAGCACCTTTATTCGGCGGTGGCCGCAGCGCGTCGCCCTTCTGGCAACCACCATTCGCAAGCTACGCACCCCAGCGTCGTTCCCCAGCTGCTTGCTTCTCTATCCCTTGTTGGAGGAGTCTGACCTTCCTCACTCTTGCTCTGGTTAGGGGCGGCTACTAGTAGGTATCCCTTCTTCTGGGTCTCAGTCGTTACATTATAACAACGCCACCCTCTTCCTATGGCTACCGACCCGAAGGAGCTGTCTGCTGCGGTGGTACAGCAAGACGCAGTACTGGAACATCACGCTGCTCAGATTCAAAACCTGGACCGTAAGTTGGACTCCATCTCCGATATGCTGCAGCATTTACAGCAAAGCCTTGAAGTTCCCAGACCATGACGTCCGTAGTTCCTCGTCTGCCTCTGCCGGAACGTTTCGATGGTAATCCCAAAGAAATGAGAGGCTTCCTGAATCAGTGCCTTCTGCACTTCCGTTGTCAGCCTGAGGTGTTTTCTACGCATCAGACCCGAATTACTTTCATCATATCCTTACTTCGCGGTCAGGTGCTGGCTTGGGTGTCTCCATTACTGGATCGCCAGTCGCCCATCTTGGATGACCTCGACGACTTCCTCTTGGCCTTCAGGTCTGTGTTTGACGTTCCTGGACGTCGGGCTCAGGCGGAGGCTGCCATCCTTGAGATACAACAAGGGCACTGCCCCTTGAGTCAGTATGCGGTGGAATTTCGCACCTACGCCTATGACACTGACTGGGAGGACAGTGCTTTAAAGGCGGCGTTTCGTCGTGGACTAAACGACCGACTAAAAGATGAACTGACCACACGTCCTAGCCCACCTTCTTTGGAGGACCTTATAGCGCTATGCTCTTCTTTGGAGCACCGCATTTCCGAGAGACGTCTCGAGAGGGAGCACGACAAGGGACGTCATCCGCCTCCACCGCGCCCTTTGGTTCGTTTAGCACCTAGGTTCCAGTCTCCCATGGGACACTCCGAGTCTGGTCCTGAGCCCATGGAGGTCGGCCGGGTGTTTCGGCTCTCTGAGGAGGAGAAAAGCAGGCGACGAAGACAGGGTCTCTGCCTGTACTGTGGGGCCCTGGGACACATCGCTCATTTGTGTCCTAATAAGGCCGGAGGCCCCCCAGGATTCTGCAGGTACTGGTCCTCCGCTAAGCCATACCCCTGTTCGTATTCTCTCTACCCAACGCCTTACTGTTCTTGTCTATCTGTCTTGGGCTTCTTCCTCTCTTCTAGTGCCTGCCTTTGTGGACTCCGGGCTGCTGGTTTGTTTCTGGATTCTGAATTTGCTAAGAGGCAGGGAATTCCTCTCCTAACCCGGAATACCCCTTTACGGGTTGTAGCCGTGGATGGCTCCCCTCTTGGTACCGGTCGTATCACCTCCACTACTATACCTCTGCGCATGGAAGTAGCTAATCATACTCCTGAGAGGGTGGTCTTTGATGTCATTTCTTCCCCCCTTACGCCTGTCATCCTCGGGTACCCCTGGTTGTGCAAGAGCAATCCGCTTATCAATTGGTCTTCAGGTTCCATATCCTTTCCGGATGACACAGTGGTGGCCCCTACTGTTCTGGAGAAGAGTGCTGGTGTTCCTTCCGTTCCTGTTTCTATTCCTGCACCGTATAGTTCTTACGCAGACGTCTTTTGTAAAGTCAGAGCAGGTATCTTGCCTCCGCATCGCCCTTACGATTGCGTTATTGACCTAGTCCCTGGGGCTGTGCCACCCAGGGGTCGTACTTATCCACTGTCCATTCCTGAGACAGCTGCTCTGGAGGAATATATTAAGGATAACTTGTCGCATGGATTTATCCGTCCGTCCACGTCTCCTGCTGGTGCGGGATTCTTCTTTGTTTCCAAGAAGGACGGTTCGTTACATCCCTGTATTGACTACCGGGGTTTGAATGCCGTTACCCGTAGGAATAGTTACCCTCTTCCGCTCATCCCCGCGTTGTTGGACCGTTTACGGGGTTCTACGGTCTTCACCAAATTAGACCTGCAGGGTGCTTACAATCTGGTGCGGATGCGTGAGGGTGAAGAGTGGAAGACTGCCTTCAACACCAGGTTTGGGCATTATGAGTACCTAGTAATGCCTTTTGGTCTCCGGAACGCCCCGGCGGTGTTCCAGGCATTTATCAACGACGTGTTTAGGGACCTATTGTTGTCCTTTGTATTGGTCTACCTGGATGATATTCTGATCTTTTGCAAGACACTCAGTGAACACAGGGTACATGTCTCCACCGTGTTGGAACGTCTCCGGGCTAACCATTTGTATGCCAAGCTTGAGAAATGTTCCTTTGAGGAATCCTCTCTGCCGTTTTTGGGTTATGTGGTTTCCTCCGCGGGTATCAGTATGGATCCTACCAAGGTCTCTGCGGTCACCGAGTGGCCTATACCACTTACTCTGAAAGCAGTCCAGCGCTTTATCGTTTTTGCGAATTATTACCGCAAATTTATACGGGGCTTCTCCAGCATAATCCTCCCCATAGCATTATTCACCCAGAAGGGCGCCGTCCCTAGTCAATGGTCTCCGGCTGCGCTCAGAGCTTTTGAGCAACTGAAGGAAGCCTTTACTTCCGCCCCCGTTCTCAGATACCCTGATCCGCACCGTGCTTTTACCCTGGAGGTGGACGCTTCTGAAACAGCTGGTGGGGCAGTCCTGTCACAGCGCTGCCCTAAGACCGGGGTGTCTCATCCCTGCTCTTACTTCTCCAGGCGTTTTTCCACAGCAGAAAGGAATTACGACACTGGTAATAGGGAACTCCTGGCCATTAAGTTGGCGCTAGAGGAATGGCGGTACCTCCTGGAGGGATCACCACACGTTGTAACCATCCTCACGGACCACCAGAATCTCGCCTATCTGGCCTCCGCTAAAAGACTGAACACCCGGCAGGCCCGTTGGTCCCTGTTCTTTGCCAGGTTCAATTTTAAAATCTCTTATATTCCGGGAAGCATGAACACTAAGGCCGACGCTTTGTCCCGCCTCACCGAGTCAGTTCAGTCTCCTTCCCCCATCCCTGACACTATCTTGCATCCTGCTTGTCTCCTGGCCGCTATTTCCTTCGGTACCCTTCAGGCCATAACTGCTTCCCAACATCTTGCTCCTGCAGATATGTCTTCTCGTGTCGGTTCAGCTCTTTTTGTGCCCCCTCGGTATCTGACCGAGGTCTTGTGTTGGGCCCATCACTCTGCTATAGCCGGTCACCCTGGCGGTGCTCGTACTCTGGATCTTCTCACCCGGCACTTTTGGTGGTCAGGTTGCCGAGCTGATGTACTGGCTTATGTTTCTTCTTGCCCGATTTGTGCCCGAATGAAGAGTCCACGCTGTAGACCCTTTGGACTCTTACAGCCACTTCCGGTTCCTGCCTTACCATGGACCGAGATCGCCATGGACTTCATTGTGGACCTTCCTCTTTCCTTTGGGATGTCTGTGATTTGGGTGGTCGTTGACCTATTCACAAAGCAAGGTCACTTTGTCCCTTTACCACGGTTGCCTTCTTCTTCGGTCTTGGTTGATCTCTTTTTGCAGCATGTGGTTCGTCTCCACGGCATTCCCTTACACATCACATCTGATCGCGGATCCCAATTCATCTCTAGATTTTGGAGGGCTTTTTGTTCTCGTTTGGGTATCCAGTTACAGTTCTCTTCTGGGTACCATCCTCAGACAAACGGTCAGACCGAACGTCTGAACCAGTCGCTTGAGACCTATCTTCGTACTCATTGTAACAACCGACAGGACGATTGGGTGTCCCTCCTTCCTTTGGCTGAACTGTCCTATAATTCCCTTCTACAGACCTCCTTGGGTTGTTCTCCCTTTTTTGCCGCCCACGGTTACAATCCGCGAGTACTCATCCTGGCTCCTGGCGCAGCTCTTGTACCATCGGCGGAATCCCATGTTCGTTCCTTAGTGGATCATTGGCGGTCTCTTCGGACTTCCCTTCTGGCTGCTCAGAGGCGCCAGAAGGAATCCGCCGATCGTAGACGCTCTGTGGCTTCTACCTTTGGGACTGGGGACCGGGTGTGGTTATCTGTTCGTGACACTCATCTCCGGCAGCCTTCTCCTAAGCTGAGTCCTCGGTTTTTAGGCCCCTTCCGAGTCCTTCAACGCCTATCCCCGGTTGTGTACCGTTTAGACTTACCTCGTACCCTACGGATCCACCCCATTTTTCATGTATCCCGCCTTAAGCCGTGGGTTCCTGCTCGGTTTCCTCATCCTCGTGTGTCTGCCCCGGTTCCTGTTTCCGTACGTGGGCAGGATGAGTATGTCATCGATGATATTTTGGATTCTCTCCGAGTCCGGGGTGGTCTGCAATATCTGGTGAACTGGAAGGGCTACGGTCCTCAAGAACGTTCTTGGGTGCCAGTTCGGGATGTTCACGCCTCTGCCCTACGTCGTCGTTTCCACCGCCGCCGTCCTGATAGGCCTGCCTAGGGGCCTCCGGTGGCGGCCCTTGGGTCGGGGGTAGTGTCATACCGGCAGTAAGGGATCGCGCCGCTTCTTGCGCGTTCCCGTTCTGCGTCTTCCCTTCCCGGGGCCGCATCTCCTTGTGCACATGCGCAGTAGCCGGTTCCGGCTATCCTAGCGTTTGCGCCGTTCTCTTCTCTCCTGCTGTACTGGGCACATGCGCATTTGCTGTGCCTAGTGTGTGGACCTCCAGCCCTGCCCCTTCCTGTCTCTGCTGCTTATTAGGAGGTGAGTTTTTTGTATGGACACGTTGTTATAGCGTCCTCTAGCAGTATTGTGCTGTCTGTTGTCCAATCTGCTCCTATTCTTCTGCGTTCCTGCCAGTCCTGATCCTGTGTCATCTTCTGTCTCCTGTAGGCCTCCGTGTGTGTCCTGGTTGATGCCCGTCTGCGTCCAGTGCCTGCGGCTCTGGCGGTGTTCCTGTTGTTCCCGTGTATGACCCGGCTTGCTGACCATTCTTCGGACTCTTAGTCCTTCTGACCATCTGAGTGAGTACTGTTCCTGTTGGAGTTTGTTTTCTCCCTGGGGATAGCGGTAGTATAGATTGTCAGGAGGGGGGCATCGCGGGACCTCTTTGGCTCAACCGAAGGGGCCCAATCTAGCCTTGCGGCTAGCACCTTTATTCGGCGGTGGCCGCAGCGCGTCGCCCTTCTGGCAACCACCGTTCACAAGCTACGCACCCCAGCGTCGTTCCCCAGCTGCTTGCTCCTCTATCCCTTGTTGGAGGAGTCTGACCTTCCTTACACTTGCTCTGGTTAGGGGAGGCTACTAGTAGGTATCCCTTCTTCTGGGTCTCAGTCGTTACATTGTCCTCTACCCTAGCCTCTCTTTCTACTTTTGCGGAGTGCTTTCTTCTATTGGGAGGGGACTTTAACACGGTCCTCAATCCTTCTCTGGACTGTTCACGAGGTTCGTCATCTCTTCCATCCTCGCATTATTCTAATTTCAGAAATATTGTCTCTTCAAATGCCTTAATTGATGTTTGGAGACTTCTTCATGCTTCTGATCGATCGTATTCCTTTTATTCTTCACCTCATGCTACTTATTCACGCATTGATTTTTTCTTGGTACCCCAGTCCTTTGTTTACTTTATTGCTGAGGCGACTATACATGCTATCACATGGTCGGATCATGCTCCAGTGGAAATAGAGGTTGTTCTGCCATTGTGCCTCTCTACCCCGGGCAGTAGGAGATTGGATGACGCTCTGTTACAAGACCCGGCTATTGTGTCTAGTCTTCGCTCTACTATTACAGAATACTTACAATTTAACACTGTAACGTTCTTTCGCCGTTAACTGTTTGGGAAGCGTTAAAGTGTGTCATGAGGGAGGAATGCATATGGCTTCGCTCTGTGCATAAGCGGCAGGCCAAGGAGAAACTTGGTTTGCTTCTCACAAAAATAGCATCTTTGGAGAGGAGGCATCAGGCGAGAGGGGAGGACAATGTGTTACAAGATCTTCTTCATAGGCAGCAGGCTCACGTTTTACTTCTCGCAATGGTTAATAAGTAATTTGTTTGGCAGAAACATTTTACATACGAACAGGGCAATAAGTGTGGGAAATGGCTTTCCCGTCAACTGACCCCTATGACTCCTCCCGCACGTATTCACTCGATCAAGACGTCTGCTGGGATTCGAGTTTGTGATCTACCCTCTATCACTGAGACTTTCAGGGATCTTTATTCGAATCTTTATAATCTTCCTGAGGGTGATATTCCTAGTCTTCCGGATATTCAGTCCAAGTATGTATCACAGTGCCTGTGATTCTCTGTTACTCTTAACTTGTGGTTCGCTCTGATTTGCTGAGCCAGTTTGGCCCGCCGCTGGTGACCTTCTTATGTCTGGCCCAGACATCTGTCAGATGCCCTTTTGTGGTGTTCCCGAGCCAGTAGTGCTGTTGCTGTGTTCCTGTGTTCCGGATTCTCGTGTACCGACTTGGCTTGTCCTGACTACGGTCCAGTGATCCTGATCATGTTTGACCTGTGCTCGTCTGCGAACCACCTCTGTGTCTTGACCCGGCCTGGCTGACGTTCCTGTTTGTGTATGACCCGGCTTGTATGACTACCTCCTGCGTGCTCCGACCCGGCCCGGCTGACTTCCTGCTCCATGATCAACTTCCAGCCTGTTCCTGTGACCTCTGATCCCGTTGTCGCCGCCGCGACATTTTGCATCCGCTGTTGCCAGCCACCGTGTGACCATCCTGCCTTGTGTTGCCTTCGATCAGTGCAGTGTACCGTTGTCTTGCAGAGCTGTGCGTGCCTCACAGTGCCTCACTATACTTGCAGAGCCTCGTTACCTTACTGAGCCTTGTGCAAACGTGCATATTAACCCTTGCAGTACCGCTTTACTCTCGCTACCTCGATTCCCAGTATAGAGTCTCTTTCGTTGTGCTACGTCTGCTGAGTTGGCCGCTCACCATCGGCAACTCTATCTATCCTACTGCAGAGTAGTCACTTTATGTGGACCGGTAGGGCGTCCGTGGCTCTCACTTATCGTTGTTTACTGGGCGATACCTCTTTGGTAGTGTGACAGCAGAGAGAAGGCTCAAGCTCCGGCAAGTTCCCGTTGTATACGCCCGTGGGGGCTATAGGCTGTAGCACTATTACTGCTGGTATCCGGTTACGTCTGAGGAGGCTATTATCAGCTCTTGCATTGCAGGCCGGTTTCCGTTACGCCCGTGGGGGCTACACACACTTGCACTCGCAGAAGCAGTCTTCCTGTAGGTACGCCCGCGGGGGCTATTTGGATCTCTGTTCTGCTTTACTACTTGGTCACTTTGGCTAGGCATTTACGTTTCCAGTACACTGTGGACTGTCTCTATCAGCACCTCCTTTTAACACCTAGGGCGTGCCAAACTACCACATCTGAGACTGACTGATTTATGCTTTTAACCCTTTGGGGTATAGAATACCATTCCCTGCATAGAGATCTTGTATGTCTATTATATTGTGCATTATCGCTCTGTACTATATCAGTCTTCACTGTGTGTATATTTCTACCGCCACTAGAGGGCGATCGTTTGCATTATTGATATTCTAATAAAATTGTGTTTTATTTTACCTACTGGTCTGAGTGTCCTAAAAACCGTTACAGTACGAAAGGGCCATGACCTCAGACGGTAAAGGTGAAAGTAATACACAGAACATCCACTGGAGAATGGATGTCCATGAGCAGCACCTGGACCAATTGGCACTGGCTTTACAGACATTACTTGAACGTACGGTACATTTGGACAAGCCTAGTCCTAGTCCGGTGGCCCCCCCAGTTCTGACACCGGAGAATCCGCCTGTAGTTCCTCCAACTAATACTAGAGGTTTAACAGCAGCGGCGCTGTTACTGTTAAGATATGATGGCGAACCCTCACTATGCAGGGGATTCATTAATCAGTTGGAGATATTTTTGGAATTGGCCCCCCAGGCATTTCCTAACGACCGTAGTAAGGTTGGATTTATGATTTCTCTATTGACGGGCAAAGCATTGGCATGGGCAAATCCCTTGTGGGAGAATGCCAGACCCTGCACTCTGAACTTTAGGGAATTCGTGACAAAGTTCAGGCGAGTGTTTGAGGTCCCTGGCAGGGCTGCCTCTGCTGCCAAAAGGCTGATGGAGATTCAGCAGGGCGAACGCACATTGGGCGACTATGCTATCGAGTTTCGGACCTTGGCAGCAGAGGTGGGCTGGAACAATGAGGCCTTAGTTGCCGTCTTTGCCCAGGGCCTCTCGGAACAGATTAAGGACGAGATAGCCACTCGTGATGTACCCAGTGATCTGGATGAATATATTGACTATGTCATGCTAATAGATTCCCGCATCCGTGAGAGACGGTTGGCTAAAAGGGCTAAATCAAAAAACTATGGCCAGGGCAGCCTCTTTAACCCACCCTCACCACCCGTTCCTCCTGAACGACCAGCCGAAACGACTGAACCTATGCAATTAGGGTTCACTAAGCTCACTAAGGAGGAGAGGTTGTATCGCAGGAGACAAAGCTTGTGCTTATATTGTGGCAAACCAGGGCACCTATTACGCACTTGTCCAGTACGGCCGGGAAACGAACGCACCTAGGGTACCTTGGGGGACAGGCCCTAGGTGGTGTAGAACAATCCCTAGATTCTAGCACTGTTAAACCCACCATCCAGGTGGTATTCGCTTGGGCAGACATGGTAATCGAGGTCCTGGCATTGGTGGACTCCGGGGCAGCCGGGTACTTCATGGACCAATCCTTTGCCGACTTGCACGGCATTCCACTATGCAAGAAAGATTCTCCTGTAGCAATTGAGGCCATTGATGGCAGACCCCTGGAACCTGCTTTCATTACGTTTGAGACAATTCCTATCACAATGACGGTGGGGGCTTTTCACAAGGAACAAATACGGTTCCAGATTATTCGTTCCCCTCACCATGCAGTTATTTTGGGGTTTCCGTGGTTACATGTACATAATCCTCAATTTGACTGGCAGAGATGTGAGGTTAACTCCTGGTCTGAATACTGTACTAAGAATTGTCTTTCATTACCTGTCAAAATTATGTGTACCTCTCCTGCTGTGCCAACAGAATATGGGCAATTCAGTGACGTCTTTAGCAAAGGAGAGGCCAGCGCATTGCCTGAGCATAGACCCTATAATTGCTCCATTGATTTGCCTCCAGGTGCGGTGCCCCCCAGGGGTCGCACTTGCCCACTGTCATGTGAGGAGAACAGGGCAATGGAGGAGTATATTGAGGACGCTCTCAAGAGAGGAATCAGTCGTAAATCTACGTCCCCGGCTGGTGCTGGATTCTTCTTTGTGAAGAAGAAAAGTGGCGAACTCAAGCCATGTATTGACTACCGAGGGCTGAATAAGCTGATGCCCAAGAACGCCTATCCTATTCTACTTATTACGGAGTTATTTGACAGATTAAAGGGATCTTCGATCTTTACTAAACTTGACTTGTGAGCTGCCTATAATTTGATCAGAATTAAGGAGGGTGATGAGTGGAAAACAGCGTTTAATACCAGAACAGGGCACTACGAATATCTGGTGATGCCATTCGGCTTATTCAACGCACCTGCGGTATTCCAGGAATTTATTAATGATATTTTACATGACATGCTTCAGTCTTGTGTGGTGGTATATCTAGATGATATATTAATTCACTCTGCCAGCCTCTCTCAACACATCAAGGATGTCTCGGAAGTCTTGCTCCGACTTTGTAAGAACAAGCTATTCTGTAAACTAGAAAAGTGCGAATTCCATACATCTCAAGTACCATTCCTGGGGTTCGTAATCTCCAAAGATGGCATTGCCATGGATCAGGAGAAGTTGGCAGCAGTCCTGCAATGGCCTCGTCCTAAGGGGTTAAAGGCCATTCAACGTTTCTTAGGTTTTGCTAACTATTATTGGAAATTCATCCAGAACTTTTCCACGATTGTAAAACCATTGTCAGATTTGACACATAAGGGCGCTTCTCCTTCTCAGTGGTCTGAGGCAGCTGAAAACACGTTTGTTACCTTGAAATCTGCCTTTGCGTCTGCTCCAGTGCTGTCCCACCCTAATCCCTCCCTGCCATTTACGTTGGAGGTTGATGCCTCTGAGGTTGGGGTTGGGGCAGTACTCTCCCAACGCCCTGTGGGAGGTGGCACCTTGAGACCCTGCGGGTTTTTCTCTAAAAAATTGTCCAGTGCTCAGAGCCACTACGAGATTGGCGACAGGGAGCAGTTGGCCATTATCCTAGCCCTGAAGGAATGGTGCCACCTGTTGGAAGGTACTCAGACTCCAGTACTAATCCTTACCGATCATAAGAATTTAATTTATCTCTCTGAAGCCAAAAGATTGTCCTCACGACAAGCTAGGTGGGCTCTTTTTTTGTCTCGATTTAATTTCCTAGTGTCCTATCTTCCGGGCTCTAAGAATATTAAGGCAGATGCGTTGTCACGCCAGTTCGCATCAGACACTGAGAGGGAGGAAGAACCTGTACCTATCATTCAGCCAGATCGTATTCTGGCCACTATTCGTACCACTATAACCTCGCCTCTGGGGGAGGAGATTTTGGCATCGCAATCTAGGGCACCTCCTGAGACCCCAGTGGGAAAGTGTTTAGTGGATGAGCCATTCCGTACCCATCTGTTGGAGACATATCATGCTTCTAAAGTGGCTGGGCATATCGGTAGGGATCAACTTGTATGGTCCCTTTCGCAATTGTTTTGGTGGCCCACACTGAGAGCCGATTGTTCCGCTTTTACGGCAGCCTGTACCACCTGTGCCCGTGCCAAGACCCCTAGACATCTCCCTGTGGGCTTACTTCAACCAGTGCCCAATGGCAAACGTCCTTGGTCTCATATATCTATTGACTTCTTGGGAGAATTGCCAGTCTCTAGGGGTTATACGTTTATTCTTATGGTGGTCGATAGATTCTCTAAAATGGCTCATTTTGTGCCTCTTGCCGGCCTTCCATCGGCTCAGGAATTGGCTGTAGTCTTTGCCAGGGAGGTGTTCCGCCTGCCCGGGGTACCCAGAGTGATTGTTTCCGACCGTGGGAGTCTCCTCCGCCTACCATCCCCAGACCAATGGGGCCGCTGAGCGTGCCAATCAGGGACTGGAGCAGTTCCTGTGTTGCTTTGTTACCGATCATCATGATAATTGGGCTGACCTGTTGCCATGGGCAGAGTTTGCCAGGAATTGTGCGGTTAAGTCATCGTCCGGGAGCTACCCATTTCTCGTTAATTATGGGTTCCAGCCTTGTCTGCTCCTGGACTCATTTCAGGCACAACAGATTCCTGCCCTGGATGAGCATTTGGCGCGACTTCGTTCCACTTGGGCACAGGTTCAGAGGTCCCTCAGTCAGTCATTTCGGCGTCATCAGCGGCACGCTAATTGCAGACGACTCCCAGCGGTCTCATTTCAGGTAAGGGACAGGGTATGGCTCTCTTCCAGAAACCTCAATTTGCAGGTACCCTCCACTAAGCTGGCTCCCCGGTTCATTGGGCCCTTTAAGATTATCCGCAAGATTAATCCGGTTTCTTATGCACTGGAACTTCCACCCTCTATGCATATTCATAATGTGTTCCATGTGTCTCTTCTGAAACCTTTGGTGTATAATCGCTATACTACTACGCCAGTGATTCCTAGGCCAGTGGACGTCCAGGGCCAAGAGGAGTATGAGGTCCAGAGTATTATTGACTCTACGAGATTTAGAGGAAAGTTGCAATATTTGGTCCACTGGAAGGGCTATGGCCCTGAGGAACACTCTTGGGTGAATCAAGTGGACCTCCATGCGCCTAGACTTGTGCGCAACTTTCACTCTAAATATCCTCTGAAACCCAGACCTACGGCAGGGAGAGGGGGTCTTTGAGAGGGGGGTACTATCACAGTGCCTGTGATTCTCTGTCACTCTTAACTTGTGGTTCGCTCTGATTTGCTGAGCCAGTTTGGCCCGCCCCTGGTGACCTTCTTATGCCTGGCCCAGACATCTGTCAGATGCCCTTTCGTGGTGATCCCGAGCCAGTAGTGCTGTCGCTGTGTTCCTGTGTTCCGGATTCTCGTGTACCGACTTGGCTTGTCCTGACTACGCTCCAGTGATCCTGATCGTGTTTGACCCGTGCTCGTCTGCGAACCACTTCTGTGTCTTGACCCGTCCTGGCTGACGTTCCTGTTCGTGTATGACCCGGCTTGTATGACTACCTCCTGCGTGCTCCGACCCGGCCCGGCTGACTTCCTGCTCCGTGATCAACTTCCAGCCTGTTCCTGTGACCTCCGATCCCGTTGTCTCCGCCGCGACATTTTGCATCCGCTGTTGCCAGCCACCGTGTGACCATCCTGCCTTGTGTTGCCTTCGATCAGTGCAGTGTACCGTTGTCTTGCAGAGCTGTGCGTGCCTCACAGTGCCTCACTATACTTGCAGAGCCTCGTTACCTTACTGAGCCTTGTGCAAACGTGCATATTAACCCTTGCAGTACCGCTTTACTCTCGCTACCTCGATTCCCAGTATAGAGCCTCTTTCATTGTGCTACGTCTGCTGAGTTGGCCGCTCACTGTCGGCGACTCTATCTATCCTACTGCAGAGTAGTCACTTTATGTGTACCGGTAGGGCGTCCGTGGCTCTCACTTATCGTTGTTTACTGGGCGATACCTCTTTGGTAGTGTGACAGCAGAGAGAAGGCTCAAGCTCCGGCAAGTTCCCGTTGTATACGCCCGTGGGGGCTATAGGCTGTAGCACTATTACTGCTGGTATCCGGTTACGTCTGAGGAGGCTATTATCAGCTCTTGCATTGCAGGCCGGTTTCCGTTACGCCCGTGGGGGCTACACACACTTGCACTCGCAGAAGCAGTCTTCCTGTAGGTACGCCCGCGGGGGCTATTTGGATCTCTGTTCTGCTTTACTACTTGGTCACTTTGGCTAGGCATTTACGTTTCCAGTACACTGTGGACTGTCTCTATCAGCACCTCCTTTTAACACCTAGGGCGTGCCAAACTACCACATCTGAGGCTGACTGATTTATGCTTTTAACCCTTTGGGGTATAGAATACCATTCCCTGCATAGAGATCTTGTATGTCTATTATATTGTGCATTATCTCTCTGTACTATATCAGTCTTCACTGTGTGTATATTTCGACCGCCACTAGAGGGCGATCGTTTGCATTATTGATATTCTAATAAAATTGTGTTTTGTTTTACCTTCTGGTCTGAGTGTCCTAAAAACCGTTACAGTATGTTAGTGATTCGCACCTGCCCTCTCTCACTCCCTCCCAGGCTTTACAGCTTGAAGATCCCATAGGGGCTTCTGAAGTTCTAAAAGCCATCAAGCAGATGACAGTGGGCAAGAGCCCAGGCCCTGACGGATTTTCTTTGAGTTTTCATAAAGTATTTTATGATCTCTTGGTCCCGCACTTGGTGGAGGCATTTAATGTGCTGCCATTGGAGGCAATGACACATCCCCTCATGACTGAGGCACATATAACAGTCCTACCAAAACCGGGGAAAGATTTAAGTGTCTGTTCCAGATTTCGACCGATTTCCCTTTTGAACGTTGATAGCAAAATTTACGCCAAGGTGTTGTCGAATCGTCTTCGCCCTTTTCTCCCGGGTCTGGTGCATGTGGACCAGTTCGGGTTTGTCCCAGGTAGGGAGACACAGGACAACATGATCCGCCTAATCGCTTTGCTAGAACGGGCTCGGATGACTCAGGCCTCCGCTCTTTTCTTAGCTGTTGACGCTGAAAAAGCGTTCAACAGAGTTAACTGGGATTTTATCATGATGGTCCTGAGAGGTTTTGGTCTTGGTGAGCGCTTTCTTTCCTATGTTAAGGCTTTGTATACTAACCCTTCGGCACAGGTTTGTTACAGTTTCAGCTTACCTTGTTTCCAGCAGCATCTACAGGCGCGAGGCTTCTAGCATGCAGCAGGCCTCTGTTTTATCTGTTTGTTTCCTGTAGTCTCCTCCTACCTACTTCCTACTTCCTCTGAGCTGCTCCTCCTACTTCCTGTGGAGGGGATTAAAAGGCAGACTGAGTCCTGACTCAGTCGCCCTTGCGTTGTTGTTAGTAGGTGAAGTACTTGGGCTCTGTGTGTGACCTGGCTATCTACGAAAACCCACTCTATGTATGACCTGGCTAAGTAAGAGAACCCTTTCTGTGTATGACCCAGCTAAGTACGAGAACCCTCTCTGTGTATGACCCAGTGATCACAAGTATCCCTTACTGTGATCAATTTGTGCTATTGGCTTAAGACAGACCACTGTTGTGGACAGGGTCTGATTGGTGACTGCAGGCGTGAGTCACAGGGACTCGATATAGTGACTGCAGGCAGAGTCACAGGGTCTGGTGTAGTGACTGCAGGCATGAGTCACAGGGTCTCGTGTGGTGGCTGCAGGTGTGAGCCACAGGGTCTTTATATGTGACTGCAGGAGTGAGTCACAGGGGTCCGATATAGTGACTGCAGGCAGAGTCACAGGGTCTCTTAGCTGTGACTGCAGGCGTGGGTCACTGTGTTGCTGCAAAGGTGTGGTGTTGCTGGTGTGACTGATTGCAGGCATGGGTCAGTTCTCCAGTCCAGCAGTCCTTGTGTTCCTGTTCATCGGATCAAGATTGCTGAGCCAGTGTTCACAGTGGTCGCCAGTTCCAGTGTTCCAGTCGACGGATCAAGAGTTGGCGTTCCTGTATCCTGCTGAGACTAACAGGGGATTCGGCCCAGTCTATCGCATTATGGTCTAGCAAGAGGCCTACTATTTCTGGTAGTAGTGTCGCCAACTAGTAACCCTTTGCTTGTTGTACCACTTATTTATTTCTGTGATTTATTCTAATTAATATTTGCATTATATTACCATACTGAGTTCTGAGCATTCCTGGGTGCCCGTGACAGGGTTAAGGTTAACAGCTCTCTTTCTACTCCCTTCTTTCTTAAGAATGGTATGAGGCAAGGCTGCCCACTTTCACCACTTATTTTTATTTTGATCATGGAGACATTGGCAAATGGGGTTCGAGCCTCCACCTTGATAAGTGGGATCCCGATGGCTTCCAGAGATCATAAGCTTGCCTTATTTGCAGATGATCTCATTTTCCTACTCACGGATCCGGTGGTGTCTCTCCCAGCAGTGTTGCAGGAGTTACATCTCTTTGGCCAGGTTAGCAATTTTAAGGACAATTTGCAGAAATCGGAGATTTTAAATATTTCTGTTCCCCAGCATTTAGTTGATTCTCTGCGAACCGAGGACCCTTTCTCATGGGAGGGGTCCTCCATACCATATTTGGCAATACGTATCACTCCTCGGGTTTCCTCATTATTCCAAGCCAACTACTTACTACTTCTCTCTCGACTAGATCGAGACTTGCGGTCTTTGCGCTCATGTTTTCTTTCTTGGACGGGCCGCATTAATGTGCTTAAGTCGGTCTTTCTCCCCAAAGTTTTGTATCTCTTGAAGACGGTTCCTATTGCATTGTCTAATACATACCTTAAGTCGCTTCAACATGTTTTCAATGCATTTATTTGGAACTATAAGCTAGCGAGGATTCGGTTTGCTATTCTTGCTAGGTCTAGGAAGGAGGGCGGCTTGGGTGCCCCTGATTTGAGGCGCTATTATATGGCTGTTAATTTATCGTCGATCCTGTACTGGTATCACTTCTCTGCGGATAAACCATGGATTTCGCTCCTTCAATCCATTTCTCCAAGAGTACCTTTGATGCATTGGCTACATGTTCCTTCTGCTTCTCGGCCTCGGGCTTTGTATAAATCCTTCTTGCTTCGCCCAATTTTCGTTACTTGGGATTGTGTTGCTTCCTGTCTCTCAAGCGTTCCATCCCCTCTAATTTCTCTTTTGTCTCATCCTGACTTTCAACCTGGTATACATCCTACCTCCTTTTTAAGATGGCATAGGGGAGGTTTGTTGCTGGTGGCGGATCTGTTGGGTGCTGGAGCTTTGTTGGACTTTGCAACTTTACAGGATCGTTTCAATTTGAACTTGCAAGATTATTGGGGATATCTGCAGATCTCGCACTTTCTTACCACTCATCCTGCAAAGTCTTTTTTATTGAGGGATGACTGGAATCTTTCTTTTAAACGTTCCCTCTATTCTTCTAGAAACCTAACAGCGATTGAAACCAACTATAAGCTTTTGTTGCGCTGGTATAGGACTCCTGCGCTCCTTTATTCGTTTTATCCTACGACTTTTATTACTTGTTGGCGTTGTGGCACTGGAGTAGGCAATATGGCACATATTTGTTGGTCATGTCCAGCGATCTGTGGATATTTGGATTCCATTCTCTCAACCATAAATTCTCTTCTTTCTCTGTCTCTGCCTTCGGATCCATCCCTCCTACTATTCTCCATGGGGGTGGAAACTCCCACTATATGTTGGACCAAGCGGTCTCTACTTCTACATTTGTTACATGCCGCCCGTATGTGTATCCCGTTGTGCTGGAGGAGCTCTGCACCCCCTACCCCCCAGATGTGGCGAATAAGGGTTAATGATATAGCTCTATATGAAAAACTTTCTTATTTACAGAAGGGGTGTGAGGGGTTGTTTAATGAGATCTGGGAACCATGGTTTGAGTTACCAAATTAGATCCCCTCCTCTGTCTCTCATTCTCTTACCCCTAATATTGTTGGTATTTTCCTAAGGTAAGGGGTACCATATAACTTGAGACTCCCCGTTATCTATTTTTTTCTTTTTGTTATGGTATTACCAACTCTTTTCATGCTCGTGTGCTGTTGTGCCCAAGCGCTCTGTACTCAATACCAACCCACATTCCCTTTCTTTTCTTTGTACTTTTATTTCTTCACATTCCTTTCTTTTTCTATCTGTGTACTTTATGTATACTGGTGCATTCTGTTTGCTTCTGCCGATGGATGTTCCAGGTGTAATTTTACAGCACATCATTACATGTGATGCCCACTGTTTTTTTAAGGTTTTTATACTTCTATTTTGTCACAGCTGGGTTTTCTTATAGACTCTTTGACAATTGTTTGATCTTGTATTTTCCGTTGTATTATGTACCTTTGTACTGATATAATTTCTAATAAACTTTCTTTCAAAAAAAAAAAAAAAAGACCCATTTAAATGAATTTGTATTTTTGTGTATACATGAATACATAACTTACTTTATGCCAGTGGTGGACAATGTGAAACCCACCAGCTACCATCACATTACAACTCCCACCATTCCTCAACAGTCTTTGGCTTGCTAGTAATCATGGGAGTTGTAGTCTGGAAGCACTTGGTGGTCCTCTCATTGCCCACCCCCACTTCATAAACAAACAACTATGCAAGACTAGCATAGGAAAGTACTAGGTTATGGTTTTGGTAAAGTTCTAATTTGTGTAGTACTTTATTAACCCACTGGGCGTCAAAGAATGTGTTTGTAGTCAGGGCCTCCGGAGCCCGAAACAGAACCTGGGTAGTGGGTCTCATATGCATAAATCCCAGGTCCACGTGACCTGGTTGATGACGATGTAGCCAACCTGATTAGAGGGCTAGCTTGATGTAAAACTGAAAACCAGGGAGGGGACAGTGGAGGGTACAGGAAGCGGCGGCTCGCCCGATATGCGGGGAAGCCGTGGGTTAAGTACCCTGCGGCCCCTCCCACAAATTCAGGCGAGCCTTCCACTTGTAGTCAGGACCTCCGGAGCCCGAAATAGAACCTGGGTAGTGGGTCTCATATGCATAAACCCCAGGTCCACGTGACCTGGTTGATGACGATGTAGCCAACCTGATTAGAGGCCAAAAAAGGTACAGACGGAGATTAAGTTTGAAAATTTATTGACATTAACTTGACAAATTAGATAATGCTGATTTAATCTCTAAATGTGGATTATGAATGTATCTGGAGAAACAATGAGATTTCCACCTTCCTAAACGCTGGATAATGTGAGGGGGCACGTGATTTTTAGAGGCTGCCGAAGCAGCTCCAATTCTTAAAGAATGCCTGGCGAACTCCATTGGATTATAACCTAGGCGAGCTAAAAGTAATCTAATCAATTTAATAAATGACTTCATTTACAATGGACCATTAGCAGTAGGTAGCAATGGGCTGTCAGCCGGTTGACCAGACAAAAGGCTGGACAGAGTCTGAAGCACTTTATACAGACAGCAATCATCATTGGTAGGAAAGATCTTAATATTAGCTCCTTCTCCTCTTTGGTCTGTTTTAGAGTGCGAAAGGTGTAGGTTAAAACATTCTGCCTGCTCATGTAAATCCTTTTTCTTAAGGAAGGTTTGCTGACCTGGAGACGCCAAAAATTCGCCTGGTCTTAAAAACCCGAAGAACCCATACAGTTGGTATGGAAATCGAAAGGACCAGCCTTCAAGGCTAAGTATAGCTTCTTAAAGAGCGGGCCATCTATAGGTAACCTAGTATGCGATGGAGAAAGAGGAGTCTTAAAAGGGCTTTTAAGAAACAATTTGGTTTGATATGAAGTAAACAATGAAGGTGAGTTAGGTTGAATATGTGATAGCATGATAGTAAAAGGGGATAATTTAAGAGATTGGTGACAATAAGGCCAGAATGGTTGAAATTGAGTAATGGCAGGGTGACTTGGTAAGGATGGGAAATCGAAGCAGCATGGACCATGCTTTTTTGTAGATTTTAAGGGTGCTGGGTGCTAGACCACGTATCATGATGTTGTTTGCTTCTGTCCGGAAGAAGTTCATTTCAGGACTAACTCTTGAAGTTCCGGGGGACATAAAGGATTGCTGGTGGCTGATGGCATCAGTCTGTAGAATTCCTGGAAATTAAGACGGGACAAGGCATCAGCTGCTTGATTGCAGGAACCTGGGAGAAAAGAGCTATGAATACTGACTTTATAATATAGAGACAACCATGTTAGTTTGCGAAGGAACGTCATGATGTGAAGGGATGAAGATCTACCTTTAATGAGCATGTGACTAGTGGCTTGATTGTCTGTAATGAAAGTCACTGTCTCCCCTGTCCATAAATGACCCCATAATAGTGCTGCAGAAACTGTTGGATACAGTTCGAACAAGGCGGATGTTTTTAGGAAATCCGGAAGACTTAATATTTCATGGGGCCAAGGAGCTGCGAACCAATCGGCCTTGAAGATTGCTGCATATCCTTGGGAAGCTGAAGCATCTGAAAAAACTACCGGGGAGGAATTAGTCATGGGCCGGGGAAATAGTGAGTGGCCGTTCCAATATTTTAGAAATGAGTACCACATGGACAAGTCTGATCTTGCTGCTTTGTCTATGCAGATGGGAGAGAATTCATCCTGGGCAGAAGAAAGGAGAAAAAGGAGGTGGGAAATAAATGACTCTCCTGGTGGAATGATGCGCGTAGCGAAATTCAAGTGACCTAACAAGGATTGTAATTGCTTTTTTGGTCCATAATGGATGAGTAAGAAATTCTTGGACAATGGTCTGGACTCTCACTAATTTGTCAGAAGGAAGAAAGGCTTCCATCTTGACTGAATCTAAGCAAATTCCTAAAAATTCAACAGAGGTGGCAGTGCCAAGAACTTTGCTGGCAGCAATAGGGACCTTCAAATCCTGGAATAAGGTCATCAGACTTGCCAAACCGACTGGCTGCTCTGCGGGGGATTCCACAATTAGGAAGTCATCCAGGTAATGAATGACGTTGGAGCAGCTGGCGTAAGAACGGATGATCCAATTGAGTAATTCGGCAAAGCTGTCGAACAGTTTAGGACTGCTTTTAAGGCCAAATGGTAACCGAACTGAAAAATAATACAAATCTCGCCATTTCATGCACTGAAGATGCCATACTTCAGGATGAACTGGAAGAAGCTTGAAGGCATCTTCAATGTCGATCTTTGATAACCAGCAACCTTTTCCTGCCATTCTCATCAAGGTCATGGCATCATTAATAGAATGGTATTTAAGGCTGAATTCTTCCGAAGGAATCAATGAATTAATGCTTGGTTGCTGGGACGCATGGGGGGCTGAAAAGTCCACTATCAGGCGCTTTTTTAGGGAAAATTTTCTAGTAGCAATACCAAGTGGATTAGCTCTCCATATTGGAAAAGGGGGTGACTTGAATGGGCCGATGATGAAACCCTTATCTAGCTCTGCTTTAAGGAGTGTGTCCACCCATTCTGGTTCTAAAAGAGCGGACTGTAGGTTAGGGAGGTCTAAAGGGACTGAAGGGCATGCTAAAAGGCCTGTGTGAAAACCTTCTTGAAAGCCTGAAATGACAAAATTAACTAAATTGCGGTCCGGGTGAGAAGTAAGAAGAGACTGCAATACGTTTATATTAACAGATGATAGCCATTTATTATGCCTCGGATTCCGCTGGCAAACTGCTTGGGAGTGAGACCTACGACAGAGAGAACATACATGAACCATACGACATGCACTGAAGAAACAGCCCCTTGCATTAAAATTGTTACATATGGGAGTATCTCCTATATAATGAATCCTCTGGCCTAATTTATCAAAGGAGTGAGGAGGGGAGGTGGGCATGTCTGGAGGAGAAGGTACAGCTGAGGCTACAGCTGATGAAGTAGAGGGGCCACTAGTGTTGGCCATAGGACATAGACTATGGGTATGGTTAGAGGACTTGCAGAGCTGACATACAGGGGCTTGAATACCAGCAAAGTGTCTGCAAAAAAGTTTGTTGTCCAGCAAGCTCCAGTCTGTCCTAAAATTAAACTGAGCCAAGGCAGCCGCTGCCTTGGCAGAAAAAGCTCGGTGATAGTCGTAGAAGTGAAAACCTCCATACCTGTATCCCAGATCTACTATGAGGTACAGGTATTGGTCCAGTTCCTGCCTACGACAAGGGAAGGCTGAACAAATAACATCCCTGAAGACACTGAAAGCCAGGACAAATTCTGGAATTGACAATTTTTTTGCTAACCTAGAGTCTTTGGTCTTCAGTGTAACTGACACGTCACCGCAATTGATAGTGCGGTTCTCATTCAGATCTTGTGTAGAAATAAGTAGTGAGACTAGATTGACGTCCCTGCCTTCCAGAATATCCTTTCGGATATGAGCTGGAATCATATGTGCTGGAGTTATTGCAGGATGGGTCAGAAGGGTGGCATTACCTTGAGGAGGATTAGGCTGGCAAGGAGGCTGCCCTTCGGATGACAACCGAAAGTTATGCTCCAGAGCACTGATCCTGTTCTGCATATCTGACATAGTGGAGGTAATATTGGATAACATCTGTGTAATTTGATTCAATTGAGCAGAATGATCTACTACGCGTGGAGAAGCTGGGGTAAGCGGAGGGGTATGACCTTGGGATGGGAACAGTAGTCTGAACAATTCTGCCTTCCTAGCTGTAGCTGGATAGGGAATATGACGTTGGGATAATTCCGCCGTGATTTTACAAACAGTCCAATCCCTAAAAGAGGGCTGAATAGGGGTCTGGGCTTGAGGGGGAGGGCTATTGATCCTGGGAGTAGTGGGTTCCTCTGTAGGTATCAATTCAGGCTCCGCTGATCCTTGAGCTGCAGAATCTTCCATCCTGTAAGGATTAAAGTAATATCATTAATAGCAAAACTTATTTGCTAAGCAGATGTTAGTAGGCATGCAGTGAATCATAGTAGCGGAGGATGGAGTCCCAATGAAAAATTCCCATTCTCCTCTCAGCCCATTCTGCTCTAAAAACATGATAATCAGGGCCTGAATTAAACTTGAGAGAGAGGGATCCAACATTGCTGGACCCCAGAACGGTGTGCCTGGTGACAGGCTAAATGGAGAAGTGGAAACCTATCCCCCAGCCTGAGGCTGAATACCGCTTGGCCGAGAGACAAGCCCCCCTCCCGATATAGTCTCAGGTGCTTATGAACGTCCTTGGCCGAGGCCTGTGAAGTGGTAAAATATTCTTGTTTACTTGCTTTAGGCTACGTTGACCCTACCCCTTGTGATTGAGGGAACTCCGAGTTCTGACCTTCGAAGTACGGGCCTTAATACCAGTACCCCTTCATCTTGGTTGTCTTGGAGATGAGGTGGTGGTGGAAGGGGGGATGCTATAATTGGATATACTAAATTAGGTCCCTTGCCCTGAGCGATTGAGGGGAACCTAATACCCTACGCACCTTGTCGGCCTCAGCGATTGAGGTAGGTGAAACCTTCAGCCTCTTGACTGGAGGTAAGGTATAAAGGAAATTAAATAGCTACTGAATAGATGCGGAGGCGGTACTGGTGATAAAACTAAAAAGCACCTTATCGGCCTCACTGATTGAGGAATGGTGATGCCCTAGACCTCTTGACGGGAGGTGAGGTATGACGAGAGAGCTAATGACTACCGAAGTACTGGGAGATTCAAGTAATTACCTGACAGTCTTGTACTACAAGATGATAACCTTCGGCCCCTTGACGAGAGGTAAGGTGAAAACACTCTCGGAATGACTGAAATGCTAAGACCCTGGAGCTGATGTAATTGTAAACGTAAGAAAGTGACGAGAACAAGTAATTGAACATGCTTGATGATTGAAATCTTGACAAGCAAGTAAGTGAAAGGTGCTGCTGGGTGTTGTGAGAAAAGTGGACGGTGCTAAGGTGACTACCTGGTTAGATGAACAGTATAGTAGTTAAAAGGCTTACCTGATGGGTGGGTACTGAAACAATTTAATAGCTGAAAATGAATAAGTTAAATCAGTGCCTCCTGCAGTAGCAAGGTATAAGTAATGATCATTGAAGTGGACTAAAGGGACTAGCTCTAGTATAGGGAGAAACAACGTATGATTGGAAAAAAGGACCTTAACTGTTACCTGGATGGCCTTTCGAAGTTGGACTACCGAAATATGGTGTTCTGAAGAGGCAGTTACAGTCTTGAAGAAGAGTGAACTGATACCCAAGACCGTTATAACCTGTAATTTGAACATACACTGGAAAACTTAGCATAATTCGACCTTTAAGTAATAATGACATGAACTGAGGAGGCAGGCCCCTGGATCCCTTCAAGAATTAAGCAGCTGACTGTAGCTTGCCACTGGAGGGGGTGTAACAGAATATAAGATGTAAAACTTTTACAATAAGGCATGTACAGAAATAACAGGTGGCTGAAACTGGTGCTATAGAACATCTATAGAAGGTGACTTAAGCTGCTAAGAATTTTTACTTGACAAATGGACAGAACCTTGGTACTTGCAACCTGATGACATTAATTAGGGTAATATTTAGCTGTAATTGATATAAGTAACCCTAGGAAGCAGGGTATGAGCAAGGAGTTTTATATATATATATATATATATATATATATATAAAATCTTGGCACCTTACAATTTAGATAACTGTATTATAGGAATATTTTCATACCAGCAGGTGGCAGCATTGAAATGTAAACATGGAAACAGTTATTCTAATCCCTAAAGTAATGTAATATGTTAGGCAATGCTGCCTATACATATAATAAGTATATGAAAAATAACTATAGGATAAAATACCCTGGATAGACATGATAACAATTGAATATAAACTGGACCTTGACTGCCAAGGAATGCCACTGCAGTATATACCTTTATATAAAATTGATTAACAAGGTAGTGCTGATATAGATTATTTGTTCCCCAAACTACTGCTTCAGTCCTACCTTCCAGACTTCAACCTGTAAGGCAACGAAGCTGACCTTGTCTGATTCGCTTGGAGGATATGGAAAAACGAAGCTGGGTAGTGTAGAAGAAGCTGATACATCCTGGTCTCATGTCGATGACGTCACAGGGTGACCCGAGTCAGACTAACAAACGATGGAGCACTGAATGAGCAGGCCAGAAGCTGACACCTTGCCTTGCCTTGCTTGCTTGCTTGCGATGTCTATGACCGGAAGTGACGGGTCCTACAGGAAGCGGCGGCTCGCCCTATATGCAGGGAATCCGTGGGTTAAGTACCCTGCGGCCCTTCCCACAAATTCAGATGAGCCTTCCACTAAACACACTGCTCTACAATGCACTGTATGTTCATCTGTCACTCAGAGGTTCAATGAATAGGGATAGGTGGAATACTTTGAGGAAGGAGGTGCAAGGCTAAGAACTGACATATAAGGCTGGGGGGCAGAAGATAACAGTAATAGGGTGCAGTGTGATATATTTAACCCCTTAAAAACTAGAGAGGAGTGTAACAATCTGCAGAGCAATGTGTTACACACCCCACTGGTCATTAAAGGGTTAAGCTAGGGATTCCTCATGTAGTATATATTTTTATATTTACTCACCTACTTTTTAAAACTGGAGCCCTTGTTTCTTGCTACCAAAGACTGTTCTGTAAATTCCTCAGGTTACTGATCATACATAAGAGCCACCAAAATCTCTCTTCACTTCCCAGTTAACCATCTTGCTGTACTCAGACTGACACACCCCCTTGTGGTAATTATCCAACACAGAGGCAGTTGCAGGGCTTATCCTCGCATCTAACTGGTTCATTGTCGTTCCCTTTCAATAAAAGCAGCCCAAGCCAAACTCAGAGGATAAAATGACTGAATTACTCCTTAAACATACACCAGCAGTGTCTGCACTGATATTATTCACTCACTTCTTAACCCTTTGAGTGCCAGAGAGGTATGCTCTGCAATGCGTTGTGTACCTCTCTGGCATTTAAAGGGTTAAGTCTGCAAAGAAGCACATCAGCGTGTAGCAGCAGAGCTCTGAAAGCACCAGAAGAAGTTATCAAACGTGGCTGCGTGATCCACATGATCCCACATCGCTGTGTGTCTGATTTTGGTGCTTTGCAGAACCTGCTAATTCTCCCTTAACCCCTTAAGTGCCGGAGCGGTATCCAATGAATTGGACACATGTCTCGCACTCAAAGGGTTAAATATAATGCTTGACTTCATTCCATCCTCGACAGCGGGTTTTTTGTGCCGGTAGGTTGCCTCAAGGGGCAGGGGATGCAGGCTTATACCAGTGGTGACAAATTTTCAAACCAGTTCGGCTCTGCAAAGCGGGCCCCCCAACATGACCGGGCCCTAGGCAGGTGTCTTGTGTGCCTTGCCTATAATCAGGCTCTGGATGGATGGGCTCATCCAGGAAAAAAACAGGCCTCAATCAAAGATATCCTTCATTACTGGCTTGATTGTTGCTCTGCAGGATTGAACTGGGACAGACCTCATGGACAGGATCCTGTCAAGTTCATCAATCTCTGATTACCAGGGTGGTATCCCATGCATCACAATGCAATGCATAGGATACCATCATGACAACCAGAGAGTGAAATGTAAAACAATACAAAATCTTGCAATGTATGGGATAAACTGATAAGACCACTTGAATCCTACTGCAGATCTGTTCCAAAAAGATATGTACACAAACGGTCATATATATATATATATGTGGATATGTACCTTTCAAATGGGTACAAATATGTCCCAACAAGACGTGAACCCAGAGATCAGTTCAGTATGTGTGATTGCCTTACTGGCCATATATGTGCACCCATCACAAACTGTTATTGATATCAAAATACACAAACCTAGTATATCCCACCTTACTTAGATGGGATATACGAGGTATGTTTTTATTTATGATATCAATAAAAGTTAGTGATGGGTTCGCATATATAGCCAGTAAGGCAATCACATGTACTGAACTGATCTCTGGATTCATATCTTATAAGGATATGTTTGTACCCATATGAAAGGTACATATCCACATACATATCACACCATTTTTCTTTCTGTGTACCTTGGACAGGATAGCAATGGTTAATTTCACCTTGATGTAATATTGTAGGCATTGTAAAAAGATGTGGTTTGATGTTAGTCCTATCCCTCAAACCCTCATGGTTAGACAGATATTGCTCTATGTGACAGATGGAGATTTCATTTGACCATACGGAGGCTCTTCAGCAGAGCCAAAATGGCACTATTTAGAGATAAATACTTTACTGGAATGGTCTAATAAGTGTGCCTGGTTTGCAAGCCCACTCTGTGGAACATCCCAATGAAGTATTAATCTTTAAATGGTGCATTTTTGACTCAGCTGAAGAGCCTCCCTGTGGTCAATTGAGTGAACTCTCCATCTGTCACATAGAGCAGGGCTTATAATTTTAAGTCCTTTGCTACTAGCCAGACCTGAAAAGTTACTCGCCACTGCAAGCCAAAACATACCCACCAGGGCTGAATTTCTACTCGCCAGGGCTGAATTTTCACTCGCCACTAGCTAGTGGCGAGTGGAAATTTTGAGCCCTGACATAGAGTAATATCTGTCTAACCATGAGGGTTTGAGGGATAGGACTAACATCGTTCCACATCTTTTTACAATGCCTACAATATTACATCAAGGTGAAATTAAACATTGCTATCCCGTTAAAGGGATAGTAAAACTTCAAGTGTAAAATAAAACATATTTTGTAGGGTTCATCCCCCTGAGTAAAACAAGGGTACTCCAATTGCTGAAAGTTTTTTTATTCAAAATATATTACAGCTGAAAGTAGAATTTCATTGCTGCAATCTCACAGTGGCCTGAAATTGTACAGTGGGGCTGTTGCTACACCATCCCATGGACACCTCTGGTCCCAGGACCATAAATCTCCATAGGATGGTGTAGCAACAGCGCCACTGTACAGTTTCCAGCCACTGTAATATTGCACCTAAAAAAATTCAACTTTCAGCTGTAATAACTATGGAATAAAACACCTTTCATCAGTGGAAGTACCCTAGTTTAAATCAGGGTAATAAACACAAAAAATTATTTTTCTTCTTACATTTTAAGTATTATTATCCCTTTAATCCTATTATGGCTACGTTTTCTAATCACACCATCACATTTCTCCACACAGCTTACGGGCCTCCAGCTCAGCAGGAGACCGTGGAGGAGGCGGAATCAGTACCCAGTGAGGAGTGTACAGAGGAGGGGACCAGCTGGTGGTCACCGTACCCACCATCTACACCTCCGCCAACATAGGCTACACCACCACCACTGGCTGCTCCACCACTGGCTGTACCACCACAGGCTGCTCCACCACTGGCTGCACCACCAAAGGCTGCTCCACCACTGGCTGCACCACCCCATCACAGTGCCTGGATGCAACAGGAGGAGAGGTGGATGCATCCCGCCACCTTCAGGATCTACTACCCTCCAACAGCAACACCACCACCACCAGGGAGGCAATGGCTTCCAGGGACAGTGGCCAGCCAGCATTATGGCACATATGGAGACCAGATGGACATACCCTCCTGGATGGCTCCCCGGCATGGCCCCAGGTATGATCCAAGGTGGGGGCCAAGCACCTACCAGTGATCAAGGTATGACCTTGGCCTCGGTAGAGCGCCCTCTACCGAGACAAGACATCACTCCACCACCTCCACCAGCACAGACATCATTGGGCAGCTTGGAGTCCCTAGATGTGGTGGGCAGCCATCATCTGCAGCAGCCACTCCATCAGCTGCCACAGCAGCAGCAGACACAACAGCCACAGCAGCAGCCACAGCAGCAGCAGAGGACTGAGCAGCCACAGCAGCAGCAGAGGACCCATCAGCCACAGCAGCAGCAGAGGACCCAGCAGCAGCATCCACAGCAGCAGAGGACTCAGCACCAGCATCCTCAGCAGCAGAGGACTCAGCAGCAGCAGCAGCCACAGCAAAAGAGGACTCACACGCAGAGGCAACACCACCAGCAGAGTCACCAGGCACATCAACCTCCACCATTGCCTGAATCACGGGAATGGAGGCAGAGTGCATGATGTTTCAGAGGAAGCTACTCCGGGCATGCCGCAGTACTGATCACAACATCTCAAGGAGCTGAAGGGAATCCTGGAGGAACACCTCAAGGATGGGGGATTGCATACATGCCCTGGAGTTTGAACTGACCAGGATCAACACACAATTCCATCAGTACCACACGGGGATGATGGACATGATTGGCTAGGTGCTGGTGGAGTTGAGAGACCACAACCACAGGGAGAACCTACGGGCTGAGAGGGAGCAGCGGTTGACAGAGGGGTCCACTTCACCCACCACTCCCTCCAGTGTGACCCCTGAAGCTACACATAGGGGCCAAAGGGTGACCAGGCAGTCAGCCAGGGCATCAACATCTGGCACCCAGTCAAAGGTCCCCCCCCAAGAAAAAGAAATAAACAGCCCAAGTTGTTCTTGTCCCCCTAAATAAAATAACTGTGCTTTGGAATCCTGTCTGATATGCTTTGTGTTTAGTGATAGATTTGGTGGCAGAGTTGTCTCCAATGCAGTTGCAAGCAATGCAGTGAACACAACTTCTGCCTAGGTAACATGTTTGTGGAATGTTGCAACATGGGTTCACACACATACACACACACACACACACACCGTTGTACAAATTCAACTGGCAATCCATCCCTGGAGCCATATAATCTGACAGTATTATATGGCCATGTTGTGGGTTGAATATGAACAACAGATACCACCCCTTAGCAGAACAACTGGTGTAACACTGTGAAAATTCATCTGCTTCAATTGTTGTGGTATAAGGGCTTAACCAAACAGCTATTTGACTTAGCTGAGAACTAACAAGTAGGATAGATTATGGAACATGCAGCCAAATATGTGTGATTCTAATTCTTATTGTGAAACTGACTTACTGGAGAACCTAATGGTCACACTAGCATTTCAATGTCTGTGCTACAGATTGGAATCCTAGGGGGAGCATTGGGTTCTCCAGTAAGTCTGTTTCACAGTAAGAGTTAGAATCAAGACTAACTTCTTGTAAATTGTGTTGATGTTTTATCAAGGTTGTAACAGACATCACCAGTGATATCACTTGTCCACATAGTTTGGTTGTTTGTTGATGTAGCCCATGTACTGAGATATGTCAAACTAAAGCAATCTGAGAACATTGATTATATGGAAATGAAATCACTGTGGAAGTATGTCCCATGTATCACCTATTTATCACTCCCAACACACATTAGTGAATCACTGCCATCATCGGTTTGCATGAATACATCACAGAGCCCACTCACTGGGAAACAAGTAGTGGACTCCTGTGATGTGAGTCATGCCTTCCCATGTATGGGGGATACTTTAGCCTTGAGTGTGGTTACGCATTGTCACGTACATTAGAGTACATTAGAACGTAAATGTGTTTTCTGGGTATATTGCCTATTTGCATTAAACACTTGTATGAGCACACTAAATGTACTTTGAAACTAAATTTTAATACTTTAGAAACACTACTGTCCTGCTCATGTGCTGTCCACAAGGTTTGACAGCTCTGTAGATGAGTATTCTAACTGTACAGGTTTGATACCTGGATGTTAGTACACACATGAATTAGTGTTTTCTGTGTCTATTTGAGAATGTTCCAGTAGAGGTTGCTGTGAACATCAGGTCAAACACTTGAAACACCAAGGGGTGAGCTTCATAGAAGTGTTGTCAAGACATCAGTCCAGTCACATGAAAGATCTTCTGTCCAAGGGTGGATCATGCTATGGATGCCTGTGGGACAAGAGGACAGGATTTGGAGCAGCACCATTGAACTGATCATCATGTAACAACTTCATCTTCCTAATCCTCTCAATCTTTTTAGTTACAGGTGAGTAGACAAAAAATTGCTTTGTAATGTGTTGTGTACTCGTCTGTAACCAATTATGTAGAGAACTAAGGAAATGTGAAGCAGCTCTAGGGATATGTGCCCCTGACATGAATACACACATCAACAAGTATGTTCTGAGAGCTCCATGAAACTAATGTATTTGGGCTGCCACTGTGAGAGTGACAGTGTCAGCCCAATTTTATTTGTTTCATGGAACTATTATGACATATTTGTTGATGTGTGTATTCATGTCAGGGGCACATATCACTACACACTCACAGGTCAGCATGGTGTCCCTGGAGATCTGACCCACGTTTCATGAACTCTATGTTGTGTAACAATACCACTGTAGATCCATCCCTCTGCTGCACTTCTCGGCTCTAGCAAACTACAGGTCCCATGTTGACTCAGCCAAGCCCTGTAAGATGCTGAACATGGGTTATGTGTTGTACCTTGTTTCTCTTGGTGGTGTGTGTGATATCCTTGAAGTATCAGTGTCAACGTGGAGAAGGGAATGGAAGATGGTTTTGGAACCCCCACACACAAAATGCCACGTCCATGGTATGCATGATGTTTGGGGCCATACTGCTGCCAGTGCAGTGCTGTGTCAATGATCCTGTGAGGTGAAACAGAACATCATGTGCGGTGTGGTTAGTGTGTTGGCACCAATTCACAGGACTGATGGAGGACTTTCTTGGATTGTTTGAATGCCTGTGTTATACTCACAGCTAAAGTGGTCCGTGATGAGCCTGTCTCTGATTTGCGCCCCTCTCAGGATGTCCATAACATGGCCGATGTCCACTGGTACTTTAGGTATGGGGGGAACTGGATATGATCCACCAGCCTGGATGTTGTGCAGTATTGCACACACCATTATTATGTCACACACTTTTCCACGTGCATACTGCAGTGCTCCCCACGATTAGTCCAAACATCGGAATCAAGACTTCAAGAGGCCAAAGGTCCGCTCAATGACATTCCGAGTTCTGCCATGAGCCTGGTTGTATCTTTCCTGGGCATCTGTTTGGGGATTGGCGACCGGGGTCAGTAGCCAGGATTTGCATCCATAGCCAGCATCACGTGTGTAATGTGAGTGACAATCATGTGTGAATGATGTTTTGTGTGGTGGACGTACTAGCTGTAGGTCAGTAGCATGCTGAGCAGTGTTGTGTGTGTACACCTGTGGATGTGGTGTGATGTAGTATTGTGAAATCACCCAGAAGCCATCTTCCTGTATAACTTCCATTCTCGAAGTCTCTGTGTACTGAGGAGTTTTGGAGAATGTATGAATTATGAGAGCTGCCAGGATATTTTGCACAGACATTCATAATCCTCATGTTGCTGTCACAAACCATCTGCACGTTCATGGAGTGAAGTTCTTCCTGTTGATGTAGATATATGTGTTAAGTGCTGGGTCTTTGATACGGACATGGGTGCAATCTATAGCACCCATGACGCTGGGCATGCCTCCCCTTGTGTAAAAACCCTGCTTAAGATGTATCCAGTCCATGTCAGTGGTGGGAAAATGTATGTAGGTACTGGCCTTGCTTTTGAGGGCTGGCAAGACCTGGGCCAGCACTCTGAAGAATGTGGCCTGTGACATGACAGATGCCTAACCCTCAGTGTATGGAGTGTATGGCACACAGGAGTTTTTGCAGGCCAGATAGGGCATGGTTGTGGATGTAGATGGGATCCACCTGATTCTTGATGACCTCATACAAGGCAATGATGATGTGTGGCCTCAACCTGTAGGGATCAATCACCTCGTCATCGGTCATTCCAAATATAGTGACCCTTGGGCGGTATACCCTGGGCCTTGGTGGTCGTCTATACATCCTCCGCTGCTGCAGGGGACCCTGTGGCAGCTGGGGAGCATCCTGTTGCTGTGGAGCATCCTGTTGCTGCAGCTGTGCGTCTGCAGGCAGGTGCTGTCCTCCAGGTGGTGATGATCTCCTGTGTGACTGTTGAGCCAGAGCCTCCTCACTCACATCAAGTGAAGGCTGTTGATCAGATGTGCCTGGGGCTTGTTGGTGTTCCCTAGCTCTTGCCCTTGCATGTCTTCTCCACAGCTTTCTCATCAATAAGTATCCCTACATACTTATTGTTCTCTCTCTATCTCTCTATCTCTTTCTCTCTAGCTCTCTCTGAGTGGAAAAGAAGCCACAAGTGAGTGTGGTGAGCTGTCCCTTTAAGTACCTGGTAGGGCATTGTCTAGGTGTGGTGATGAGGTGAGTGATGACCAATGGGAAGGTGTTTGTTGTCTAGGTAAGTGTTTGCAGGTGTGTCTGTGTTTCAAAATGTGGTGTGTTCTGATTGCTGTGTCTCTGTCAGTTGTGGGTGTGAAGTTGTGGGGTGCAGGTTGCGTCTGGATCGTGTGGTGATGTTGCACAGGTGAGCTTGTTTTGTATTGGCAGGTGTCCGTGTTGTGTGATAACCCCCATTGTTCTGTGCCATGTTGTTTTGGTATTTTTTGGAGGTCCTTGTACCTGTGGTGTTGCTTGTTGTTGTGTGTGACAGTGATTTGTGGTGTCTGGCCATGTTTTTGTGTTATTTTGGCATTGAATAGGTTAATTTTTCCATTTACATGTTTGTGCGGTAAGCATTTTGTCTGTTTTCCTATGTAACGGGTGTTTTTTTTTTACCTTTAAGTGTCTAACAGCTAAGAAAACTGGCTCTTGACTTTTGTCCGTTAAGTGTATCTTTTTTTCAGCCATTAACAGTACCGCAAGCCTTTAAATGGCTTTGGGGAATCTTTTTCCATGAGTCTCAATGCATGTTAGTCAGTCGGCCGTAAGGATTTGTGAACTGCCGTTAGCTGTTCTTAAGACAGACTTTTAAATGGCTTACAACACGTTAACGTGTTGTTACTAACTCCTGCCTTTAACCCCTTAAGGACCGGGAAAATCTGAGTTTGATTTGACTTAAGGACCGGAGCAATTTTGACTTTTTTGACTATGTCTTTGTTCAACCATATTTTCTCTTTAATTCCTTTTGTGCACCCACATAAATTATATACTGTTTTTTTAAGCACAAGTAGGGCTTTCTTTTGATACCACAATTATATGAATACCTCATTGTTTAATTTGATTAAAATAGAAAAAAGAGGAAAAAAATTGAAAAAAAACAACATTTTGCTTACATTTTTCTGTCAGGATTTGCATACTATTAGTTAATGAAAAAAAAATACCCCTAAATATATTCATTTGCTTCTCCTGAATATAAGAATACCCCATATGCCTAGTATTTTAGTCCTTTACTCACATTTACAAGGTAAATATTACAAGATGGCTGCCGTTATTTCCAACTTGTGATTTCTCAACAATTGGCATGTGAGCATCATAGCTTAGCTGACGGTGCCAGAACCAAAAATGTCCCACAAAGGTATATGTTTCTGAAAACTAGACAACATAAGGTAAATAATCAGGAGAATTTTGGAGTTTTTCATGCAGCTATTTTTCCAGAAAAAAAATTCAAAATTGTGGTAATATTTTGTTTTTTTGCAGTTTTCACACTTACATTTCAATACTACTGTTGATATCAAGCACATGATAGGTGAACATTTTTAAAAATGCATTGTTTAGTGTTCAGCTCCTTCTTCTGAGTACGGCAATACCCCATATGCATAGGTTTCTCAAGGTTTGGGAGAGCTACGGGGCCCAAATTGGAACATGCGCGTTTCCAATTTCACACTTTGAATTTTCACAGCTTGCATCACTGGTGCCATGTCTCATTTAGGGCTGTGTAACAGTGCTCCACTCTAAGATTTCCCCCCAAAAGTATATATTTTTGGAAAGTAGACACCCCAGGCTTTCATTTTATGTATGTTTTCAATTTTTTTACGCAGCGATTTTACCACCAATCGCTCGTAAATCTTGACGTAAGTTAAAAAAACAGCGTTTTCACACTTGCACTTCAATGTTGATGTGAATTTCAAGCACATGATAGGTGAAGATTTTTAAAAATGCATTGTTTAGTGTTCAGCTCCTTCTTCTGAGTACGGCAATACCCCATATGCATAGGTTTCTCAAGGTTTGGGAGAGCTACGGGGCCCAAATTGGAACATGCGCGTTTCCAGTTTCACACTTTGAATTTTCATAGCTTGCATCACTGGTGCCATGTCTCATTTGGGGCTGTGTAACAGTGCTCCACTCTAAGATTTCCCCCCAAAAGTATATATTTTTGGAAAGTAGACACCCCAGGCTTTCATTTTATGTATGTTTTCAATTTTTTTATGCAGCCATTTTACCACCAATCGCTCGTAAATCTTGACGTAAGTTAAAAAAACAGCGTTTTTCACACTTGCACTTCAATGTTGATGTGAATTTCAAGCACATGATAGGTGAAGATTTTTAAAAATGCATTGTTTAGTGTTCAGCTCCTTCTTCTGAGTACGGCAATACCCCATATGCATAGGTTTCTCAAGGTTTGGGAGAGCTACGGGGCCCAAATTGGAACATGCGCGTTTCCAGTTTCACACTTTGAATTTTCACAGCTTGCATCACTGGTGCCATGTCTCATTTGGGGCTGTGTAACAGTGCTCCACTCTAAGATTTCCCCCCAAAAGTATATATTTTTGGAAAGTAGACACCCCAGGCTTTCATTTTATGTATGTTTTCAATTTTTTTACGCAGCCATTTTACCACCAATCGCTCGTAAATCTTGACGTAAGTTAAAAAAACAGCGTTTTTCACACTTGCACTTCAATGTTGATGTGAATTTCAAGCACATGATAGGTGAAGATTTTTAAAAATGCATTGTTTAGTGTTCAGCTCCTTCTTCTGAGTACGGCAATACCCCATATGCATAGGTTTCTCAAGGTTTGGGGGAGCTACGGGGCCCAATTTTGAACAAATATTGAATTTTCACATCTTGGTTAACTGATGCCATTACTCATTTTGGGCTATGTTCCAGTGCTGCACTTTAGAATTTCCCCCCAAAAGTGCATATTTTTGGAATGTAGACACCCCCAGCTTTCATTTTAGGTGTGTTTTCAAATTTTTTACACGGCCATTTTACCACCACTTTCTCATAAACTTGACGTAAGTAAAAAAACAGCGTTTTTCACACTTTGCCTTCAATGTTGATGTGAATTTCAAGCACAGAATAGGTGAAGATTTTATAAACTGAATTGATTAGTGTTCAGCTCCTTCTTCTGAGTACGGCAATACCCCATATGCATAGCTTTCTCATGGTTTGGGGGAGCTACGGGGGCCAAATTGGAACATGCGCGTTTCCAGGTTCACACTTTGAATCTTCACAGCTTGCTTTACTGGTGCCATGTCTCATTTGGGGCTGTGTAACAGTGCTCTTTTTTTAAGATTTCCCCCCAAAAGTGTATATTTTTGGAAAGTAGACACCCCAGGCTCTCGTTTTAGGTGTGTTTTCCAATTTTATACACAGCCATTTTACCACCAATCCTGTGAAAATTTGACGTAAGTAAACAAAATTCAGCATTTTTCACACTTTGCCTTCAATGTTGATGTGAATTTCAAGCACAGAATAGGTGAAGATTTTATAAACTGAATTGATTAGTGTTCAGCTCCTTCTTCTGAGTACGGCAATACCCCATATGCATAGCTTTCTCATGGTTTGGGGGAGCTACGGGGGCCAAATTGGAACATGCGCGTTTCCAGGTTCACACTTTGAATCTTCACAGCTTGCGTTACTGGTGCCATGTCTCATTTGGGGCTGTGTAACAGTGCTCTTTTTTTAAGATTTCCCCCCAAAAGTGTATATTTTTGGAAAGTAGACACCCCAGGCTCTCGTTTTAGGTGTGTTTTCCAATTTTATACACAGCCATTTTACCACCAATCCTGTGAAAATTTGACGTAAGTAAACAAAATTCAGCATTTTTCACACTTTGCCTTCAATGTTGATGTGAATTTCAAGCACAGAATAGGTGAAGATTTTATAAACTGAATTGATTAGTGTTCAGCTCCTTCTTCTGAGTACAGCAATACCCCATATGCATAGCTTTCTCATGGTTTGGGGGAGCTACGGGGGCCAAATTGGAACATGCGCGTTTCCAGGTTCACACTTTGAATCTTCACAGCTTGTGTTACTGGTGCCATGTCTCATTTTGGGCTGTGTAACAGTGCTCTTTTTTAAGATTTCCCCCCAAAAGTGTATATTTTTGGAAAGTAGACACCCCAGGCTCTCGTTTTAGGTGTGTTTTCCAATTTTATACACAGCCATTTTACCACCAATCCCTCGTAAACCATGACGTAAGTAAAAAAAAAAAACAGCGTTTTTCACACTTAGGGTTGGCGGCAGTATACTGGGCTGCATACAAATTGGTCTGGGAAACAATTTCACCTAAAATGTCTTCCCCCAAAAACAAATCAAAAAAATGATCATGGGTAAATCCTTCCACATCAATTTGAATCCCTGGGTTGCCTGTGAATTCTGAGATTTGTGGGCATAAATTGATACCCATTCATTAGGATCCGGAGTGGCAGGTGTTGGGGCATTACTTTGGGCAGGTCTTTTGGCAGGTCTTTGGGCAGATCTTTTGGCAGGTGCTGGGGCAGTTGCCAGGGCAGCTCTTGGGGCAGCACTTGGGGCATTTCTTTGGTAGGTCTTTGGGCAGATCTTTTGGCAGGTGCTGGGGCAGTTGCCAGGGCAGCTCTTGGGGCAGCACTTGGGGCATTTCTTTGGGTAGGTATTTTGGTAGGTCTTTGGGCAGTTCTTTTGGCAGGTGCTGGGGCAGTTGCCAGAGCAGCTCTTGGGGCAGTGCGTCTTTTCTTGACAGAAGGCCCAGCGTCATCACTAGAGCTGCTCTCACTTTCTGAAAACTGCGCTATGTCAAAATCTGACGCAGTGTCTGTTGCCTCAGAGTCAGACGCCAAAAAGGCATATGCCTCTTCAACGCTGTACCTGCGCTGCATTTTGCCCACTAAAAAAACTTTTTTTTTCTTACGCTATCCCTAAACCTAAATCTAACCCTAAAACTTACCCTAGCCTACGTATATCCTGAACCTACCTAACCCAAATGAACTACCTATCTAAACTGCACTTATTATATATATATATATTTATATATTTTATTTTTTTTTTTGGGGGGGGGGGTTTGGGGTTTTTGGTTTTTTTTTTTTTCTTACGCTATCTCTGAACCTAAATCTAACCCTAAAACTTACCCTAACCTACGTATATCCTGAACCTACCTAACCCAAGTGAACTACCTATCTAAACTGCACTTATTATATATATATATTTTTTTTTTTGGGGGGGGGGGTTTGGGTTTTTTATTTTTCTTACGCTATCCCTAAACCTAAATCTAACCCTAAAACTTACCCTAACCTACGTATATCCTGAACCTACCTAACCCAATTGAACTACCTATCTAAACTGCGCTTATTATATATATTATTTTTTTTTTGGGGGGGGGGGTTGTTTTTTTTTTTTTTTTTTCCCCTAAACCTAAATCTATCCCTAAAACTTTCCCTAACACACGTCTACACTAAACCTACCCAACTACCTACCAAAATGCCTAAACTATATTTATTATTTAAAAAAAAAAAAATTTTAAAATTTTTTTAAAAAATTTAAAATTTTTTAAAAAAATCTAAAAAAATTCAAGGGGGATGGGGGGTGTCCCACAGATCAGAAAACACTGATCTGCAGCAAATTGATCACTCCAAGAGTGATCAGATGGGGGGGCACTTATTGATCACTGCAGAACAGTGATCAAAGGGTTAATTTTCTTTATTTAAACTTTTTTTTTTACTTTTTTTTTTTTACAGGCACACTGGAACACCATCTCCCTCTGTCTCTCTCCACCTCAGCAGTATGCAAGGTGGAGGGAGGCAGAGAGATCTGACAGGGACAGTATTTACAAATGCTGTCCCTGTCATTCAGGTTTTGCAACATGTGATTCGCTTTTGAAGCGAATCGCATGTTGCAACAATGTTTCTGCCGCTTGTTACTAAGTGTCCCGATACCGGGACACTTAGTAACAAGCGGCTTGAACTCTTCCATCGCTCCGTGCGGCCGCGATGGAAGAGTTTAACCCTTGACGTACCAGGACCGTCAAGGGTCGTTGGATCACATTTACCCTTGACGGTCCTGGTACGTCAAGGGTCGCTAAGGGGTTAAATCTGCATTCCATCCACATAAATTATATACAGTTTTTTTCTTACTTACCATTAGGGCTTTCTTTTGATACCACACTTATATGGATAACCCACCAGTTATTTTATTAAAATTAAAGAAAACTGTAAAAAACAATGTAAAAAAACAAAACAAAAATACTTTTATTATTTCTCTTGGGATCATTGGGGGCAATGGGTTACATTTTTATGGCGACTGCATGAATTTAAATTTGAAGTTAACCCTTGACTACGACTTTAACTGAATTAATTTTTTAGATTTAACTATTTTAATACAGCAAGATAATACAATTGGGAGTGACCTTTTTCGCAAAACTACTGCTACTAATAGTGTTTTACACTTTTCCAGTCATCATCCTACAAGTGTAAAATATAATATTCCTGTAGGCGAATTTTTAAGAATCAGAAGAAATTGGTCGGATTTGAATACTTTTAAAGTTCGTGCACAAGTATTAAGACAAGAGAGGTTACCCTCAAGAGAGGTAACCCTAATGCCAAACTGAAAAAGGCATACCATAGAGCATTACACGAACCTAGGAGCAATTTGTTAACAACTAAATCAAAAATGAATCTCCCAGTATTCGTCTAATTACGACATTTTCTAAACAACATAAGAAAATAGAAGCTATTCTTCAGAGACATTTCCCTATATTACAACAAGATATGAAGCTTGAAACTTTACTGGGAAATCGGGTACCTATTACCTACAGAAAAGCATCCAATCTTGCTAACCATTTGGTCAGTAGTCATTTTCAAAATATGCTTAAAAAGCCACCTATAGTTAAGAGATCTCATGCATGTGGCAGGTGCAAACTATGCCCACATATGTCTAAATGCAAACAAGTAATAGACAGAACAGGTCAAGTTCATATTATTAAAGATTTTATTACATGTGAAACCAAAAATGTAATATACTGTTTGGAATGTGCTTGTCATCTAAAATATGTGGGCATAACAACTAGAATGCTTAAACAACGTGTCTTAGAACACATAGGCAATATACTTCATGCAAGAACTTATGCCACTGAAAGTAGAACCCTTACAAGTGTGGCTAGACATTTTTGGTCTAAACATGATGCTTCACCTAATTATCTTAAGGTTTGGGGATTGCAAAAAGTATCCCTTGGCTTAAGAGGAGGGGACATAGAGAAAATACTTCTACAACAAGAAAACAAATGGATATTTTTATTAGACACTATGACCCCAAGGGGTTTAAATGAAGAAATGTGCTTAACAGCACATTTATGAATTCCATGGAGGGTATACACTATGTAATTAATCACTAACATAACTAATCTGTGACATTTATAGACAACTTCCTTTTTTGATTTGTTGATATTGAGTGAGCTTAATATACTAGTTCACATAGTTTAGGTTTGTACTATAATGTGATTATACACTCAGTAGATTCATGATTAGCAGGTATTAGTTTAATTTATTCTGTGAATGTCTCTTTCTAATTCATATTCTTGTTGATAATCAATATTTTACCATTTCCAACTCAGACTTATTCATGTACAACATATATTTTTTCCATCATTTTCTAATTACTAGGTTGAATACATGATTAAAATTGAATACTTATTACCATTTCTATTGGTGGAATCCCAATCATTGTGAATAGTATCTTTAATTTATGATTACTTATTTGGATACTTTCCATATGATATGGACATTTGTTTTTATTAACAACATGCAATGACACTAATCCACCTGTAGGGGGCCAATTTAATTTAAATATTGGCGCTATTTGCTTCCGAGCCTCAATTCTGATGAAGCTATGGCGAAACGCACGTCAGTTTTTTCAGTCAGAGAGTTCACTTGTTTGTATTAAGCAACATAACTTTATACACTTACTGGCGAATATCATGCTTTGACAATACTAACTGAGTTTACTTCATCTTTTTTAGATTAGGGCTTCTCTAACCCCTCTCTGCATAATTTAAGAGGCAAGCCGGATATGCCTCGGTATGAGTGTGAATGGCAGATGGGTTTGATTCAGTTCTAGTTTACACCTATTTCCAATTTGCCTTTTTATCTTTAAAGGGATAGTAATGTTTTATAATAAAAGCAGCTCTAATTAATCATCATAGCATTTGGACTTTGGAGAGTGTTATTTCAATTCTTTCAGAGTTGTAGTTCAAGAGTAATTGAATGATAAAGTATCCCCCTCCCACCCCTTTTACTGATGTAACACTGTTCAGCCAGATCAGAAGGGAGGTGCCCAGGTAAACTGCAGAGAGGGACAATCTTCAATTAAGATAAGGGAAAAACCTGTCAAGGGGGGCAGGGTTTTCATTGTTTTCATGTAAAGAAGATTGTCCGTGTTATCTGTCTAGTCTTACAACCAGATTCCACATCTGAGAAGAGATGGCTTATACTAGGTAAAAGGGGCAGGAGGGGAAACTTTGCTTGTGAATATCTCTCAAACCATAAAGGTTTGAGAAATAAGACTTATATCATTCTACATGTTTTTTTAATGCCTACAAAATAAAATAAAGATAAAACGAAGTATTACTATACCTTTAAGAGGATTCTATTTATCAGCTTTTCTAGATCAGGACTTCATAACCCCTCTCTGCAGAATCAATAGGTAAGCCGGAGATGCTCCAGCACGAGTGTGAACGGCAGACAGGTTCAATTAATTGACTGGGAACATATATTACCGGGTATTGTATTTACTCATGAGTGTAGCCAGGTGCTTTTAGGGCGGATGTATTTTATCTAATCAGTTAGTAACTGTATAGCACCTTATTTTTTATGGGAAGGGAGAACCACGTCACTGATTAATCACCCAGCCCTGATCTCCGAGCTTACTTTGTAACATATTGTTCTCATATATTTTGAAAGGATTCAAGAACTGTGTTCAACAAATATAAGGGTTAAGCTGTCCGGTAGTTATTTTGTTGCAACAGTACTCATACTGGGCGGCACAGGGATTTCACCTCGTGTATTTGTGTATCTTTTTGTCGCACGCAGCATAGGTATAGGAAGTTTTATCCCTTTGCTTTTGGATCTACCAAATTTCAGGAGCTAATGTATATTGGAATTTCAATTATTGGGATTCCAATACTTTATTAGATCTTTTTTACGATAAGAGTCTGGTATGTGATACTTGTAGTTAGATTCTAGGATTACAGGGTTAACACAGCAGTCCCTAAGAAATTACACTGATTGAATCCTATTGGGAACTAAGCATTTTTGGTCTTGATTTCTACCTAGCGTTTAGAACTGTTCTATGGTTCATGTGGGGTTAATACCGTTTATACCTAAGAATGGGGTTTTGTTTTATGATTGTTAAACTGTGAGATGCCCGGGACTGATGGATAACTTATATTTTATAGATGTTTACTTACAGGAAGATTATCGATTTCCAACCAAAGGTCTAGGACACTGTAATCAGCCATTTTAGGGTTAATGGGTATTATCCATACGGGTATAGTGTGTAAGCCTTATTCTTTACTGATTAAATCTTTATTTACTGATAATATGGCTCAACCATAACCCCTTTGTTTTAGAACCTTACTTTCTGTATTATCCTCTAATTATCTAATGAAATCCTACATAAGTTGGGTAGATCGTTCAGGTCTTGAATAGAACATCATACTTACCAGATTATTTTTTCTATGTTTTTCTATGTTATTTTTTATATTTTGGAGTTTATCTTACTAATTGGGATTAATGACCATCTTATCTACAGAGACACTGGACATATGTAAAACTTACATGATAATAAACGGATTATCTCCTTTGTGTCTAGTAAGATTGTATTTTAATTCATTGTCTACTATTTGGAATCAGTTACATTTTAAATCGATTACATTGGGTATTTTGGGGTGTGGACCATTTGCATATAATACCCAAAACTTATGCTGCTAATAGCACTGAATTTCATAGCACAGGGTATTTTAAGAAGCACCTATATCACTTATTTTATTATTGTTTTAGTGCTCTAAGTACCATGTATTCAATATTTTAAAGAAATATCAATAAAAGTATATTTTTAGTTCGGTATTCATCATTTGAGACATATTGTATCTAAGATATACTATTTAGGAGTGCAATTAAAGGGCTTTCTTTGTCTTTTTCTCTTTTTGCTGGTGAAAGGTATGACAGGTCAATCATACCTACAAAATGGGCAGTTTTAAGTGGGCACTGTCCCTCTGGGGTGAAAATCCCCATGTCCCTCTTTCCCTCACAGATATTCCATTTGTTTTTACATTACTGTTTAGTGTGTATATAAGTGTATTACTGTGCTCCACATGAAAAAAACTGACATTAAACTTTAATTTTGTTTCATTATTTGTGTGTTTAAAATTTTGTAAATAAAGTAAATTGATCTTTCTCAACAATATTTTACAATTATTAGAGTGGTGTCAGTAAGTCATAAAGAGACCTACATTTATCATGCCCCCAGCACCAGCATTGAAGGGATTAATATTCCCAACTCTGGCCTCAATTTCTTCCTTCATTTTTCTGGTCTCTGCTTCTCTCTCCCTTACTCTCATAGTAAGGAAGATAGAGGCATTGCCTTTGTGAATTAAAATGCCGGTACATGTGATTGCTCCTGGATCAATCACGTGTACCAGCAGAAGAGAGAAGCACTGAAACTGAAAGCTCCGGTCCTGGAGTGCTCAGTTTCACCTTCTGCCAAATGATAGCAGCATGCACCGAGGCGCGTTGCTATCATTTAACCCATGACATTCCAGGACCGTCATAGGTCCTTATGGGAAGTTTACCCATGACTGTCCTGGCACTTCATGGGTCGTTAAGGGGTTAACATAAATAATTTAACAATCAAAACATATTAAAAAACCCTTATTTTAATCTCACAAAGATGAACCTTCTTTAGTGCTTGATATACATGAGTCATCCCCTAACTAAAACAATCCCAACATTCCAATTAACCCATGTTCCCAAGTATTACTTGACTGAGGGCCATGCAACCATCCAGCCCTACCTCTAGATGTGGCAAGTAGTAGCCCAACAGCCGTACCCCATGACCAGAGACCAGACCCATGAGTCATGATTCTGAACCAAGGGTCCAATGACCACTTCAACTAGAAAACAACCCGGCACAGGCACTTGATCCCTCAAGCTGGCTGAGACCTTCCAGACACTGTCCTCATGGCCCTTTCAACTGCTTCCTGCAGCCCCGACAAAAAGATATCCAACCCGATATCTGACAGGTTGACCCCATCTGCCAAAAACAGCCCAGGCTCATCTTCTAACTCCCAGTGCCGCAGCACCAACCCTCAAGACTTCCTAACAAAACCCACCATCATCTTATTCAGCTTTTTTTTACCTACACTATTCCATAGCTGTTTGAGAACTCTCCCCCTCCAAAATAACCTCTAAGTGATCTCAGAACAAATTAAAACTTAATGTGGGAACAGTACCCACAAAGTCTCCCAATCCTGTTTAAATATGCAAACAAACTCCTTCTGGGAAACAAAACCCTAGCCTGCTTAACCACCTGCAATAAAACTTGCTACCAGAACATATCCCCCATCCCTAGCCATCTTACGTCAATCTGACCCTAGGGGAAAACCCAGCCATAGACCACCATGTCTGACTTCAACCATCCTTCATGCCCAGTAGGTGTACAAATTGTTGACATCCATGCCAGCCTCAGTGTTGCACCTGAAACGAGACAAAACAGCAACTCAGAAACTGCCTATAAAACCCTCTGCACCAGCAATTCTGGCTGTACTTATGAACGAAAATTATTGGAATCCCATCTACCTATTCTACAAACCACCTATTCTCCCAAACCCCAGCGTGCTGCTTCCATGGCTGCCCTGATGCAAAAAGAGTGAGAGCTGAACTCACCCCAAGACAAACCTAGTCTGGCAAATCCCGACCGAAAAATCTTAATAAACTTATACCTGGACAACGAGTCCCATCAGCATGCACTAGAAGTGCTGATCCTCCATCTGGACACAACCCCAGATATTGTTGAGCACATGAGACCAGACATTCAACCAGCCCCGTCCAGAACAAATAACTCAAAACCCCTCTCCCTCCTGATCAGTTTTGGACAGTCACAGCTTAATCAGCACCTTCTCCTGCTCTCACACTATGTCTTGTCTGGACAGGCCATCCGCCACCACTTGCTGCTGCTGATCAACTCCCCAATCTAAAACACTCCAAAGAAATCCAAGGAAAACTGTCTTCAACAAAATTACTTCAAACTTTGAAACACAAACCTGACCTAGGATCCCCAACAAGCCTCTTAAAATGTTGACAGACACCGGGCACCTAGTATCCCTGGCCACACTCACCCACCATAGACCTTAAACCACTTGGAGCACTATGCAGCCACATGCAGCCAGCCCTGTGACATAAACAGAGAAGCCAGCACCGACAACTGCTGCTCCTCTGAAGCCCACTCAAACCACTCTCACTGAGCCTTGCCAAATACCACAAGTGACATGGTAGTTCAGGCAAATAATCACACGACACAGTACAAGTGAATTTAACCAGTTTATTGAAGCAAATAATAATAGCAATAATAATAATAACAATAGTAGTGAACACTTCCTCTACCTTGGGGAGACAGGCGTAAGGACAATGTCTAGTCCACTACCCAAGAGCTGACACTGAACTGCAATAGGTACGGTAGATATCAAGGGTACAGAACTAGGCTTGGCTCTAACCGACAGATAGGAATCTGGAACTCCAGGGATCAGTAACAGAGCGTACCCGGACAACCTCCAGAGAGGGATGTCAGACAACAGCTGGGCAGCTAGAGTACCTAGGTGGTACAGACTGGAGGCCACAAAGCGGAGGAACACTAGCAGGCTATCAGAGATGGGATTGCAGTAGCACAGTGTGGGACTCAGGGTGAGTACAGGCAGAGACAGCAAGGAGTAATATATGGTAGTGTAACAAGAGGCAACGGATTGAGAGACAACAAGCAACACTACCAGCCTGGAGGCAATGGGATTGCATAGTGCTGAGGCAACTTGCAACGCTACCAGCAAGGTAGTAGTTGACCAGATAGGTAGAGTGCACCTTCAGCTATACCTGGAGACAGTGGTAGTCAGGCAGGAGTAGCACGGAGCTTAAGTCAGACAAGCCAGAGTCAGGAACCAGATCAGGTAGTCAGCCACAGCCTAGGTCAGCACAGAACTGGTAGTCGGACAAGCCAGAGTCATACACGGATCAGTTAGTCAGACAGAGCCAATGGTCAAAACCGGATCGGATAGTCAAGACAGGCCAAGGATTGAGAACCAGGAGATATCAGAAGACAAGCAAGATAAAAATGAGCAACACATGGAATATGCACAGAAACACCACGAAAGGGCGATTAAGCACAGTTTGTGGGCAGATTATAATGCCACTGCCGGATGGCGTAGCACAATTGCCCACTCAGACAGGAAGCTACAAAATAGCGAGTGTAACATCAGAGACGCATGCCCACAGATAACGGCAGACCAGAGGATGCAGTTCCAGTCCCAGGCCCCCGGATAGAAATGCAGGTAAGCAAATCACGGGCACAGTGATAGTACCCACCCTTTAATGACCCTCTCCCCGCAGGGGAGGACCAGGTTAGATAAGAAAATGACCATGGAACATGCAAATCACCACAGGAGAATGAATATGGCCACTGGGTACCAAGGAACGCTCCTCAGGCCCGTACCCCTTCCAATGTACCAAGTATTGATGGTGTCCTCTGACTCTACGAGAGTCCAAAATGGTCTGCACTTCATACTCTTCTTGGCCATCAACTTCAACAGGCCCAGGCAGAACAGGTGCTGAAGTGTAGCGGTTGCAATCCAAAGGTTTGAGCAGGGACACATGGAAGACATTGTGAATACGCATGCCAGCTGGGAGGTCTAGGGCATATGAAACAGGCTTAATCCTACGCAGCACCCCTGGTAAGGGCCTACGAAATGGGGAGCCAATTTCCTGCATGGAAGCTGGAGGTTAAGATTACGGGAGCACAGCCATACCCTCTCTCCCACCTGAAACACTGGGGTCGGCCCCCGCCGATGGTCTGCATGTTTCTTGTAGCGCTGAGTGGACCTCTGAAGGGATTTCTGAACTTGCACCCATGTGGAGCGAAGCTGCCTAACATGCTTGTCCAGAGCCGGAATCTCTTGTGCCTCGAATGATTCTGGTAGCAAAGCAGCCTGGAAGCCATAATTAATCAGGAAAGGAGAGTTCTGTGAAGATGAGCTTATGGCACAATTCCTGGAAAACTCCGTCCACAGTAACAAGTTCACCCAGTCATTGTGATGGTCTGAAATGAAACAACGTAGAAACTGTTCCAGGCCTTGGCTGGCTCTCTCAGCAGCACTGTTCGACTGGGGGTGGTAGGCCTCGATTCAAGACCAGTACCCTGGGTACCCCATGGAGCCTGAATGCCTCCCTGACAAATATCTCGGCCAGCTCCTTAGAGGAGGGAAGACCCTTCAGTGGTACAAAGTGGGCCATATTGGAGAACCTGTCAACGATCATAAGAATGACCATGTGCCCTGTGGATACAGGCAACTCAACCATGAAATCGATGGACAGGTGACACCAAGGATGTTTACCATGAGGAACGGGCTGCAGCAGCCCTACCGGATGGTGCCTGGAGACTTGCTACGGGCACATGTGGCACAGGCTGCTACGAAGGCAGAGCAGTCATTTCTTAAGCTAGGCCACCAGAAAAGCCGAGATATGGACCAAATCAGTTAGTCACGACCAATATGCCCTGCGGCCTTCGAGGAATGATAGGTCTTCAGTAATCGAGTACGGAGAGGTTTGGGAACAAAACATCTACCACTTGGTTTGTCTGCAGGAGCGGTAGCTTGGGATGCCAAAATCTCCTCCCTCAAGGGAGAGGTAATGCTAGTACGAATGGTAGCTAGAATATGATCGGTGGGAATGATAGGCACTAGAGTGCTATCTACCTTGGGATCCGATCCAGATTGTCTGGAGAGAGTATTGGCTCTGACATTCTTGGTACCAGAAAGGTACGAAACGACGTAATTAAACCTGGACAGGAACAATGCCCATCTGGCCTGTCTGGTAGACAATCTCTTGTCCTGGAGCCGAGCGCTGGGACAGACGCGTCCTGATTCAGACGTGTCAACCTCCAGAGTAAAGGGTAGGGCGAGATTGGAATGAGACAGGATAGGAGCCTAAGCAAAGGTAGCCTTTAGATCATCAAAAGCTTGGATAGCCGTGGGAGACCAGTTGGATGTGTCTGCCTCCTTATGTGTCATATCCGTGAGTGGCTTCACCACTGAGGAAAAATTCTTAATGAATTTCCTATAATAGTTCGTAAACCCCAGAAACCTTTGTATGGCTTTCAGTCCAACTGGACGGGCCACTGCAAAACTGCAGATAACTTAATTGGATCCATGGCCAATCCTGCAGAGGAAATCACGTACCCTAAAAATGTGACCTCAGATTTGTGGAACTCGCACTTCTCCAGCTTACAGAATAATTTGTTCTCTCGTAAGAGTTGCAAGACCTGTGCCACATCCGCCTGATGTGCTTCTATGGTTGGCGAGTGCATAAGAATGTCATCCAGGTATTCTACTACTACACACCTCTGCAGTAGATCTCTTAAAACATCATTGATACATTTTTGGAATACTGCCGGAGCATTACACAACCCAAGAGGCATTACCAGATATTCATAATGTCCGATGCGAGTATTAAATGTGGATTTCCACTCATGCCCCTCCTTTATTCTCACAAGATTATAGGCTGCCCTTAGATCAAGTTTGGTGAACACTTTCAAGCCCTTGATTTGATCGAACAATTCGGTGATCAATGGCATGGTGTATGCGTTTTTTACCATCAATTTGTTTAGACCTCTGTAGTGAATACATGGTCTCAATTCCCCATCCTTCTTTTTTACAAAAAAGAATATTGCACCAGCAGGTGAGGAGAACTTGCAAATGATCCCTCTGGCCAGGGCATCAGACACATACTCCTCCATAACACAATTCTCCTCCATAGAAAGGGAATAAACTTGTCCCCTCGGAGGTATGGCTCCTGGAATTAAATCAATAGTACAGTCGTACGTTCTGTGACCTGGCAATGTCCTAGCCTCTACCTTGTTAAATACCGCCTTGAACGATTGGTACACTGCAGGTAATGAGGTAGAGGTACATAGTATTCTGGTAGGGTGTTGTAGACATGCCTCAGCACAATGAGGGGACCATGTGTCACGGATTTGAAGACTCTCAGACTTAAGGTTTGGTAAAATAACTTAACTTTATTAAAAGTTAAAGGCAGTCCCCGTAGGGTAAACATACATAACAATACAACGGTAATATAACATATAATAGGTTCTACCGGCCTTGCCTAAATACCGGCCAAGGCAACCCAAGTGACAGTTTTAATGACAGGCTCTACCGGCCTTGCCTATACCGGGTAAGGCAACCGTGAGATGACATATACCGGTTCTACCGGCCTTACCAATACCGGGCAAAGCAGCCCCCACGGAATGCTGAATGTAGGCTCTACCGGCCCTGCCAATACCGGGTAAGGCAACCTTAAAGATGGTGAATTACAAGGTTCTACCGGCCTTACCAATACTGGGCAGGGCAGCCCAAAGGAATACTGGAGTAGGCTCTACCGGCCCCGCCAATACCGGGTGAGGCAACCTACAGGATGGTATTGTCAAGGTTCTACCGGCCTCACCAATACCGGGCAGGGCAGCCTGAGCGAGTAGACCAGCTGTCAGGTGACTAAGACAGCATAGAGCATAAGTATAGAGGTCTTACTCAGCAGGAGTCTATTGCCAGGGATACTCAGACAACTGCAAGGAAGTGGACAGCGACTGACCACAGTACTGGATGTTCAGGAGCAAGCCAACGTCCGCACGTTGGGACTAATGGTAATAGCACCACCAGGTTTAATGGAGCAAACCAGCGACCGCACGCTGGAACCAACAATGTATATCGCAACCAGGTTTAGTGGAGTAAACCAGCGTCCGCACGCTGGGACCAACAATGTATATCGCAACCAGGTTTAGTGGAGCAAACCAGCGTCCGCACGCTGGGACCAACAATGTATATAGCAACCAGGTTTAGTGGAGTAAACCAGCGTCCGCACGCTGGGACCAACAATGTATATCGCAACCAGGCTTAGTGGAGTAAACCAGCGTCCGCACGCTGGGACCAACAATGTATATCGCAACCAGGTGTAATGGAGCAAACCAGCGTCTGCACGCCGGGACCAACAATGTGTATAGCAACCAGGTTTAGTGGAGTAAACCAGCGTCCACATGCTGGGACCAACAATGTATAATCAGCAGCGAGAAGAACAATGTCGCCAGAGCGACAGCGGGAGCCGGAGATCCAGGAACACAGTAAGATTAACCCGCGAGGTGCTGGAACACAGGAACACTGGAACTCAGTAAGATTAACCCGCGAGGTGCTGGAACACAGGAACACTGGAACTCTGGAACACAGGAATACTAGCAACAGGAATACTGGAACACTGGAACACAGGATCAGCAAGTACAGCAGGAACAGGCCCAGAAGCCTGACAAGCAGGTCAGGCAGAGTGGAGTCAGAAACACCACGAAAGGGCAACCTGGAAGTGCTCAGCCTGGGTTTAAAAAGGCTGTGTGAGGAGGGCTAATCACAGACAGCCAATCATGATACTCAGCAAGTGACTGACTCTGAACAGCACCAATCACGGGCACCGTGATACCATGACACGATGTCGCACGTCTGCCAGTCTATCCTAGTATTGTGCTTCTGTAGCCAGGGGAAGCCTAGGATGACCACATAACGTCGTGACTTCATGATCTGAAATTGTAGGATCTCCACGTAGAGCGCCCCTACCCTTAGGGGTACCGGGACCGTCTCATGACTGACCTGTGATGGCTATAATGGTCTACTGTCAATAGCCTCAATGGCCAGTGGAGACGAGTTCGGTAACAAAGGAATACCGCGCTGGGCTGCAAAGCCAGCATCCATGAAGAATCCAGCAGCTCCCAAATCCACCAAGGCTGGAGCCGTAATAGAGGATGTGGACCAGGATACTACTACAGGAATAGGTTTCCAAGGCTGGGAATCTGGGGACTGCGATACTCCACCTAGGGATTGCCCCGATGCAACCCTAGATGCGAGCGTTTCCCTGCCGGGCAGGACAAGAGTGTAGCAGGTGTCCTGCCTTTCCACAGTATAGACATAGGCCCTCTCTCTTTTGGAATGCCCTCTCCACCCCAGAGAGGCATGTAAAGCCCAATTGCATAGGTTCCACCCTCCCAACCACGGAACCAGGAGGTATGGGAGGCGAGAGAGGACAGGGTGGGATCAAAAAGCTGGGATCCAGTCGATTTGTGAGTTTTTGCCCCTGTCTTCTGAACGTCGGCCTCTCTCTGAGCCTGGTGTCAATTAGAATCGCAAAGGAAATTATTTCGTTCGGGTCTCCTGGCAGCTCACAGGTTGCTGTCTCATCTTTAATAGTGTCGCACAGACCCTGTGTAAATGCTGCTATTAATGCCTCATTGTTCCAGCCCACTTCTGCAGCCAAGGTGCAAAATTCAATAGCAAAGTCGGCCACCGTGCATGTGCCCTGAAATATGGTCATTAGCTGTTTTGCTGCAGATATTGCTCTGGCTGAAACATCAAAAACTCTGCCGAATTCCTCCACAAATTCTGAGAAGTTATCTACAATAGGCTTCCTTGTCTCCCATAATGGATTAGCCCAGGCTAGAGCTTTGCCAGACAACAGGGAGATGACCAACCCAACCTTACTTCGGTCACTCAGAAAGGCATGTGGTACAATTTCCAGAAAAATGTCCGTCTGGTTCAAAAACCCTCTGCAGAGAGTGGGCTCCCCCTCGTATCATTGAGGAAGGGGAACAGTACCTGACAACCCTCGACTGGTACCGCATGCCGGGTTCGGTGGTAATACCGGTGCCAGATCTGGGGAGGCCACCGGTTGATGAGTTTGTCCGAGGTGTGCGGTATGGTTTAATAGGGTTTGCATACCAAAGGCTAATTGATCGATCCGCTGATCCTGTGAGTCCATTCTGGCTAGAATGCTCTGAACTGGTTCACTTGTACTTTCAGTACTCATGGCCCTTTTGTACTGTCATGGTAGTTCAGGCAAATAATCACAGGACACAGTACAAGTGAATTTAACCAGTTTATTGAAGCAAATAATAATACTAATAATAATAGTAATAGGAGCGAACACTTCCTCAGCATTGGGGAGACAGGCATAAGGACAATGTCTAGCCCACTACCCAAGAGCTGACATTGAACTGCAATAGGTACAGTAGATATCAAGGGTACAGAACTAGGCTTGGCTCTAACCGACAGATAGGAGCCTGTAACTCCAGGGATCAGTAACAGAACGTACCCGGACAACTTCCAGAGAGGGATGTCAGACAACAGCTGGGCAGCAGGAGTACCTGAGTGGTACAGACTGGAGGCCACAAAGCGGAGACACACTAGCAGGCTATCAGAGATGGGATTGCAGTAGCACAGTGCGGGACTCAGGGCGAGTACAGGCAGAGACAGCAAGGAATAACATATGGTAGTGTAGAAAGAGGCAACGGATTGAGAGATAACAAGCAACACTACCAGCCTGGAGGCAATAGGATCGCACAGTGCGGTGGCAAGTTGCAACGCTACTAGCAAGGTAGTAGTTGACCGGATAGGTAGAGCGCACCTACAGCTATACCTGGAGACAGTGTTAGTCAGACAGGAACAGGAGTAGCACGGAGGATCAGACAAGCCAGAGTCAGGAACCAGATTGGGTAGTCAGCCACAGCCTAGGTCAGCACAGAGCGGGTAGTCTGACAAGCCAGAGTCATACTGTCACAGATGTCACTGGGAACGATGCTGGAGAGAGTTGCTAGGGAGCGATGTTAGGGTGTGAAGCCAGACACTCTTGTGCCTTGCTGCGGCAACGGCCGTAATAAAGTTGCTGGCCACGAAGCCAGATGCCCGACCCCAGATGAGCCGGGGCCCTGGCCAGGATGGCCAACGGGAATGAACCAGTGGTAGTTCCCAGGCTAGAAGTTCAGAAATAGGATCCACAGAGCAGAACAGAAAGGAGAAGGAGAACCGCCAAAGACGGGGAAGGACTAGAAGGCTAAGTCCGCTTCCAAGAGCATGATACCTGAAAGCAAGGGTGAAAAATGACACTGGTGACCACAGATCTGATCTCAATGCAACAACGAAGGAAAGCCAAACCTCCTACCTCAAGCTCTCGCACAGGGAACCCTGGAATGACCCCAAAGACAGCCAAGAGACGAAAGGAGCGAATGCAACACCCAAACCCCAACGTCCCAAGTAACAGAGTGAACTGAGCTACTCTAGGGACCAAGAAACAAGCGGAGGGACCAGAACAGCCTAGGGCGACCATAAGCAGCTGAAATGGGCAACCAGGCGAGGCAGAAGCCATTTAGGGACGCGCTGACTAAAGATCTAACCGGCTTACCCAGGAATCCTGAGGTGCAACAGATGCTACAAAGCCAACAGTCGAGGACACACAAGGTGGGAGAGCAGCTGCAAGCGAGCAGACAGCCCCGAGGGTCCGAAGGCAGGAAAGCCAGTAAACACTGAACAAAAGCGAAGTTAAGGGGCAAGCCAAAGGGTCGGAACCGGGAGCATCGGGCACAACGGAGGAGATCAGGTGGAAGTTACACGTGAGCCAGGAAGTCAAACACCAGAGAAGCAGTTGGAAACAAGCCAAGGTCAGGAGCCAAAAAATAACAAAGCCACAGCACAGAGATAAACTCGATAATTGGGCACGGAGCATAGCGTACACAGGCCCTAAAAACCAGTAGGAACCAATAGGACACGGGGGGAGGAGAGAGAGGGACGGAAGCCCAACACAGGACAAACACTAAGTAGAATGCTGACAGCGTCAGCCTGAAGCTAACAGGATATGACACATACACAGATAAGTTAGCCAGACAGCCAATGGTCAAAACCGGATCGGATAGTCAGACAGGCCAAGGATCGAGAACCAGGAGATATAGGAAGACAAGCAAAAGTCAAAACGAGCAACACTGGAATATGCACAGAAACACCACGAAAGGGCGATTAAGCACATTTTATGCGCAGTTTATAAGGCTGCAGCCGGAAGGCGGAGCACACTTGGCCACGCAGACAGGAATCTACAAAATAGCGAGTGCGACATCAGAGACGTGCGCTCACAGATAGCGGCAGATCAGAGGATGCAGTTCCAGTCCCAGGCCCCTGGATAGAAATGCAGGCAAGCAAATCATGGGCAACTTGATAGTACCCACCCTTTAACGACCCTCTCCCCGTGGGGGAGGACCAGGCTTGAGAGGATAACGAGCATCGAACCTGCGAAGCAACACAGGAGCGTGAATATGGCCACTGGGTATCCAGGAACACTCCTCAGGCCCGTACCCCTTCCAACGTACCAAGTACTGAAGGTGCCCCTGACTCTGCGATAGTTCAAAATGGTCTGCACTTCATACTCTTCCTGGCCATTCACTTGAACAGGCCCAGGGAGAACAAGTGCTGAAGTGTAGCTGTTGAAGACCAAAGGTTTGAGCAGGGACACGTGGAAGACATTGTGAATATGCAAGCCAGCCGGGAGGTCTAGGGTGTATGAGACAGGGTTAATCCTACGCAGCATCACCGGTAAGGGCCTATGAAACGGGGAGCCAATTTCCTGCATGGCACCTGAAGGTTAAGATTACGGGAGCACAGCCATACCCTCTCTCCTGAAACACTGGGGTCGGCCCCTGCCAACGGTCTACATGTTTCTTGTAGCTCTGAGTGGACTTTGAAGGGATCTCTGAACTTGAAGCCATGTGGAGCGAAGCTGCCTAAGATGCTTGTCCAGAGCCTGAATCTCTTGTGCCTTGAATGATTCTGGTACCAAAGCAGCCTGGAAGCCATAATTAATCAGGAATAGAGAGTTCTGTGAAGACGAGCTTATGGCACAATTCCTAGCAAACTCCGCCCATGGTAACAAGTTTGCCCAGTCATTGTGATGGTCCGAAATGAAACATCATAGAATCTGTTCCAGGCCTTGGTTGGCTCTCTCAGCAGCACTGTTCGACTAGGGGTGGTAGGCCGAGGAAAATTACAACTGAATGCCCATTTGCCCAGAGAAAGCTCTCCAGATCCTAGACCAGTAACCTGGGTACCCCATGGAGCCTGAATACCTCCCTGACAAATATCTTGGCCAGCTCCTTAGAGGAGGGAAGACCCTTCAGAGGTACAAAGTGGGCCATCTTGGAGAACCTGTCAACGATCATAAGAATGACCACGTGCCCTTTGGATACAGGCAACTCAACCATGAAATCGATGGACAGGTGAGACCAAGGACATTCACCATTAGGAATGGGCTGCTGCAGCCCTACCAGAAGGTGTCTGGGAGACATGCTACGGAAACATGTGGCACAGGCTACAACAAAGGCAGAGCAGTCATTTCTTAAGCTAGGCTACTAGAAAAGCCGAGATATGGACCAAATCAGTTAGTCACGACCAATATGCCCTGCGGCCTTCGAGTAATGATAGGTCTTCAATAATCAAGTACAGAGAGATTCGGGAACAAAACATCTACCACTTGGTTTGTCCACAGGAGCAGTAGCTTGGGATGCCAAAATCTCCTCACCCAAGGGAGAGATAATGCTAGTACGAATGGTAGCTAGAATATGATCAGTGGGAATGATAGGCACTGGAGTATTATCTACCTCGGGATCCAATCAAAATTGTCTGGAGAGAGCATCAACTCTGACATTCTTAGTACCAGGAAGGTACGAAACCACATAATTAAACCTGGAAAGTAACAATGCCCATCTGGCCTGTCTGGGAGACAATCTCTTGGCCTCCAAAAGATATGTCAGGTTTTTGTGGTCAGTGAGAATTAGAATCGGGGAACTTGTCCCCTCCAGCAGGTAGGGCCACTCCTTAAGTGCGAGAATAATAGCCAGCAACTCTCGATCCCCAATATTGTACAGACTTTGGACCCTAGACAACGTCTTGGAAAAATACCCACAAGGAAGTAGAGTCTTGTCAGGAGCCGAGCGCTGGGACAGGAGGAGACTCAGATGCGTCAACCTCCAGACTAAAGGGTAGGGCGAGATTGGGATGAGACAGGATAGGAGCATTAGCGAAGGCAGCCTTTAGATCATCAAAAGCTTGGATAGCCATGGGAGACCAGTTGGATGTGTCTGCCCCCTTATGTTTCATATCCGTGAATGGCTTCACCACTGAGGAAAAATTCTTAATGAATTTCCTATATTAGTTTGTAAACCCCAGAAACCCTCGTATGGCTTTCAGTCCTACTGGACGAGGCCACTGCAGAACTGCAGACAACTTAATTGGATCCATGGCCGATCCTGCAGAGGAAATCACGTACCCCAGAAATGTGACCTCAGATTTGTGGAACTCGCATTTCTCCAGCTTACAGAATAATTTGTTCTCTCGTAGGAGTTGCAAGACCTGTGCCACATCCTCCTGATGTGCTTCTATGGTCGGTGAGTACATAAGAATGTCATCCAGGTATACTACTACTACAAACCTCTGCAGTAGATCTCTTAAAACATCATTGATACATTCTTGGAATACTGCCGGAGCATTACACAACCCAAAAGGCATTACCAGACGTTCATAATGTCCGCTGCGAGTATTAAATGCGTATTTCCACTCATGCCCCTCCTTATAGGCTGCCCTTAGATCGAGTTTGGTGAACACTTTCAAGCCCTTGATTCGATTGAACAGTTCAGTGATCAATGGCATGGGTTATGCTTTTTTTACCATCAATTTGTTTAGACCTCTGTAGTCAATACATGGTTTCAATTGCCCATCCTTCTTTTTTAAAAAAAAGAATCCTGCACCAGCGGGTGAGGAGGACTTGCAAATGATCCCTCTGGCCAGACACATACTCCTCCATAGCACAATTCTCCTCCATAGACAGGGGATAAACTTGTCCCCACTGAGTTATGGCTCCTGGAATTAAATCAGTAGTACAGTTGTACGTTCTGTGACCCGGCAATGTATTAGCCTCTACCTTGTTAAATACCTCCTTGAACGATTGGTCCACTGCAGGTAACGAGGTAGAGGTACAGAGTATTCTGGTAGGGTATTGTATACACGCCTCAGCACAATGAGGGGACCATGACACGATGTTGCACGTCTGCCAGTCTATCCTAGGATTGTGCGTCTGTAGCCAGGGGAACCCTTAGGGATACCGCTACCATCTCGTGAATGACATGTGACGGCTGTAACGGTCTACCGTCAATAGCCTCAATGGCCAGTGGAGACGAGCGAGGCAACAAAGGAATATCATGCTGGGCCGCAAAGCCAGCATCCATGAAGAATCCAGCAGCTCCCGAATCCACCAAGGCTGGAGCCATGATAGAGGATGTGGACCAGGATACAACTGCTTCAAGAATAGGTTTCCCAGACTGGGAATCTGGGGACTGTGATACTCCACCTAGGGTTTGCTCCTAACACAACCCTAGGTGCGAGTGTTTCCCGGCCAGGTAGGACAGGAGAGTAGCAGGTGTCCTGCCTTTCCACAGTATAGACAAAGACCCTCTCTCCTTCGGAACACCCTCTCCTCCCCAGAGAGGCTCGTAAAGCCCAATTGCATAGGTTTCACCCTGCCAGCCCGGAACCAGGAGGTATGGGAGGCGAGGGAGGACAGGGTAGGATCAAAAAACTGGGAAACAGTCGATTTGTGAGTTTCTGCCACTGGTTTCTGAACACAGGCCTCTCTCTGAGCCTAGTGTCAATTAGAATCGCAAAGGAAATTAATTCGTTCAGGTCTCCTGGCAGGTCACGGGTTGCTGTCTCATATTTAATAGTGTTGCACAGACACTGTGTAAATGCTGCTACTAATACCTCATTGTCCTAGGCCACTTCTGCAGCCAAGGAGAAAAATTCAATAGCAAAGTCGGCCACCGTGCGTGTGCCCTGAAATATGGTCATTAGCCTTTTGCTGTAGATACTGATCTGGCCGAAACGTCAAAAGCTCTGTGGAATTCCTCCATAAATTCCAAGAAGTTATCTACAATAGGCTTCCTTGTCTCCCATAATGGATTAGCCCAGGCTAGAGCTTTCCCAGACAACAGGGAGATGACCAACTCAACCTTACTTTGGTCACTCTGAAAGGCATGTGGTACCATTTCCAGAAAAATGTCCGCCTGGTTCAAAAACACTCTGCAGAGAGTGGGCTCCCCCTCGTATCGTTGAGGAAGGGGAACAGTACTTAACAACCCTCAACTGGTACTGCATGCAGGGTTCGGAGGTACTACCGGTGACAAATCTGGGGAGGCCATGGGTTGATGAGGAGTTTGTCCGAGGTGTGCAGTACAGTTTAATAGGAATTGCATAGCAAAGGCTAATTGATCGATCTGCTGATCCTGTGAGTCCATTCTGGCTAGAATGCTCTGAACTGGTTCACTTGTACTTTCAGTACTCATGGCCCTTTCATACTGTCACAATAGTTCAGGCAAATAATCACACGACACAGTACAAGTGAATTTAACCAGTTTATTGAAGCAAATAATAATAGTAAAAATAATAATAGCAATAGGAGCGATCACTTCCTCAACCTTGGCAAGACAGGCGTAAGGACAGTGTCTAGTCCACTACCCAAGAGCTGACACTGAAATGCAGTAGGTACAGTAGATATCAAGGGTACAGAAAGAGGCTTGGCTCTAACCGACAGATAGGAACCGGGAACGCCAGGGATAAGTAACGGAGAGTACTCGGACAACCTCCAGAGAGGGACGTCACACAACAGCTGGGCAGCTAGAGTACCTGAGTGGTACAGACTGGAGGCCAAAAAGCGGAGACACACTAGCAGGCTACCAGAGATGGGATTGCAGTAGCACAGTGCGGGAATCAGGGCAAGTACAGGCAGAGACAGCAAGGAATTATATATGGTAGTGTATGAAGAGGCAACAGATCGAGAGACAACAAGCAACACTACCAGCCCGTAGGCAATGGGATCGCACAGTGCAGAGGCAACTTGCAACATTACCAGCAAGGTAGTAGTTGACTGGATAGGTAGAGCGCACCTACAGCTATACCTGGAGACAGTGGTAGTCATACAAGAGCAGGAGTAGCACAGAGCGTAAGTCAGACAAGCGAGAGTCAGGAACCAGATCGGGTAGTCAGCCACAGTCTAGGTCAGCACAGAGCAGGTAGTCAGACAAGCCAGAGTAATACACGGATCAGTTAGAAAGACAGAGCCAATGGTCAAAACCAGATCGGATAGTCAGACAGTCCAAGGATCGAGAACCAGGAAGACAAGCAAAGGTCAAAACAAGCAACAATGGAATATGCACAGAAATACCACAAAAGGGCGATTAAGCACACTTCGTGGGCAGATTATAAGGCTGCCGCTGGAAGGCGGAGCACAATTGACCACGCAGACAGGAAGCTACAAAATAGCAAGTGCGACATCAGAGACGTGCTCCCACAGATAGCGGCAGACCAGAAGATGCAGTTCCAGTCCCAGGCCCCCAGATAGAAATGCAGACAAGCAAATTACGGGCACTGTGATAGTACCCACCCTTTAATGACCCTCTCCCCGCGGGGGAGGACCAGGCTTGAGAGGAAAACGAGCATGGAACCTGCGAAGCAACACAGGAGTGTGAATATGGCCACTGGGTACCCAGGAACGCTCCACAGGCCCGTAGCCCTTCCAATGTACAAAGTATTGAAGGTGTCCCTTGACTCTGCGGGAGTCCAAAATGGTCTGCACTTCATTCTGCTACCGACTTAAAGTTCATCCTGTACAAACAACCCCCTGACTCCTGAAAAGGGATTAAAAAAACCATCCCCAGACTGTGACTGCCGTAGCTCAGCCTCTGTAATGTAGAGGTCTAGCCAAGGTTCCATCTCTCCTAACTTCACCGACTCATCCCCTTTTGGAGCCTCATCCCCCGGCTTCTGACGTGGTTTACCCTTGCGGAAACATCTGGCATATGTATGGGCGAACCCCCATCCCAACCAGAGCACTCTTGCTTGAAGTGGCAGGCTGAACCCCACTTAAACTGGCTGTGAACAACCAGCAGAAGCCCTTTTTGTGCACCTCCGACATACTGCTGGTGCCCAGTCAACCGGTGCCCCCTGGAAAGGACAATGTCTTCTGGGGGCCTATGAGCTTCATCCACAAATGGATGTCTGAAAGGGTTAAAATCTTTATTTGAATTCTCTGCTAGTGTAACTGCTTTTGCAAGGACAAAACTCCCTTTTGTTTCTGGGAAACTTGCCAGAGACCTTGAGTAAGGGAGCAGAAACTGCTAGAGATAGAAAGTAGGTTAGATGTTAGCAATACCTTAGTTATACAGTATATCACAGGACTAAGGGCACATGTTGAGCATGTGACGCACACCCCTTACACCAACTTTTAGCAAATGGACTTTTAGCAAAAGAACTTTCTTTGTCTCTTAACCCCACCCAAATGCATCAACTGTTTTTGAACTATATATTGCCTTGTTTTGCACCAAATAAAAAGATTGGCCATACGGAATAGATGTCTGTGTTGCGTCTTCATTTTGGCTCCTCCCAAGTACTTGGGCCCAAAGCCTGTTTTGAACTACTGTGGGCATGGTGCAATTTCTTCCTAGGAAGTGGGAAGTCTGCATTCAGAAGTTAACAGTCACCCTGAAGAGGAAGGAGTAAATTGTTACCCCTTCAGTGTCTTTGTGATCCCACAGCATGTGTTACAGTTTACAGCTTACCTTGTTTGCAGCAGCATCTACAGGCGCGAGGCTTCTAGCATGCAGCAGGCCTCTGTTTTATCTGTTTGTTTCCTGTAGTCTGCTCCTACCTACTTCCTACTTCCTCCCTCTGAGCTGCTCCTCCTACTTCCTGTGGAGGGGTTTAAAAGGCAGACTGAGTCGCCCTTGCGTTGTTGTTATTAGGTGAAGTACTTGGGCTCTGTGTATGACCTGGCTATCTACGAAAACCCAATCTGTGTATGACCTGGCTATTTATGAGAACCCGCACTGTTTATGACCCGGCTAAGTAAGAGAACCCTTTCTGTGTATGACCGAGATAAGTACGAGAACCCTCTCTGTGTATGACCCAGCTAAGTACAAGAACCCTCTCTGTGTATGACCCAGTGATCACGAGTATCCGTTACCATGATCAATTTGTGCTATTGGCTTAAGACAGACCACTGTTGTGGACAGAGGGTCTGATTGGTGACTGCAGGTGTGAGTCACAGGGTCTCGATATAGTGACTGCAGGTGTGAGTCACAGCGTCTGGTGTAGTGATTGCAGGCGTGAGTCACAGGGTCTTGTGTGGTGGCTGCAGGCGTGAGCCACAGGGTCTTTATATGTGACTGCAGGAGTGAGTCACAGGGATCCGATATAGTGACTGCAGGCAGAGTCACAGGGTCTCTTAGCGGTGACTGCAGGTGTGGGTCAGTTCTCCAGTCCAGCAGTCCTTGTGTTCCTGTTCATCGGATCAAGATTGCTGAGCCAGTGTTCACAGTGGTCACCTGTTCCAGTGTTCCAATCGACGGATCAAGAGTTGGCGTTCCTGTATCCTGCTGAGACTAACAGGGGCTTCAGCCCAGTCTTCCGCATTGTGGTCTAGCGAGAGGCCTACTATTTCTGGTAGTAGTGTCGCCAGCTAGTAACCCTTTGCTTGTTGTACCACTTATTTAGTGCTGTGATTGATTCTAATAAATATTTTGCATTATATTACCGTACTGAGTTCTGAGCATTCCTCGGTGCCCGTGACAGTACGCAAGGGCCATGAGCTCTGAAGGTGATGGCGGTGCGATTTTCCAAAGCATCCTGGATAGGATGGAGACACTGGGTCAGAGATTGGACCAATTGTCTTTAGCGATTCAGACGGTTTCACTGCATACTGCAAACCTTGAGCAGATTTGTACACAACTGGTGGCCCCTTCCAATCCCTCCCGGGCACCAGTTCAACCCACCTCAGTTGGCGCAGGCACTGTCAAGAGGCTAACGGGTTCCGCTCAGCTCCCACAGCGGTGTGGTGGGGACCCAGATGGTTGCCGTGGTTTTCTGAACCAACTGGGAATATATTTTGAGCTGGTACTATATGCATTCCCAAATGAACGAAGCAAGGTGGGCTTCTTAATTTCTCTGTTAACTGGCCCGGCATTGGCATGGGCCAGTCCCTTGTGGGAGACCAATAAGCCAATTGTACATAACTTTTCGGAATTTATTAATTCCTTTAGACATGTTTTTGACAGACCAGGCCGCGTGGTGCTGGCTTCCAAACATTTGATGACCCTGCGGAAGGGCATGCGCACAGTGGCTGATTATGCCATAGAGTTCCGTACTCAGGCGGCTGAGGTGGATTGGAACAATGAGGCGCTGATGGGTGTTTTTCCAAGGGCTCTGTGATACCATGAAGGATGAGATCACGTCACGTGGCCTTCCTAACGAACTTGATAGATTAATTGAGTTCTGTATCCTGATGGATACTAGAATCAGGGAGCGTCCCTCATTTAAGATGTACATGCAAAGATCCTCTGGCAAAGGATCAGGCCGTTATTCTGGCCCACCCTATCCTCCCTCATCTCCCGTGCCTCCTAGGTTTGTTCCAGAGGAGATGGAACCCATGCAGGTGGATGCTGTGGTTCGAGGGAGACCGAAGGGTGATTGAGTATGCACACAGACCTCCTGGCGATTCCTCCGCTCTGGTTTCTGACCCACCCTATCCTGCCTCGCCTCCCATGCCTCCTGATCTAGGCTTTGAGAGTGGTGAGCCTGCCCTGTTGGGGGTTACCCGATTGTCTCGAGAGGAGAGGGCCTTTAGGAGGAGGGAAGGCCTCGGTTTGTATTATGGGAGATCTGGACATCTATTGCGCGCCTGTCCAGTAAGGCCAGAGAGATGGTCTGGTGCACGAGCTGGCAGAGGCCAGATGATTGGCAAGATTAACTTGTCCCGGGAAAATCTTTTGAGTAAACCCATGTTGAAGGCTTGTATCTACTGGGCTAATAAGTCCGTTTTGGTTTCTGCCCTTTTAGATACAGGGGCCGCTGGGTGCTTTATTGATGCAGAATTTGTAGCCAGTAATAATATTCCATTATCCTTGTTGGAGTCACCATTGGCAGTGGAGGCCATTGATGGTAGACCTTTGCAGCCCTCTCACATCACGCATGAGACTACGTTGATAACCCTAAGAGTGGGAGCCCTGCATACGGAGACATTAAAGTTTCAGGTGATTAATTCTCCACATCATGCTCTTGTTTTGGGTTCCCCATGGGTGCAAAAGCACAATCCTAGGATGGACTGGCAAACGTGTGAGGTCCTATCATGGTCTCAGTCCTGTAATAAGTCTTGTCTATCTTGTCCTGTGAGAGCTACCGTTGACTCAAAGTCTCTTCTTCCAGAGGAATACTCTTCCTTTATTGATGTTTTCAGCAACAATCAGGCTGAGGCACTGCCTCCCCACAGACCCTATGATTGTGCCCTAGAGTTACTGCCTGGCTCAACGCCTCCTAAGGGTCGTGTGTATCCATTGTCTATGGAGGAGAATAAGGCTATGGAAGAGTACGTGTCCGATGCATTGGCCAGAGGCATTATCCGGAAATCCACATCTCCTGCTGGTGCTGGATTTTTTTTTGTTAAGAAGAAGGACGGGGAGTTGCATCCTTGTATTGATTTCCGTGGCTTAAACAAATTGCTGGTGAAAAACGCTTATCCCATCCCGTTGATCACTGAGCTTTTTGATCGAGTGAAGAGATCTAAGATCTTTACTAAGTTGGATTTAAAGGGATAGTAATACTTTGTTTTAACTTTATTTTATTTTGTAGGCATTAAAAAAACATGAAGAATGATATAAGTCTTATCTCTCAAACTTTTATGGTTTATGAGATATACACAAGCAAAGTTCCCCTCCCCGCCCCTTTTACCTAGTGTAAGCCATCTCTTCTCAGATGTGAGTCTGGTTGTATGACAGGACAGATAACAGAAGGGGCCAATTTTCTTTGTATGAAAACAATGAAAGCCCTTCCCCCCCTTGACAAGTTTTTCAGCTTTTTCCCTTATCTTAATTGAAGATTGTCCCTCTCTGCAGTCTACCTGGGCATCTCCCTTCTGATCTGGTTGAACGGGGGGGGGGATACTTTGTTTGTGAATATCTCTTAAACCATAAAAGTTTCAGAGATAAGACTTATATCATTCTTCATGTTTTTTTAATGTCTACAAAATAAAATAATGTTAAAATGAAGTATTACTATCCTTTTAAGGGCGTCGTACAATTTGGTACGCATTAAAGAGGGACATGAGTGGAAGACAGAGTTCAATACTCGAAGTGGGCATTATGAGTATCTGGTGATGCCTTTTGGCTTGTGTAATGCTCCAGCTGTCTTCCAGGAACTGATTAATGATGTTCTGAGAGAGCTCCTGCAGAGTTGTGTGGTGGTATATCTGGACGATATCCTCATACATTCCCCGACTCTGAAGACGCATCAAGCAGATGTTTCAAGGGTATTAAATCTGCTACGGGAGAATAAGCTATTTTGCAAGTTGGAGAAATGCGAGTTTCACAAGCCGCAAGTGACGTTCTTGGGTTATATCATTTCTGCCACTGGATTCGCCATGGATCCTTTGAAGTTGTCGGCAGTTCTTAATTGGCCTCGTCCTATAGGCCTTAATGCAATCCAGAGGTTCCTGGGATTCGCCAATTATTATCAAAAATTTATCAAAAATTTTTCTTCCATTGTCAATCCCCTTGCAAAGGGGCTAAAACCACTGAGTGGTCTCAAGAAGCGATCGATGCATTCGAGAACTTAAAGTAGGCTTTTGCTACTGCCCCAATTTTGGTTCATTCTGACCCTTCCTTTCCATTTACACTGGAGGTGGATGCCTCAGAGATAGGCGTGGGCGCCTTGTTGTCACAGCGCTCTACTCCAGGAGAAGCCCTTCGCCCATGTGGGTATTTCTTGAGGAAGTTGTCTAAAGCAGAGAGAGACTGTACCAGATTGGTGACAGAGAGTTATTGGCAATTGTGTTGGCCTTAAAGGAGTGGAGACATCTGTTGGAAGGTACGAAAACTCCCATTTTGATTTTGACAGATCATAAAAATTTGATTTATCGGTCTGAAGCTAAGAGCTTATCCGCAAGACAGGCTCGATGGGCACTATTCCTGTCTCGTTTTAACTTTGTGGTTTCGTACCTTCCTGGATCTAAAAACATTCGGGCTGACGCATTATCTTGCCAGTTTTGCTCTCCCTTGAGGGAGGAGGTTCCACCCTCTCCGGTCATTCCTGCTGACCGTATTTTGGCTACAATCCGTACATGCATTACTTCTCCTTTGGGTGAGGAGATTTTGGCTGCTCAGGCTGCCGCCCCAGTTGAGAGACCCGAGGGTCATTGCTTTGTGCCAGCGCAATTTCGTATTCAGTTGCTAGAGACTTATCATGCCTCAAAAATTGCTGGGCATATTGGTCGAGACCAGTTGATTTGGTCTTTGTCACGAGTTTTCTGGTGGCCAAGTTTAAGGGCTGATTGTGCTGCTTTTACGGCAGCTTGCACCACGTGTGCTCAAAACAAATCTCCCAGACAGCTGCCTGTGGGTCTGCTTCAACCAGTGGCCAATGGGGAATGCCCCTTGTCACATTTATCAATTGATTTCATGGTTGAACTTCCACGCTCCATGGGATGTACAGTGATTTTGATGATAGTGGAAAAGTTTTTGAAGATGGCTCATTTTGTGCCACTTAAGGGATTACCTTCCGCCAGGGAATTGGTAGTGATATTTGCCAGAGAAGTGTTCTGTTTAATGGTATCCCGAAGGTTATTGTGTCTGATAGAGGAAGTCAGTTTGTGGCTCGGTTTTGGAGACAGTTTTGTGCTCAAATGGGTATTCAATTGGTGTTCTCCTCCGCCTATCACCCGCAATCTAATGGAGCAGCAGAGCAAGCCAATCAAGCCTTAGAGCAGTTTCTCCGATGCTACATTTCTGACCATCATGACAATTGGGCCGAGTTCTTGCCATGGGCAGAGTTTGCTTGAAACTGTGCGGTAAACCCCTCGACTAGGAGTTCCCCATTTTTGATTAATTATGGGTTCCAACCCTCAGTGTTACCCGAGAATTTTCAAGCGCAATCCATGCCAGCTCTGGATTTGCACTTACGAGCCCTCCAGTCTTCCTGGGTAAAGGTGCAACAAACCTTATATGGGTCCATGTTGCTGCAAAAACAGCAGGTGGATCGAAGAAGGTTGCCGGCTCCCCACTTTCAAGTAGGAGACAGAGGCTGTCTTCCGGTAATCTGCACCTGAAAATTCCATGTGGCAAGTTGGCTCCTAGATTCATTGGGCCGTTCCGTGTATTACGTAAGATTAATCCAGTTGCTTACGCTTTGGAGTTGCCAGCCAGTATGCGAATTCACAATGTGTTCCATGTGTCTCTGCTTAAGCCCTTGGTCTGCATCCGGTACACTACTGTTCCTGTTCAGCCTGCTCCTGTGAGAGTTGCAGCTCACGAGGAAATTGAAGTACAAAACATTATGGACTCCCGGTTGGTTCGAGGGCACTTACAGTATTTGATCCATTGGAAGGGATATGGTCCAGAGGAGCGTTCCTGGGTTTCAGCTGATGATGTTCACGCTCCTGTTTTGGTACTCAGCTTCCATGTGAAGTTCCCTGACAAACCCTGGCCGGTTCCGCGGAGGAGGGGCCTTTGAGGGGGAGGTACTGTTACAGTTTACAGCTTACATTGTTGGCAGCAGAGTCTACAGGAGCGAGGCTTCTAGCATGCAGCAGGCCTCTGTTTTATCTGTTTGTTTCCTATAGTCTCCTCCTACCTACTTCCTACTTCCTCCCTCTGAGCTGCTCCTCCTACTTCCTGTGGAGGGGTTTAAAAGGCAGACTGAGTCCTGACTCAGTCGCCCTTGTGTTGTTGTTATTAGGTGAAGTACTTGGGCTCTGTGTGTGACCTGGCTATCTACGAAAACCCACTCTGTGTATGACCAGGCTAAGTAAGAGAACCCTTTCTGTGTATGACCCAGATAAGTACAAGAACCCTATCTGTGTATGACCCAGCTAAGTACAAGAACCCTCTCTGTGTATGACCCAGTTATCACGAGTATCGGTTACCGTGATCAATTTGTGCTATTGGCTTCAGAGAAACCACTGTTGTGGACAGAGGGTCTGATTGGTGACTGCAGGCGTGAGTCACAGGGTCTCGATATAGTGACTGCAGGTGTGAGTCACAGGGTCTGGTGTAGTGACTGCAGGCGTGAGTCACAGGGTCTCGTGTGGTGACTGCAGGCGTGAGCCACAGGGTCTTTATATGTGACTGCAGGAGTGAGTCACAGGGGTCCGATATAGTGACTGCAGGCAGAGTTACAGGGTCTCTTAGAGGTGACTGCAGGCGTGGGTCAGTTCTCTAGTCCAGCAGTCCTTGTGTTCCTGTTCATCGGATCAAGATTGCTGAGCCAGTGTTCACAGTGGTCGCCTGTTCCAGTGTTCCAGTCGACGGATCAAGAGTTGGCGTTCCTGTATCCTGCTGAGACTAACAAGGGCTTCAGCCCAGTCTCCCGTATTGTGGTCTAGCGAGAGGCCTACTATTTCTGGTAGTAGTGTGGCCAGCTAGTAACCCTTTGCTTGTTGTACCACTTATTTAGTGATGTGATTGATTCTAATAAATATTTTGCATTACATTACCGTACTATGTTCTGGGCATTCCTGGGTGCCCGTGACAGCATGGCTGTGTGAACCGCCTTGCGCTGATGAAAATGCTTGTCATACCGCCAGCCTGCCGGTATGGACATGGACCGGATCTTGTCCACATAGTAAGAAAGGGCCGAACAATGTTCAGGCTCCTTCTGGAGTAGATGCAAAAGGCATGTAACCATGTGCCAAAGGTCTTAGGGATACATTAGTGGTGTTTTTTCTCCTTCTCATCCCTCTTGGAATCTTTTTCCTTATCCTCTTGAATGTTGATAAAATCCTCCTGCAGCAGCAGTGAATAAAGCTGGGTGAATTTGCCCTTCAATATCCTCTCCTTCACCTCTGTGCACAGGTGATCCCATATGGGCCCTGCAAAGCTGTTGTATGACCCCCGATCTCACTGTGTCACCCAACGCCACCCCCACCCCGAGGGTCAGGACTGGTTTCTATACCCCCGGCAAGGAGGACTGTCCTGAACCCAGAGAACTCCCCAACACTGACAACGCTGACGATGCCACCCTCTCCCTAACTGGGGATCTTAGTGGAAATGGGCTCCCCTGGGGAAAATGAAACCTGGCCTGGACCTGGACCACCCAGTGAACCCCATGCCGCCGCAGGACCCACACTGTCCTGCCCCCCAGCTGACCCACCTCCCAATGTGAAATAAACTGCTGAAGACAGTTTAGAACCCACCCCAGTTGCCCCCCAGCACTCCCCAAACCCACTGGACCTCCTGACTCACCAGAAACTCCCAACGGAAACTGCTGAGCTGTGGATCCAGAACTAGGGGCATCACGGCTGCCATTTGCCAGAAGCGACCGGGACCACCACGCTGCAAATTTCCTCTCTCCAATGATGCTGGAACACTGCAGCCTTCTGGAGTAGCACTGACATCTCCTGGACCTCCACCAAAGAATGGTAAATAAGGTCCAGGGGTAGGAGTACCCTGGCCGATCCACACATCCGGTGAACTACACCCAGCTGCCACCACTCCAAGTGATCTCTCGGGACCCATCTGCCAGGCAGGGACCCGCATGGGCCACCCTCCTAGCAACTCACAGAGACTCACAGGGTCCCCCACTAGTCCCCTTACCGGAATTAAAACCAGCTCCAGTGGATCGGACCCTCGCCAACGTCTGGCCCTACTGGGACCAGCCTCTGGGTGAAGCCGCAAAGTGTGGGAGGGGTGGGCCTTAATTGTGGGAGCCTCTAACTGCAGCAGAGCCATCCGGTACCCTGCCGTTAAGCCTCTTCCCAGATACATAGTAACATAGCAAATTAGGTTGAATAAAGATACAAGACCATCAAGTTCAACCTTCATCTCATACCCCAGTGACTGAGAATTTTATAGCTTTCCTGCTACCAAATAAGTTAGTCTTTATCAGACCTTCCTGATCTGCCTACTGATAAACAGTATAACTCTGTATGTTCCCTTTTGAAAGAAATGTATCTAATCTTCTTTTAAATGTATCCATTGTATCTGCCATAACCACCTCCTTGGGCAAGGAATTCCACAATTTAACAGACCTGACTGTAAAAAAAATCCTTCCTCTGCTGAAGTCTAAATCTCATTTTCTCTAATCTCAAGGGGTGTCCCTTGTTCACCTGACCAGGCCTTGGAATAAATAGCTCACCGCAGAGATCCTTGTATTGACCTCTCATATACTTGTACAATGTGTTAAGGTCTCCTCGTAGTCGTCTTTTCTCTACAGTAAATAAACCAAGTTTGTCTAGTTGTTCCTTCTACGTCAAGTCCTCCATTCCCTTAATCTTGTTGCTCTTCACTGTACCCTCTTAGTTCTAGTATATCTTTTTTCAGAACTAATGGAGAAGAGAAGCTGATCCAAATCAGCCTCAGCTTGTCGTGGGACATAATAAAAGACCACTGCTGCGGTGAGACTTGCGGGTATGAAAGGGAAGGGAAATCTACGGGCCACTCAGAATGAAGCTCCTCACTATTCCATTGTGCTTCTAAAATGGCTGCTGGGGCACCCACAATCCCCCGTAGTCATCATTTCCTGGCAGGTTGAGCCATCCTCTAGCAGCTCATCCACCTGCACTTCCCTCAAGATGAAGCCACTCAGAATTTTGCTGCAACAAGATGACAGGTTTGCAGGAAGCTTTTGGTTCTTGATGTTTATAATTATGTTACGGCTTGATGAAATAGCTGTCTTAAGCTCAACCCTTACAATGCCTGTGGCTGGTTTATATACAGTTAAACATGCTACGAATATGGTCAATGCATGGAGCAAATAACATAAATGGATCTGTACAGAGTGAAGCCACATTATGACATATGAATATATAGTATCTGGAACTATCTATAGAAAAGATGGATGTTATAGGAATATCTAAACAGAAAGAATAAAGAATCGTGATGGAACTTGGACGTCGACCTAGATGACCACATAAGCATGTAGCTCCATGCACCACTTGGGAACTCTTCTAAATTATACAAGTAGCCCTTCTTCCCACACCTCCAGAGAGCGTGACCTGCCTTCTGCTGTTTCAATGCATAGTAAGAGGCAAACGCCAGTGCATCCAAATCCAACGAGATAACAAAACACCTGCCTAAGGTGTCAGGCGGCTCTGCGGCCTTGACTCAAGATGGGAGTTCAGACAAACTGCCTTCACATACTTCTAGGCCGATACACGTAGCTCTGAGGCAGGAGGGGCCCTGCGTCCAGGCTGTACTGTCATAGCAGGATATCTCTCCAAAGATGATATACTTCACTTATCAATGAAAGATGATATGATACTAACTAATATCAAGAAGGCAGTGAGAACTGAAGTGTGTGAACTTCAATCAGACATTACCACACTAGGTCACAGAATCCATGACCTTAAAGAGGCTCAGATGGAGATTTCTGAACTTCATCATAACCTGAAGCAAATTGTTCTCCAACAAGAGTAGCAGATTAATGATCTTCAAGGACAGCTTGACAATCTGGATAACTGCAGTAGACGATTGTCACGGTTTGTTACGACTCTCAGACAAAAGGTTAGGTAAAAACACAACTTTATTGAGAAAATTTAAAATAATCCCATAGGATTTCATACACGTACATACAACACATAAATAGCAAGGTAGAATGGTAATATGGAATCAGACTCTACCGGCATTTGCCAATATACCGGGCAGGGCAGCCTGAGAATGCAATAGAAATTTGGCTCTACCGGCCTTGCCAATATACCGGGCAAGGCAGCCAGACAATGAAGAGGATGATACAGGCTCTACCGGCCCTGCCAATATACTGGGCAAGGCAGCCTAACGGATAACCAGCTGAATAGACTCTACCGGCCCTGCCAATATACCGGGCAAGGCAGTCTGAAGGAACACAATGGACTAGGTTCTACCGGCCCTGCCAATACCGGGTAAGGCAGCCAATAAGTGGAAATGCAATAGGCTCTACCGGCCTTACCAACATACCGGGCAGGGCAACCTAAAGGAAGAGGTGTCAACCCAAGTGGCCCAAATACTGTCAGAAGGTAATGACAGTTAAAGTTGTAAATAATAGTGAGTCCAGTACTGCAAATCAATATTACCCCAAGATAGGGTATGGATGGAATAACAGCAGTCTAGACTGGAAGGCACTCTAGGTGCCAACAATATGAAAGTAGCGAGCCACAAGGGCCAGGAGCAAACCAGCGTCCGCACGCTGGGAACCAACAGAGTTTTGTATTATACAGCTGCAAGGCTTTGGAGCGAACCAGCGTCCGCACGCTGGGAACCAACAGAGTATTGTATAATAGAGCCACAAGGCTTTGGAGCGAACCAGCGTCCGCACGCTGGGAACCAACAGAGTATTGTATAATACAGCCGCAAGGCTTTGGAGCGAACCAGCGTCCGCACGCTGGGAACCAACAGAGTATTGTATAATACAGCCGCAAGGCTTTGGAGCGAACCAGCGTCCGCACGCTGGGAACCAACAGAGATTTGTATAATACAGCCGCAAGGCTTTGGAGCGAACCAGCGTCCGCACGCTGGGAACCAACAGAGTTTTGTATAATACAACAGCAAGGCTTTGGAGCGAACCAGCGTCCGCATGCTGGAAACCAACAGAGTATTGTATAATACAGCCGCGAGGCTTTGGAGCGAACCAGCGTCCGCACGCTGGGAACCAACAGAGTATTGTATAATACAGCCACAAGGCTTTGGAGCGAACCAGCGTCCGCACGCTGGGAACCAACTGAGTATAGTATAATACAGCCGCGAGGCTTTGGAGCGAACCAGCGTCCGCACGCTGGGAACCAACATAGTACTAAAGGCTGGTGTCGTAAGACAGTGAAGCAAACCAGCGCCCGCGCGCTGGAACCAACTGACTGGAATGTCGCCAAGCGACCGATGAACAGTGTCGACACCGCTGAGGAAACAGCCACAGGAACAACAGGAACCAGTGTCGTCATCCAACCGGATCAGGAACTGTAACGGAGATCAGAGGCAGGAAGCAGCACTACAGGAGACTCAACCGGAACAGAACTGGAACCAGCACAGCAGGCCACAACACTGGAACAGCACGAACTCAGGAACCCAGGAACACAGGTACTCAGGAGCAGCAGAATGGCCAATGAAGCTTTCTGTAGCATGGTGGAAACGAAATACTCAGAGACACCACGAAAGGGCAACTAAAGGGTGCCCAGGCTAAGTTTAAATAGGCAATATGAGGCGGGCCAAAGGCGCACAGCCAATGGGAGCCCCCTACAGGTGACAGACATAGCAAAGCAGCAGTCATGGGCACAGTGATAGTACCCCCCCTGTCAAAGACCCCCTCTCCTAGAATAGGGTCTAGGTTTCTGAGGGTATTTAGAATGGAAAATCTGCTGTAGTTTAGGTGCATGAAGGTCCTTACTATCCACCCAAGATCGGTCCTCAGGACCATAACCTTTCCAGTGCACCAAATATTGTACCCTTCCTCGAAGCCTACGGGAATCAATGATACTCTGTACTTCATACTCCTCCTGACCTTCCACCTCGATGGGCCCTGGCACCACAGGGCTAGTAGTGTAACGGTTGCATACAAGAGGTTTCAAGAGGGATACATGAAACACATTATGAATGTACATAGATGCAGGTATGTCCAAAGCATAGGAAACTGGATTAATCTTGCGAATAATTCTATAAGGACCAATGAACCTGGGAGCCAACTTATTACAAGGAACATGAAGCTTTGGGTTCCTAGAGGAAAGCCACACTCTGTCCCCAACCTTAAAGGAGAGCGCTGGAAGCCTTCTGCGATTAGCATGGTGCTGATGGCGCTGAAATGACTGACCAAATGCCCTCTGAACTTGTGCCCATGTGGAACGGAGTTGCTCGATATGCTCATCCAGAGCTGGAATCTGTTGCGTCTGAAAGGAATCTGGGAGCAGACAGGGCTGAAACCCATAATTAATCAGAAACGGAGAGCTCCCGGAAGAAGAATTGACCACACAGTTCCTGGCGAACTCTGCTGAAGGCAACAAGTCAGCCCAGTTGTCATGATGGTCAGTAATGAAACAGAGCAGGAACTGTTCCAAACCTTGATTAGCACGTTCAGCGGCTCCGTTAGTCTGGGGATGGTAGGCAGAGGAGAAGGACAACTGTATGCCCATTTGTTCGCAAAATGCCCTCCAGAACCTGGACACGAACTAGCTCCCCCTGTCAGACACCAGCACTCTAGGAACTCCATGCAACCGAAATACCTCCTTGGCAAACACCACTGCCAGTTCTTTAGCCGAGGGAAGGCCACGGAGAGGCACGAAATGAGCCATTTTGGAAAACCTGTCCACCCCCATCAGTATAAAGCAATACCCTCTAGACATAGGCAACTCTCCCATAAAGTCAATAGAAACATGAGACCAAGGACGTTCACCATTAGGCACCGGCTGAAGCAAGCCCACAGGAGGTGTCTAGGGGTTTTAGCACAGGCACAGGTGGCACAGGCATTAGTGAAATCGGCACAATCTGTTCTCATAGAAGGCCACCAAAATATCTGAGAAAGGGACCATAACAACTGGTCTCTGCCAATGTGTCCCGCGGCCCTAGAGGAATGGTAAGTTCCAAGTAGTCGGATGCGAAATGGCTCAGCAACATAACACTTGCCAACCGGAGTTTCATGGGGAGCTGCGGCCTGGGAGGCCAAAATCTCTTCCCCTAGTGGAGAAGTAATACTAGTACGTATAGTAGCCAATATTCGATCGGGTTGAATGATAGGTACTGGTGCCTCCACTCTGTCAATTTCGGTCTCAAATTGTCTTGACAAAGCATCGGCCCTAACATTCTTAGATCCCGGAAAGTAGGATACAATGAAATTGAATCGGGACAGAAACAATGCCCATCTAGCCTGACGAGGGGACAATTTTTTGGCCTCAGAGAGATAAGTCAGATTTTTATGATCTGTCAGTATCAAAACAGGAATCTTGGTGCCTTCAAGTAAATGACGCCATTCCTTAAGAGCGAGGATAATGGCTAGTAATTCTCTGTCCCCTATTTCATAACGGCTTTGAGCACTAGTCAGTTTTTTGGAGAAAAACCCACAGGGTCTAAGAGTTCCACCCTTAATGGGACGTTGAGAAAGCACTGCCCCAACCCCAATATCCGAGGCATCAACCTCCAAAGTGAACAGAAGTAATGGGTTGGGGTGGGATAACACAGGAGCATTGGCAAAAGCCCATTTCAATTTCTCAAAGGCCTCCTCTGCAACCACTGGCCAAAGAGATGGATTAGCGCCCTTGTGTGTAAGGTCAGACAATGGTTTAACAATAGAAGAGAAATTCTTAATAAACTTCCTATAATAGTTAGTGAAGCCCAAAAATCGCTGAATAGCTTTCAGACTCTTGGGTCGAGGCCATTGTAAGACTGCGCATAACTTTTCTTTGTCCATGGCAATGCCGTCTTTGCCAATAATGAAACCCAAGAATGGCACACTGGTTCTATGGAACTCACATTTTTCCAATTTACAGTACAATTTGTTTTTATGTAACCTTAGCAATACTTCAAACACATCTTTAATGTGTTGTGACAAGTTTTTGGAATGAATAAGTATTGTCAAGGTAAACCAAGACACATGATTGTAGCATATCTCTGAGAATATCATTGATCAGTTCCTGAAATACTGCTGGTGCATTACACAGACCAAATGGCATGACTAGATATTCATAATGCCCAGATCTTGTGTTAAAGGCAGTTTTCCACTCATCACCGGCTCTGATACGGATCAAATTGTATGCAGCCTGTAGGTCCAATTTGGTGAAAATCGAGGAGCCCTTGAGTCTTTCAAAAAGCTCAGTGATGAGTGGTATCGGATAAGCATTCTTAGCCATAAGTTTATTCAACCCACGATAGTCAATACATGGCCTTAGTATCACGGTCCCCGTGTTTTTGCTGTCAATCTTGGCTGTATACCTATGCATTGGAGGAAGCTGATTGGCCCGCCCAGGATGTTCCTTTATATGCTGGAGGTTGGGCACTTGTCAGTTGCCCTTTCGTGGTGTTCCTGTTCCTACGCTTTGTTGCTAGTTCCAGTATCTCCTGTGTACCGACCTGGCTTGCCTGACTACTCTGCGGTTCCTGCTCCGTGATCTGACTCGATTCTGGCTGACGACCCTGCTCCGTGATCTGACTCGATTCTGGCTGACGACCCTGCTCCGTGATCTGACTCGATTCTGGCTGACGACCCTGCTCCGTGATCTGACTCGATTCTGGCTGACGACCCTGCTCCGTGATCTGACTTGATTCTGGCTGACGACCCTGCTCCGTGATCTGACCCGATTCTGGCTGAAGACCCTGCTCCGTGATCTGACTCGATTCTGGCTGAGGACCCGACTTCGTGATCTGACTCGTTGCTGGCTGCTGAATCTGCTCCGTGATTGACCTGCTTCTCGTTGGTGAAGTCTGCTGCTGTCCGGTTCCTGTTCCGGTGTTCCAGTACTCTGCAGTCGCTCCGGCGACATTCTGAACTGTATAGAGACTCACTGTTTCTCTCTCTCTCGGCAGTAAGCTGTGACCTAGGGTACTCTGCCTTATGCTGGTTGTTGTCACTCCTTCTCATACCGAACCACTTAACCCGTGCGGTGCCATTGTTCTCCGTGGTGTGCCTTCCGTAATATCCAGTATATGGTTAACTGCTGAGCCACTTATTGGTGTTCCTCTATAGATCTTACGAGCTCCCTCTGTGCACCGACGGCCGGTGCTCGGTGTCTGTTAGTCCGCTCGCTACAGTAGTAGCTGCACCGGAGGGGTGCTCTGGCTCCGGCCTATTCACGATAGAGGGTACGCTTTCAAGCCGCACTTCCAGTGCGCCGGCTCCATACAGCTTGTGCAGTAACCTTCACTGTGGCATCCAAGGGGTGTCCAGGCCCCATCTGTTTGGCACTCGCAGGGTTATTACGTAAACTAGTAAGGGCGTTTATGGTTCTGGTTTCCAGCACTGGCAGTAGTATTCCCAGACAGCCCACGGAGGTGGTATTGGTTCAGCTTTAGTCATAAGGGCGCAGTCCTATTTCTACTTGAGAGTGTATTCAGTCAGACACCATTTCTATCATTACTTGCTAGAGACTGTTCGATATATCCTGGGCGTTGGCCTATCCTGATCCTATTCTGCTGTTGTGCACCTATTAACCCTTAGGGGTTATTCTCCATGATATCATTGTGTGCATTCACTTGTCAGTATTACCATTACTGTTATTCTTGTACTGGCCCTTAGGGGCACTATTTTACTATCCAGTTCAATAAAACTGTGTTTTTACTTCATATCCTGGTCTGTGCGTCAGAAAACCGTAACACTTAGTTCGCCATTTTTCTTTTTTACAAAAAAGAACCCGGCCCCGGCCAGAGAGGTAGATTTCCATATGATTCCTCTAGCAAGGGCATCAGAAATATATTCTTGTATGTATGTATTTTTTTATATGTATGTATTTTTATTTATATAGCGCCATACATGTACACAGAGCTTAACAGAAGTTGAAATAATACAATACAAAAACGACAGAACTGGGGTCAAGAGCATTAAGGTTAAGTACAATCATTACATTATTTGTGAGGGAAAGTGCAGCAAGGGAATCATACACTAGGAAAGGGACCCTGCCCCAAGGAGCTTACAATCTAGGCTGAATTCATATTGACAAACAGAGACAGTAGGAGGAGTATTATAAGTGCAGGTACAAGGTGTGGTGAAAGAAGTGCAGAAGGATTCTGATGTGACTGTCAGTGTGCAGAAGGAGGACATTGCTATTGAGATGCCTCCCTGAGCAGGTGGGTTTTGAGGAGTTGCTTGAAAGTGATGATTGTGGATGATTGGCGAATGGTGATGGGGAGGGCATTCCAGAGTCGAGGAGCAGCCAGTGAGAAAGATTGTAGTCGAGAGATGGCTCGAGTTGTGTAAGGAGAGGACAGGAAGAACCCTTGAGAAGACCGTTGGGGACGGGAAGGGGTGTAGCGGGAGATAAGGGCAGAAATGTAAGAGGGTGCTGAAGAACAGAGTGACTTACAGGAGAGGAGGAGAATCTTGTAAGAAATACCATACTTTATAGGTAGCCAATTGAGGGATTTCAGGAGGAGATGAGATGGAAGGTATCTGGTATTCTTCCATAGCCTTGTTTTCCTCACAAGATAATGGATAAGTGCGACTCCTAGGAGGCAACACTCCAGCAGGTAGTTCAATGCTGCAATCATATGGTCTGTGCTGAGGTAAAGTGCCAGCCTCACCCTTATTGAAAACGTCACCAAACTGCTGGTATTCGCCTGGTAGTGAAGGGAGGGTGCACAATACCTTAACTGGGTGGGTAACGCACTTTTCCATACAATATTGAGACCAAGCGGAAATTTTGCACTTTTGCCAATCAAACTGCGGATTATGCAACTGTAACCAAGGAAATCCCAATATTACGGCATGGTGAGGACAGTTAATAAGTTGGAACTGCTGCTTTTCTTTATGGAGAGCCCCAATAGTCATAGATAAAGGCATAGTTTCGAAAGTTACCTGAACAGGTTCCAAAGGTCTGCCATCAATTGCTTCAATGGCAAGCGGGGTTTCTTTTTCAATGCGTGGAATCCCATGCAATTCAGCAAAGGTATTATCCATAAAATAGCCGGTTGTACCAGAATCAACCAGGGCCAGAACCTCCACAGATCGTTCTGCCCAAGACAATATCACCTGTTAGGTGGGTTTTAGTGTGCCCAACATTGGGGACGATTGGACGCCACCAAGGGCCTGTCCCCCAAGGTACCCTAGGTGTGTTCGTTTCCCGGACGTACTGGACAGGATCTTAGCAAATGCCCATTCTTACCGCAATATAGACACAACCCTTGTTTCCTGCGGTATAATCTTTCCTCCTTGGTTAACCTAGTGAAATCTACTTGCATCGGTTCACCTGGTTCTTGCAAAGTTTCACTAGGCTTATCTGCCATGGGAGGGATGGGTGGGCAAATTGTACTGTTAGCCACAACATTTTTTGACCATATCTTACGATCTCTAGCAGATAGTCTTTCACGTATCCTGGAGTCAATTAGTATGACATACTCAATATAGTCATCTAAATCAGTAGGCAATTCTTTTGCTGCAATCTCATCTATAATCTGATCACTCAGGCCCTGAGCAAAGGCTGCCAACAATGCCTCATTATTCCACCCTACCTCTGATGCCAAGGTGCGAAATTCAATGGCATAGTTGCCCACCGTACGCCTGCCCTGTTGTATTTCCATAAGGCGTTTTGCAGCAGAGGTAGTTCTACCAGGCGGCTCAAATACTCTCCGAAATGATTGCACAAAATCTCTGAAACTCTTAGTGCAAGGTTTAGCATTCTCCCATAATGGGTTCGCCCAAGCCAATGCTCTGCCAGTTAGTAAGGATATCATGAACCCAATCTTGCTACGATCATTAGGAAACACATGTGCCGTCAATTCCATAAATACTTCAAGTTGATTAATGAACCCTCTGCAAAGATTAGGGTCACCATCATAACGGAGTGGCAAGGGTGCTGAAGCAGTTAACCCTTTAGCTGCGACCCCTGAGGGCATCGTATCATTCTCTGGTGTCTGACATGGCACGGTCACCGGGCTAGACCCAGAATTATCAGCAAGCATTGTGCGTTCAACAATAGTTTGGATTGCAACCGCCAACTGATCCAAACGTTGCTCATGCATATCCATCCTCCAGTGGATATTCTGTGTATTACCATCACTCTTATTGTCTGAGGTCATGGCCCTTTCATACTGTCACGGTTTGTTATGACTCTCAGACAAAAGGTTAGGTAAAAACACAACTTTAATGAGAAAATTTTAAATAATCCCATAGGATTTCATACACATACATACAACACATAAATAGCAAGGTAGAATGGTAATATGGAATCAGACTCTTAGTGCAAGGTTTAGCATTCTCCCATAATGGGTTCGCCCAAGCCAATGCTCTGCCAGTTAGTAAGGATATCATGAACCCAATCTTGCTATGATCATTAGGAAACACATGTGCCGTCAATTCCATAAATATTTCAAGTTGATTAATGAACCCTCTGCAAAGATTAGGGTCACCATCATAACGGAGTGGCAAGGGTGGCGAAACAGTTAACCCTTTAGCTGCGACCCCCGAGGGCATCGTATCATTCTCTGGTGTCTGACATGGCACGGTCACCAGGCTAGACCCAGACTTATCAGCAAGCATTGTGCGTTCAAGAATAGTTTGGATTGCAACCGCCAACTGATCCAAACGTTGCTCATGCATATCCATCCTCCAGTGGATATTCTGTGTATTACCATCACTCTTATTGTCTGAGGTCATGGCCCTTTCGTACTGTCACGGTTTGTTACGACTCTCAGACAAAAGGTTAGGTAAAAACACAACTTTATTGAGAAAATTTAAAATAATCCCATAGGATTTCATACACGTACATACAACACATAAATAGCAAGGTAGAATGGTAATATGGAATCAGACTCTACTGGCCCTTGCCAATATACCGGGCAGGGCAGCCTGAGAATGCAATAGAAAGATGGCTCTACCGGCCTTGCCAATACACCGGGCAAGGCAGCCAGACAATGAAGAGGATGATACAGGCTCTACCAGCCCTGCCAATATACCGGGCAAGGCAGCCTAATGGATAACCAGCTGAATAGACTCTACCGGCCCTGCCAATATACCGGGCAAGGCAGTCTGAAGGAACACAATGGACTAGGTTCTACCGGCCCTTCCAATACCGGGTAAGGCAGCCAATAAGTGGAAATGCAATAGGCTCTACTGGCCATACCAACATACCGGGCAGGGCATCCTAAAGGAAGAGGTGTCAACCCAAGTGGCCCAAATACTGTCAGAAGGTAATGACAGTTAAAGTTGTAAATAATAGTGAGTCCAATACTGCAAATCAATATTACACCAAGATAGGGTATGGATGGAATAACAGCAGTCTAGACTGGAAGGCACTCAAGGTGCCAACAATATGAAAGTAGCGAGCCACAAGGGCCAGGAGCAAACCAGCGTCCACACGCTGGGAACCAACAGAGTTTTGTATTATACAGCTGCAAGGCTTTGGAGCGAACCAGCGTCTGCACGCTGGGAACCAACAGAGATTTGTATAATACATCTGCAAGGCTTTGGAGCAAACCAGCGTCCTCACGCTGGGAACCAACAGAGTTTTGTATAATACAACTGCAAGGCTTTGGAGCGAACCAGCGAACCAGCGTCCGCACGCTGGAAACCAACAGAGTATTGTATAATACAGCCGCAAGGCTTTGGAGCAAACCAGCGTCCGCACGCTGGGAACCAACAGAGTATTGTATAATACAGCCGCAAGGCTTTGGAGCGAACCAGCGTCCGCACAGCAGGCCACAACACTGGAACAGCACGAACCCAGGAACACAGGTACTCAGGAGCAGCAGAATGGCCAATGAAGCTTTCTGTAGCATGGTGGAAACGAAATACTCAGAGACACCACGAAAGGGCATGCACGAATCTGCTCAATGTTACGCATGCGCGAGCCCGGAACATAGACGCGGAAGTCATTCCGGGACTCGATCATCATACTATGAAGATGAAACCTCGAAAAAGGTATTTAAGGCTGTGTATTGTTTGTAAAAGCTATTTATATATGTGTTTGTATCCCTGATGAAGTGTGTTTACCGAACGAAACGCGTTGGATAACTTAAGTCCACAATACCGTCAAGATTCCAAAGAGTTCCTTTTATTATCAAAGTTATCTTCAATGAGATTTGAAGAAACGCTCTGAATTATTAAATCTGGTGAGAACTGGGAGTTGGAAGGGGTATATATATACTCAATATTGCCATACAGATCAACTCTTAGAGGGTCTGCGCCCTGCTGTTTGTTTTTGTTTGTTGCATACAGATTTCTTCCTGTATTGTACATCATCCACGGATGTACTGGAAGGGCAGCGACCATAAGAGAACTGTGTGAACAAGATAAAAGAAGACCCCACTCCCCTCCTTTGAATGAACTTGTATGAGATCTGAGATAAGAGCAACTATTAGAGTCTCATTGTCCATTCTTCCTTCATTCCATGCTTTATGTAATAATTATCCTTCTTTTTTAATGTTTCACCGACATCTATTGTGATTATAGTTTTATACATAAAATATATAGTCTTTGAGGTTATTAGAGCTCTATTATCCATATGAAGATTGTGTTTCATTATTTAAGCGCTCCATAAAATAGTGTATGTTTGTACAACTAAAGGGTGCCCAGGCTAGGTTTAAATAGGCAATATGAGGCAGGCCAAAGGCGCACAGCCAATGGGAGCCCCCTACAGGTGACAGACATAGCAAAGCAGCAATCACGGGCACCGTGATAACGATGCAATAGTCCTATAAAGGACTTACCTGAATCAGTCCCACCAAAGGATCTCCTTGCTTCCCTACAACTCCTATTTGCAACCTTATTGCAAGATCCAATGGATCCAGGAATCAAAATCAAGCAGGCACACAAGTCACTGAGGCCTTGTGGAGCCCCCAAGAACAAGCATTGATAAGTTATTTGCTGCTTACATGAGAACAGGGAAAGTCAAGTTTACTGGAGTGATCCTACAACTCTTCCCTGATCTGTCTTATCATACTGTTATGGACATGAAAAATGAGTAACATTTTGACATTATATTTGTGCTTTTACAACCATAATTCACTGGGTTATGGACTGTCTACAAATGCCTAAGGCGTCAGGAGGCTCTGTGGCCTTGGCTCAAGATGAGAGTTCAGACAAACTGCCTTCACATACTTCTATCCACTAGCTAGAGGCCGATATACGTAGCTCTGAGGCATGAGCGGCCTTGCGTCCAGGCTGTACTGTCATAGCTGGATATCTCTCCAAAGATGATATACTTCACTTATCAATGAAAGATGATATGATACTAACTAATATCAAGAAGGCAGTGAGAACTGAAGTGTGTGAACTTCAATCAGACATTACCACACTAGGTCACAGAATCCGTGACCTTAAAGAGGCTCAGATGGAGATTTCTGAACTTCATCATAACCTGAAGCAAATTGTTCTCCAACAAAAGTAGCAGATTAATAATCTTCAAGGACAGCTTGACAATCTGGATAACTGCAGTAGACGATGCAATAGTCCTATAAAGGACTTACCTGAATCAGTCCCACCAAAGGATCTCCTTGCTTCCCTACAACTCCTATTTGCAACCTTATTGCAAGCTCCAGTGGATCCAGGAATCAAGATCAAGCAGGCATTCAAGTCACTGAGGCCTCATGGAGCCCCCAAGAACAAGTATTGATAAGTTATTTGCTGCTTACATGAGAACAGGGGAAGTCAAGTTTACTGGAGTGATCCTACAACTCTTACCTGATCTGTCTTATCATACTGTTATGGACATAAAAAATGAGTAACATTTTGACATTATATTTGTGCTTTTACAACCATAATTCACTGGGTTATGGACTGTCTACAAATGCCAGTTTTCAGCACTGGAAGGGTTAATTTCAAACAAAAGAATTTACTCTAACTGGTCCTTAGAGCCAGCATGGCCAAAGCCAGGGTATCCAGTTTCAGGCCTGGGGAGCTGGGTATGAGCTGGAATGTGTGAATTTAGGAGGGGCTTGTATCAGTTAGAATCCTGTGAGCCAGCTAGGGGGAAGGAGTCTAGGAGTGAAGCAGTTGAGTGTTGGATGGGGGTAGTTGTGATCAGCCAGCCTGCTGAGGCCCAAAATCCAGCCAGGCTGCCATGTCTTGTGTAGGCCTCAGAACTATTCCAGAATCCAGAGCCTGACCCTGACCTCCAGTGGAAGTAGCCCAGTACATTGTCTCCTGGCCTACTTCTTTTCCTGCCTCTTGTCCCAGGATTTTAGCTAAGTATCTCTCTCTTGCTTTATTGTTTCTTTTATACAAGCACATGGTATGTGAGTTTGCAGTTCTTCACAATCACATTAACTTTAACACAGGTGTTATTCTGAAACCTTTTGCGCCAATTAATGCACTCAAAGCCACGAACTACAACACATACTATGCAACAGTGTTTGGTGGTCAAACTGCTCACTGATTTCATAAGGGCTGCAGGCTTTTGATATTGGTGGGGATTTCTCTTCACAATCACATTGCAAAAATATTGAGGATGTTCCTGCATTTTGCTACCAGCTGGGGATCCTGATCCCTGTGGCCTTTGGAGGTCCTCAGCTTATTAAGCCTGCCACTTTTCAGGACAAGCCCCAGCACAAGCAATGGGAAACAGCTGGCCAGGAAAAACAGAAAAGTAACAGAAACAACAAATCGGGGAGGCTGGAGGAGCCGGTGGCATCCGTGTTCGGAGCAGGCCGTGCTGCATCTCTGAATGAGGTTCATTTCCACACTCCTTAGTTCAGAAGCGGGCACGCATCATCTGGCTGTCCTCCAGTGACGTTGCGCACCAATTTATCATAGTCTGTGGGGCTCATTGTGTGCTCCTCCTTCCTGGAGAGGGGGTTATAAGCTGCCTTGATACCTAGCTTAGTTGCACTTTCGTGGTGTCCAGTGCAGTACTCTTTTGCTTAGCTCTGTGTCCCTGGCTTGACCTCTTTACCTTGTCAGACTACCAGTCCGGTTATGACCTATTGGCTCTGGCTGACTACCTGCTCCGTTTATGATCTATTGGCTCTGGCTGACTACCCGCTTTTGTGACTATTTGGCTCTGGCTGACTCTCTGCTCAGTGGCTGACCATTTGCCTCTGTCTGACTGCCTGCTTTGTCACTGACCATTTGGCTCTGGCTGACTCCCCGCTCTGTTGCTGACCATTTGGCTCTGTCTAACTACCCGTCTGATACAGACCAGTGGCTCTGGCTGACTTCCCGCTCCATTGATGACCACTGGGCTCAGTCTGACTCCTGCTTGTTACTGACCAGTGGCTCTATCTGCTCTGGCACTGTATCACGGTGCCCGTGTATTGCTGGCGAAATTTTAACAGCATTGTTCCTGATGCCTTCTTTTTGGCTAGCGTGATATTGCTCCACCCAGTGGTAGCCTTTAAGTACTGAGCCCTGTCACTTCTACAGGGCCCTTTCGTGGTGTTCCTGCTGCTTGCTGTCGTTATCGTGTAAATCCTGTGTATGACCCAGACTGCCTGACTACTCTCTCTGATTCTGTTCCTGCTCCGTGTACCGATCCGGCCTGGCTGACGTTCCTGCTCCGTGTACCGACTTGGACTGGCTGATGTTCCTGCTCCGTGTACCGACTCGGCCTGGCTGACGTTCCTGCTCCATGTACCCACTTGGATTGGCTGACGTTCCTGCTCCGTGTACCGACCCGGCCTGGCTGACGTTCCTGTTCTGTGCATCGACCCGGATTGGCTTCTGTTCCTGCTCTGTGGGTCTCTGGCTCGGTTCTCTACCGCGCCCGGTATTCCGGTAGAGAGTACTTTCCGGTGCTCTGTCTAGAGCGTGCTGTTCCAGTTGTTTGCCATGAGTCTGCTATAGCGTTCAGCTACTGCGACCCATTTACGCTCCTGTGCCTCGTATCTCCATACCCCAAGGGTGAAGCTGATCTCGTTTGCTCACTATACGCTTGACTTGTTACTGCACCACTGAGGTTGGTCTCCTGGGTGCCTCAGTTAGTTTCCACCACCTAGCAGTCGCCATCAAGCCTGAGCGTCTATTTACCTTGTTGTCCGGTGCTCACCCGAGTAGGAGCTATTCTCATTTGCACACCATACGCTTGGCTTGTTACTGTCCCTACTGAGGATGATCTCCTGGGCACCTCAGTCGTCTCTACCACCTGGCAGTTGTCCTCAAGCCGAAGCGTCCGTTACCCTTGTTGTCCGGTGCAGTTATCCTTGGGTCACAGTTCACTCTGATTCCGTTGGGTGCTCCACTGTTCCTCCAGTTACAGTACTGTCTGGTAGTCTGTGATTCATTCAAGGCCTCGCTCACCCTTTGAGGGCATAGCTGCTATTGTGTCACTCTCCTGCAGAGAGTGCTTCTTGGGCCTCGCTATTAGGGCCTACCAGCCTCCCGGCCTAATAGCACCTTCACATCATTGTCTCACTGATTCACATGAACTGTAACCTGACCTGTGTCAGTATATGTATTTGTGCTCTGATATATGTACTGGACCCGTGTGGGTTAATGTTATTTTCTAACCTGTCCTGGGTCAGTATTAAGTGTACTATTGCTGGACCTGCGAGGGTTACTTTATTCTGTCTGGTTTCAATAAAACTGTGTTTTACCAAACTGCCTGCCTCTGAGTGTACTGAAAACTGTTACAGTACGAAAGGGCCATGTCCTCAGACGGTACAGGTGATGGTAATGCACAAAGTATCCATTGGAGGATGCATATACATGAGCAGCGCATGGACAAGATGGCGCTGGCCATACAAACTATACTAGAGCGTACCCCTCACTTGCATAAACCAGTACAGGCCTCGGTGGTCTCCCCAATTACGACACAGGGAGCTTAATCTGTGACACAAACAAACTCGAATAGAGGGTTAACTGCTACGGCTCCATTACCACTTAGGTACGATGGGGAACCTACCCTGTGCGGAGGGTTCATAAACCGATTGGAGATTTTCCTAGAGTTAACTCCTCAAGCCTTTCCCAGTGACCGAAGTAAGGTTGGGCTCATGATTTCTTTGCTAATGGGCAGAGCACTGGTGTGGGCAAATTCCTTGTGGGAGGCAGCGAAACCATGTACCAAGACCTTTAATGAGTTCCTAAGAGCATTTCGTAGCGTATTCGAAATCCCAGGAAGAGCCGCCTCTGCTGCCAAAAGATTGTTGGAGATTCAGCAGGGATCCCATACTTTTGCAGAATACGCTATTGAATTTCGCACATTGGCAGCGGAGGTGGGCTGGAATGCTGAGGCGCTCGTGGCGGCATTTGCTCAGGGTCTTTGTGACCGTATCAAAGATGAGATAGCTGCCAGAGACTTGCCGAGTGATTTGGACGTGTTTATTGACTATTCAATACTAATCGATTCCCGCATTAGGGAGAGAATGGCGGCCAAAGATCGTAAACAAAGGGCTAGAGAGTCGGGACGGACGAAACAAAATTCCCCACCCATGCCTCCCTCACCTCCCATGCCTCCTGAGTGTAATCGTGAGAACAGTGAACCAATGCAGTTAGGGTTTACTAGGTTGACCAAGGAGGAAAGGGCTCATCGTCGCAGACAGGGCCACTGTCTTTATTGTGGCCAAGCTGGGCATTTGTTGAGCTCTTGCCCTACACGGCTGGGAAACGAATGCACCTAGGGTACCTTGGGGGACAGGCCCTAGGTGGTGTTCAGTGGTCCCTAGATCCGGCTAATCAAAAGCCTACCATACAGGCCGTGATTTCCTGGGCAGAACTCTCGGTGGAGGTTCTGGCCCTAGTGGATTCCGGCGCAGCTGGGTATTTTATGGACAGCTCATTTGCAGAGTTACACAAAATTCCACTGATTGAGAAGGAAGCTCCCTTGACTATCGAAGCCATTGATGGCAGGCCGCTGGTACCAGCTCTTATTACTAAGGAAACTATACCACTGTCTATGCGCATTGGGGAGCTCCACACTGAAAAACAACATTTTCAGATTATCCAGTCTCCTCACCATACAGTGATCCTGGGGTTCCCATGGCTCCATATGTACAACCCTAGGTTCGACTGGCAAAATTGTGAAATCATGGCCTGGTCTGAATACTGTAATATGCATTGCATTTCTCATCCTACCAAGATTCTGTGTACCTCCCCCTCTGTGCCAGCTGAATACCATCAATTCAGTGATGTTTTTAGCAAGGGGGAGGCACACGCTCTGCCGGTTCATAGGGCCTACAATTGCGCTATTGATCTGCCTCCTGGCGCCGTTCCTCCTCGAGGTCAGACTTATCCATTGTCCTGCGAGGAGATTAGTGCCATGGAGGAATACATTTCGGATGCCCTTGAGAGGGGTATTATGAGGAAGTCATCCTCGCCCGTGGGGGCTGGTTTCTTCTTTATCAAAAAGAAAAATGGCGAGTTATGACTGTAACGTTTTAGTAGAACACTCAGACCAGCAGGTTAGGATAAAACACAGTTTTATTAATAAAACAAGAAAGACTGCCCTCTATAGGCAATACAGAATAATAGAAAGAACAGTGGTTTACTGATGCCTTCTCAGGCCCAGTATACAGAGGAAATAAATATACATATACTGTCACAGGACAGGCATAGACACATAAGGGTACTCAATGGTTAAAGTACAAGTAAATCAATCAGTCTCTGTTGTGGTGTTTGACACGTCCAAGGTGGTAAAGGAGCAGCAAGTGGTGCTAGATGAAACAACACTGTTAGTCTATTGAACAGAGATTGCTGCTTAGGCAGAACAAGAACTGAGGCCAAATACTCTGCTTGAGACGAACTAGAGCCACAAGCCCCCACGGGTGTTGCAACGGAGATAACCACACTGCAAGAGCTAGAGCCAATAACCCCCACGGGCCTAGCAACGGAGACAAACTGCACTGCAAGAGCTAGAGCCAATAGCCCCATGGGCATTAAACAGAGACTAATATCACTGCAAGAGCGAAGATACTAGAGCCAATAGCCCCCACGGGCGTAGCAACAGAGACTAATCACTGCAAGAGCTAGAGCCAATAGCCCCCACGGGCATGTAATGGAAACTAAACACTGTAAGAGCTTTAGCCAATAGCCCCTCCCGTGGGCACGGTAACGGAGACCGACTACACTGCAAGATAGACAGAATGAGCCTCCACCTTATACAAAGGCTCTGCAAGGTAACCGGCTCAGCAAGTGTAGCAGAAGATCAGTGCAAAGGCTCTGCAAGTGTTAATGGAAGCTCAGTGAATGGAGACAGCAGCTCTGCAAGTGTGCTGGAAGCTCAGTGAACGGAGCAATGGCTCTACAAGTGTTAACGGAGGCTCAGGGAATGGAGACACAGCTCTGCAAGTGTAAACGGAGGCTCAGGGAACGGAGATAACAGATCTGCAAGTGTTAATGGTGGCTCAGCGAACAGAGGCACGGCTCTGCAAGTGTAATGGAGGCTCTGACACGATCAGCCCTGCCACAAGTACAGCGGAAGTCAGAATGTCGCTTAGGCGACATCGAGCAGCAACAACAGGAACAGAGGCAGGGTCAGCAGCGAGCCGGTTCAGGTCACAGAGCAGGAAGTCAGCCAGGCTGGGTCAGATCACAGAGCAGGATTCTCAGACAAGCCAGATCAGGTCACAAGTAGGAACGTCAGCCAGGCCGGGTCAGATCACGGAGCAGGGTTCTCAGACAAGCCAGATCAGGTCACAAGCAGGAACGTTAGCCAGGCCGGGTCAGATCACGGAGCAGGAAACAAGGATCATCATCAAACAGGCCAAATCGGTACACAGGAAGCAGGAACACTGGAACACAGCAACACTGGCTCAGGAACACCACGAAAGTGCACCTGACAGGTGCTAAAGGCCAGGTATAAAAAGGCCACAATGGGTGGGCCAAACCAGCTCAGCCAATGGGAGCGCCCACAACCAAGAGTGACAGATATCGATCATGGGCACCGTGATACTACCCCCTCTCAAAGACCCCCTCTCCCAGCAGGAGGTCTAGGTTTCTGGGGATATTTAGAGTGGAAATTGCGTAAAAATCTAGGCGCATGGAGGTCACTCTGATTAACCCAAGAACGTTCTTCAGGGCCATAGCCCTTCCAATGGACCAGATATTGCAATTTCCCCCTAAATCTCCTAGAATCAATAATACTCTGGACTTCGTACTCCTCTTGGCCTTGAACGTCCACAGGCCCAGGAACCACCGGAGTCGTAGTGTAGCGTTGCAAACCAAGGGTTTTAACAGCGATACATGGAACACATTATGTATACGCATAGAAGCTGGGAGTTCCAATGCATATGAGACAGGATTCACTATGCGAATAACTTTGAATGGACCAATGAACCGGGGAGCCAACTTATTGGAAGGCACTTGCAGATTGAGATTTCTGGAGGAGAGCCATACCCTATCCCCAACTTGGAAGGAGACTGCTGGCAGCCGTCTACAATTGGCATGCCGCTGATGTCGCTGAAATGACTGACTGAGGGTCCTCTGAACCTGTGCCCAAGTGGAGCGAAGCTGCTCAATATGCTCGTCCAGAGCCGGAATTTGCTGTGACTGAAATAAGTCCGGGAGCAGGCACGTCTGGAACTGCACAATTCCTGGCGAACTCTGCCCACGGCAATGGGTCGGCCCAATTGTCATGATGATCAGTCACAAAGCAACGCAGGAACTGCTCCAGTCCCTGATTGGCACGTTCAGCGGCCCCATTGGTCTGGGGATGGTAGGCGGAGGAAAAGGACAATTGAATGCCCATCTGGCCACAGAATGCCCTCCAGAATCTGGACACGAACTGGCTCCCACGGTCAGACACCACCACTCTGGGTACCCCATGCAAGCGGAACACTTCTCTGGCAAAAACTATCACCAATTCCTGGGTCGACGGACGGCCAGAGAGGCACGAAACGAGAACCTGTCGACCACCATTAGGATAAACGTGTACCCCCTAGATACTGGCAGTTCTCCGAGGAAGTCAATTGATATATGGGACCATGGACGTTCGCCATTAGGCACAGGTTGGAGTAGGCCCACTGGGAGATGCCTGGGGGTCTTGGCACGAGCACAGGTGGCACAGGCTGCAGTAAAAGCGGAGAAATCGGCTCTAAGGGAGGGCCACCAAAATAACTGTGAGAGAGACCATATTAACTGATCCCTCCCGATAAGCCCAGCAGCGTTAGAAGAATGGTATGTCTCCAACAGACGGGTATGGAATGGCTCATCCACAAAACACTTGCCAACTGGGGTTTCTGGGGGAGCCCTTGCCTGAGATGCCAGAATCTCTTCCCCCAGTGGCGAAGTGATGCTAGTACGCACCGTTTCCAGGATACGATCTGGCTGAATAATAGGTACGGGTTCTTCATCCCTCTCAATGTCCGATACAAACTGTCTGGACAGAGCATCTGCCCTAACGTTCTTCGAGTCTGGTAGATAGGACACTACAAAATTGAACCGAGACAGAAAAAGTGCCCATCTAGCTGGTCGGGAGGACAGCCTTTTTGCTTCAGAGAGATAAGTCAAATTTTTATGGTCAGTTAGGATTAACACCGGGGTTCTGGTACCTTCCAATAGGTGACGCCATTCCTTTAGTGCCAGAATAATAGCCAGCAGCTCTCTGTCGCCAATTTCATAGTGGCTTCGGGCACTGGAGAGTTTTTTAGAAAAGAACCCACAAGGTCTCAAGGCGCCACCTCCCACAGGACGTTGGGACAGCACTGCCCCAACCCCAACTTCAGAGGCATCAACTTCCAATGTGAATGGCAGGGTGGGATTGGGGTGGGACAGCACTGGAGCAGAAGCAAAAGTGGATTTCAGAGTCTCAAAAGCATTTTCAGCTGCCTCGGACCATTGAGAGGGATTAGCACCCTTATGTGTCAAGTCAGACAGAGGTTTCACAATAGTAGAAAAGTTCTGGATAAATTTCCTATAATAATTGGCGAAGCCCAAAAAGCGCTGGATAGCTTTTAACCCCTTGGGGCGAGGCCATTGTAGGACTGCTGCAAGTTTCTCCTGGTCCATAGCAATGCCATCTCTAGAAATTATGAACCCCAGGAAGGGTACTTGGGACCTATGAAACTCGCATTTTTCTAATTTACAGAACAGTTTATTTTTACGAAATCGAAGCAAAACCTCAGAGATATCCTTAATATGCTGGGTCAGGTTGGCAGAGTGAATCAAAATATCATCGAGGTATACCACCACACAAGACTGAATGTCATTAATGAATTCTTGAAACACCGCAGGTGCATTGCATAGACCAAATGGCATCACCAGATATTCATAATGCCCTGATCTGGTATTAAATGCCGTCTTCCACTCATCCCCAGCCTTAATTCTGATCAGGTTATACACGGCCCGCAGATCAAGTTTTGTAAAGATGGAAGAACCCTTTAACCTGTCAAATAACTCAGTAATAAGTGGTATGGGGTAGGCATTCTTACATATAAGCTTATTCAGCCCCCGGTAATCAATACATGGTCTTAGTTCGCCACTTTTCTTCTTTACAAAGAAGAAACTGGCACCAGCCGGGGAAGTAGACTTGGGAATGATCCCTCTCTTGAGGGCGTCCTCAATATATTCCTCCATAGTCCTGTTCTCATCGCAGGACAATGGATAAGTGCGACCCCTAGGAGGCACCATGCCCGGAGGCAGATCAGTAAAGAAATCGTAGGGTCTGTGCTGAGGCAATGCGCTAGCCTCCCCTTTGCTGAATATGTCACTGAATTCTCGATATTCAGCTGGCACGGAGGAAGAGGTACACAAAATCTTGACAGGATGTGACAAACCGTTTTTAGCACAGTATTCAGACCATGATCTAACCTCACATCTCTGCTAGTCAAACTGAGGATTGTGTAATAGCAGCCATGAAAACCCCAGAATGACTGCATGATGAGGAGATCGAATTATTTGGAAACGTAACTCCTCCTTGTGGAGAGCCCCAACCAACATAGTAATAGGAATCGTTTCCATTGTGATAAATGCAGGTTCCAAAGGTCTGCCGTCAATAGCTTCAATTGCTAAGGGAGACTCCCTTTTGACCAACGGAATTTTGTGCAACTCGGCAAAAGATTGATCCATGAAGTACCCGGCTGCACCGGAGTCTCCCAGTGCCATAACCACCACAGACAGATCAGCCCAGGAGAATACCACCTGGATGGTGGGTTTTTGTGTACTTGAGTCTAGGGACTGCTGCACGTCACCTAGGGCCTGTCCCCCAAGGTACCCTAGGTGCGTCCGTTTCCCGGCCGTACCGGACATGAGCGTAGTGTCCAGCTTTGCCACAATATAAACATAGGCCCTGCCTTTTACGGTGCGTCCGCTCCTCCTTAGTAAGTCTGGTGAACCCAAGCTGCATTAGTTTGCCAGGTTTGGGTGAACGTTCAGGAGGAATGGGAGGCAAGGGTGGGTTTAAAAGACTGCCATGCCCATAATTACTGGATCTCGCCCTTTTAGCCAGCCGTCTTTCACGAATGCGGGAGTCAATAAGCATGACATAGTGAATGTATTCATCCAGATCACTGTGTACATCTTTGGCAGCTTTTTCATCTTTGATGGAGTCGGACAGACTCTGAGCAAAAGCTGCCACTAATGCTTCATTATTCCAACCCACCTCTGGTACCAAGTTTCGAAATTCAATGGCATAGTCGCTCAAGGTACGATCGCCCTGTTGTATCTCCATTAACCTTTTGGTAGCAGAGGCAGCTCTACCAGGAACCTCAAACACTCTGCAGAACTTTCTTACGAACTCACCAAAGTTCTGAGTGCAAGGTTTGACATTCTCCCACAAAGGATTGGCCCATGCCAGCGTTTTGCGTTTTATTAATAAAACAAGAAAGACTGCCCTCTATAGGCAATACAGAATAATAGAAAGAACAGTGGTTTACTGATGCCTTCTCAGGCCCAGTATACAGAGGAAATAAATATACATATACTGTCACAGGACAGGCATAGAAACATAATGGTACTCAATGGTTAAAGTACAAGTAAATCAATCAGTCTCTGTTGTGGTGTTTGACACGCCCAAGGTGTTAAAGGAGCAGCAAGTGGTGCTAGATGAAACAACACCGTTAGTCTATTGAACAGAGATTGCTCCTTAGGCAGAACAGGAACTGAGGCCAAATACTCTGCTTGAGACGAGCTAGAGCCACAAGCCCCCACGGGCATTGCAACGGAGATAACCACACTGCAAGAGCTAGAGCCAATAGCCCCCACCGGCGTAGCAATGGCGACAAACTGCACTGCAAGAGCTAGAGCCAATAGCCCCCACGGGCGCTAAACGGAGACTAATATCACTGCAAGAGCGAAGATACTAGAGCCAATAGCCCCCACAGGCGTAGCAACAGAGACTAATCACTGCAAGAGCTAGAGCCAATAGCCCCCACGGGCGTGTAACGGAAACTAAACACTGTAAGAGCTAGAGCCAATAGCCCCTCCCGTGGGCGCGGTAACGGAGACCGACTACACTGCAAGATAGACAGAATGAGCCACCGCCTTATACAAAGGCTCTGCAAGGTAACCGGCTCAGCAAGTGTAGCAGAAGATCAGTGCAACGGCTCTGCAAGTGTTAATGGAGGCTCAGTGAATGGAGACAGCAGCTTTGCAAGTGTGCTGGAGGCTCAGTAAACAGAGACAATGGCTCTGCAAGTGTTAACGGAGGCTCAGGGAATGGAGACACAGCTCCGCAAGTGTAAACGGAGGCTCAGGGAACAGAGATAACAGCTCTGCAAGTGTTAACGGAGGCTCAGTGAACAGAGGCACGGCTCTGCAAGTGTAACGGAGGCTCTGACATGATCAGCCCTGCCACAAGTACAGCGAAAGTCAGAATGTCACCTAGGTGACACCGAACAGCAACAGCAGGAACAGAGGCAGGGTCAGCAGCGAGTCGGTTCAGGTCATGGAGCAGGAAGTCAGCCAGGCCGGGTCAGATCACGGAGCAGGATTCTCAGACAAGCCAGATCAGGTCACAATCAGGAACGTCAGCCAATCCGGGTCAGATCACGGAGCAGGGTTCTCAGACAAGCCGGAGCAGGTCACAAGCAGGAACGTCAGCCAGGCCGGGTCAGATCGCGGAGAAGGAAACAAGGAGCGTCGTCAAACAGGCCAAATCGATACACAGGAAGCAGGAACACTGGAACACAGCAACAGCAACACTGGCTCAGGAACACCACGAAAGGGCACCTAACAGGTGCCAAAGGCCAGGTATAAAATAGCCACAATGGGCGGGCCAAACCAGCTCAGGCAATGGGAGCGCCCACAACCAAGAGTGACAGATAAGTATCACAGGCACCGTGATAACGACCATGTATTGATTATCGTGGCTTGAATAAACTCATGGCCAAAAACGCATACCCGATACCACTCATCACAGAACTGTTTGACAGGTTAGAGGGTTCCTCCATTTTCACCAAATTAGACTTACGTGCAGCTTATAACCTCATTAGAATAAGAGCCGGTGATGAGTGGAAAACGGTGTTCAATGCCAGATCTGGACACTATAAATACCTGGTGATGCCATTTGGGCTGTGTAAGGCTCCCACAGTGTTCCAGGGTTTATTAATGACATCCTTCGTGACTTGCTTCAGTCGTGCATTGTGGTTTATCTCGATGATATTCTCATACATTCATCCAACCTGTCGCAACACATCAAGGATGTGTCCACAGTTTTGCTTAGACTCCGTGAGAGCAAACTTTACTGTAAAATTGAGAAGTGCGAATTTCAAAAGCATCTGGTCCCGTTTCTGAGCTTTGTGATCTCTACGGATGGCATTGCAATGGACAAAGAGAAGCTGGCAGCAGTTCTGCAGTGGCCACGTTCTAAGGGACTCAAGGCTATCCAACGGTTTCTTGGCTTTGCCAACTATTATAGGAAGTTTATTCTGAATTTTTCCATGATTTTTAAGCCACCGTCCAACCTCACGCTAATCCCTCTCAATGGTCTCAGGAAGCTGAACTTGCCTTTGAGTCTCTGCAATCCACATTTGCTTCTGCTCCTGTACTGTCCCACCCCAACCCCTCCCTTCCTTTCACGTTAGAGGTTGATGCCTCTGAAACTAGGGTAGGGGCAGTGTTGTCACAGCGTCTGGAACCTGGGAGTAGGTTAAGGCCATATGGCTTTTTCTCTAAGAAGTTGTCCAGTGCTCAGAGCCACTACGATATTGGGGACAGAGAGCTGTTGGCAATTATTCTAGCCCTTAAAGAATGGCGACACCTACTTGAGGGTACTAGAGCCCCGGTATTGATTTTGACTGATCATAAAAATTTAACATACCTTTCTGAGGCAAAGAGATTGTCCTCTCGGCTGGCCAGATGGGCCCTGTTTCTGTCCCGTTTTAATTTCATTATACCTACCTGCCCGGGTCCAAGAATATTAGGGTGGATGCCCTGTCCAGGCAATTTGGTCCTGAAACTGAGATTGACGAAATTCCGGTACCCATTATTCAGCCAGATCGCATTTTGGCCACCTAGCATCAATTCACCACTGGGGGAGGAGATTCTTGCTACCCAGGCTACCGCACACCCTGATACCCCAGTGGGCAAGTGTTTTGTGGCTGAACCTTTCCGTACTCGCCTACTTCAAACTTACCATGCTTCTCGGGCAGCTGGGCATATAGGCAAGGATCAATTGATCTGGTCTCTTTCGCAGTTATTCTGGTGGCCTTCCTTACGTGCTGATTGCACTGCCTACACGGCAGCATGCACCATTTGTGCCCCTGCCAAGTCCCCTAAGCACCTCCCTGTTGGCCTACTTCAACCAGTGCCTAATGGCGAGCGTCCCTGGTTTCATGTCTTGATTGACTTCCTGGGAGAATTGCCTGTGTCTAAGGGATATTCATTTATTCTGATGGTGGTCGACAGATTCTCTAAGATGGCACATTTTGTGCCTCTTCCTGGCCTTCCCTCTGCCCAGGAATTGGCTGTTGTTTTTGCCAGAGAAGTATTTCGGTTGCATGGTGTACCCAGGGTGCTGGTATCTGACTGAGGGAGCCAATTTGTGTTCAGGTTTTGGAGGGCATTCTGTGATCAGATGGGCATACAATTATCCTTTTCTTCTGCCTACCATCCCCAGACCAATGGGGCCACCGAGCGTGCCAATCAAGGATTGGAACAATTTCAACGCTGCTATCATGGTGCCCGTGATCTTCCTCTGTCACTCTTTGCTGTGGTGGACTCCCATTGGCTGAGCTTGTTTGGCCCGCCCAGTATGGCCTATTTATACCTGGCCTTTGGCACCTGTCAGGTGCCCTTCCGTGGTGTTCCTGAGCCAGTGTTGCTGTGTAGCTGTGTTCCAGTGTTCCTGCTTCCTGTGTACCAACTTGGCCCGTCTGACTACGCTCCTTAGTTCCTGCTCCGTGATTTGACCCGGCCTGGCTGACGTTCCTGCTCCATGATTTGACCTGGCTTGTCTGACGATCCTGCTCCGTGATTTGACCCGGCCTGGCTGACGTTCCTGCTCCGTGACCTGACCCGGCTACGTTGCTGACCCTGCCTGTGTTCCTGCTGTGTGCTGTTCCAGTGTCGCCTGAGCGACATTCTGACTTCCGCTGTGCTTCGTTCCAGCGTTATCAGCATCACGCTAATCACAGACGGCTGCCGGCGGTCTCCTTCCAGGTTGGTGACAGGGTATGGCTTTCCTCCAGAAACCTTAACTTGCAGGTTCCATATAATAAATTGGCTCCTCGGTTTGTCGGTCCCTTTAAAGTTATCTGCAAGATTAACCCAGTTTCTTATGCTTTGGATCTCCCAGCATCCATGCGGATTCATAATGTGTTCCACGTATCCCTGCTAAAGCCTTTAGTTTGAAACCTTTACACTAATACTCCTGTGGTTCCTGGGCCTGTGCAGGTGCAAGGTCAGGAGGAGTACGAAGTACAAAGTATAATTGACTCCAGGAGATTCAGAGGAAAGTTGCAATATTTGGTTCTTTGGAAGGGCTGTGGCCCAGAGGAACGTTCCTGGGTTGACCAGAGTGACCTCCATGCTCCCAGACTGCTGCGCAGATTTCATGCTAAGTACCCTCAGAAGCCGGCTCCCTCCTCTCGGGGGGGTCTTTGAGAGGGGGGTACTATCACAGTGCCACTGTATTGCTGGCGACATTTTAACAGCATTGTTCCTGATGCTTTCTTATTGGCTAGCGTGATATTGCTCCACCCAGTGGTAGCCTTTAAAGGGATAGTAATACTTCGTTTTAACTTTATTTTATTTTGTAGGCATTAAAAAAACATGAAGAATGATATAAGTCTTATCTCTCAAACCTTTATGGTTTATGAAATATTCACAAGCAAAGTTTCCACTCCCCGCCCCTTTTACCTAGTGTAAGCCATCTCTTCTCAGATGTGAATCTGGTTGTACGACCAGACAGATAACAGAAGGGGACAATTTTCTTTGCATGAAAACAATGAAAGCCCTTCCCCCCTTGACAAGTTTTTCAGCTTTTTCCCTTATCTTAATTGAAGATTGTCCCTCTCTGCAGTCTACCTGGGCACCTCTCTTCTGATCTGGTTGAACAGGGGGGGGATACTTTGTTTGTGAATATCTCTTAAACCATAAAGGTTTCAGAGATAAGACTTATATCATTCTTCATGTTTTTTTAATGCCTACAAAATAAACTAAAGTTAAAACGAAGTATTACTATCCCTTTAAGTACTGAGCCCTGTCATTTCTACAGGGCCCTTTCGTGGTGTTCCTGCTGCTTAGTGCTTGCTATCGTTATCGTGCAAATCCTGTGTATGACCCGGACTGCCTGACTACTCTCTCTGATTCTGTTCCTGCTCCGTGTACCGATCCGGCCTGGCTGACGTTCCTGCTCCGTGTACCGACTTGGATTGGCTGACATTCCTGCTCCGTGTACCGACCCGGCCTGGCTGACATTCCTGCTCCGTGCACCGACTTGGATTGGCTGACGTTCCTGCTCCGTGTACCGACCCGGCCTGGCTGACGTTCCTGTTCTGTGCATCGACCCGGATTGGCTTCTGTTCCTGCTCTGTGTGTCTCTGGCTCAATTCACTACCACGACCGATATTCAGGTAGAGAGTACTTTCCAGTGCTCTGTCTAGAGCGTACTGTCCCAGTTGGTTGCCACGAGTCTGCTATACCGTTCAGCTACTGCGACCCATTTACGCTCCTGTGCCTCAAGGGTGAAGCTGATCTCGTTTGCTCACTATACGCTTGGCTTGTTACTGCACTACTGAGGTTGGTCTCCTGGGCCCCTCAGTTCGTTTCCACCACCTAGCATTCGCCATCAAGCCTGAGCGTCTATTTACCTTGCACTCCGGTGCTCACCCGGGTAGGAGCTATTCTCATTTGCACACCATATGCTTGGCTTGTTACTGCCCCTACTGAGGTTGGTCTCCTGGGTGCCTCAGTCATCTCTACCACCTGGCAGTTGTCCTCAAGCCGAAGCGTCCGTTACCCTTGTTGTCCGGTGCTGTTATCCTTGGGTCGCAGTTCATGCTGATTCCATTGGGCGCTCCACTGTTCCTCCGGTTACAGTACTGTTCGGTAGTCTGTGATTCATTCAAGGCCTCGCTCACCCTTTGAGGGCATAGTCGCTATTATGTCTCCTGCAGAGAGTGCTTCTTGGGCCTCGCTATTAGGGCCTACCAGCCTCCCGGACTAATAGCACCTTCACATTGTTGTCTCACTGATTCACACGAACTGTAACCTGGCCTGTGTCAGTATATGTATTTGTGCTCTGATATATGTACTGGACCTGTGTGGGTTAATGTTAATTTGTAACCTGTCCTGTGTCAGTATTAAGTGTACTATTGCTGGACCCGCGAGGGTTACTTAATTCTGTCTGGTTTCAATAAAACTGTGTTTTACCAAACTGCCTGCCTCTGAGTGTACTGAAAACCGTTACACACTGACCCATTGGTTCAATCTGATCATCCTCTTCACACTTACTGATGTGCTTAGCTTTGCCTATCCTGGGTTAGTCCTTCGTTCTGTTGAACGTTGGTTTGGAAACTACCCTCTCCTGGTATAGACCGTGGGCTAGGTCTTACCTTCTGCCAAAACATCGGAGCATTTCTGATTTTCTGACGAGTCCCTTTTCTAGCATTATCCCATCTGTGGGATCTCTTTGCTCTGGTTCTGGTTCTCGCTTTTCCTGAGTTTCACTTGCATGCATCATCTTATTTATCTACCTCTGCTGCCAAACATCTCTTGACCATCAGCCAGGGCGCTCGTACAGTGGCTGAGTACAAGATCGAAATCCGTACTCTGGCAGCAGAGGTGGGTTGGAACAAAGGTTATGTGATACTATCAAGGATGAGATTGCAGCCCGGGAGCTGCCCAGTGAATTGGACAAACTAATTTCCTTTACCATCCTGATTGATGCCAGGATCAGGGAGAGACCATCCTTCAGGGAGCGTCTGAGTAGGCCTCCAATTAGTTTGGCCCCAAGCTTTGCGCACCCACCCGTTCCTTCCTTGCCTCCCATGCCTCCTGGCTTGGACTCTTTGGGGAGTGAGCCCATGCAACTGGGGCTACTCGCCTCTCAGTGGAGGAGAGGGCTTTCCGTAGGCAGGAGGGCCTATATCTATATTGTGCGTTGTCTGGGCACCTACTGCGTTCTTGTTCAGGCTGGCCGGGAAACGCTCACACCTAGTGCTTTGTCGGGGACAGACCCTGGGTGGCATTTCACAGTCCCTCGAGGTCCTGCAGGGTAAACCTATTCTTGAGGTCATTCTGTCTTGGGCCAACTTGTCAGTGGTTGCTCCTGCCTTAATAGATTCTGGTGCCGCTGGTTATTTTATGGATGCAGAATTTGCGGCTCAGCACTCTATTCCTCTGCAGCTCTGTTCCACTCCATTAGTTATTGAAGCCATTGATGGGAGGCCTCTACTGCCCTTTCATGTTACTCATGAGACTTGTTCAATGTCCATGGGGGTAGGGGCGCTCCACCGAGAAACGTATCAATCCTACAATGATGTGTTTAACAAGGTACAAGCCAGTACGTTACAACTGTATAATTTATCTGATTCCTGGGTCCGTTCCTCCGAGAGGTCGTGTGTACCCTCTGTCAGTGGTTGAGAACAAGGCCATGGACGATTACGTGGCGGATGACCTATCGAGAGAAGTAATTTGCAAATCCACCTCTCCGGCCAGAGCAGTATTTTTTTTGTAAAGAAAAAAGATGGTGAATTAAGGCCTTGTATTGATTTCAGAGGTCTGAAAGCTTATCCCATTCCATTGATAACCGAATTGTTTGACCTCCTGAAGGATTGCTCAGCCTTTTCTAAACTTGACCTCAGGTCTGTGTATAACCTAATAAGAGTCAAGGAGGGTCACAGATGGAAGACAGCTTTTAACACTAGGAATGGCCACTACGAATGCCTTTTGGGCTGTGCAATGCTCCCACGGTATTCCAGGAGTTTATCAACGATGTTTTAAGAGATTCGCTACAAAGTTGTGTGGTTGTCTACCTGGATGACATCCTCATTCATTCTCCCAAACTAGAGGCTCATTGTGCGGATGTGTCCAAGGTTTTACAACTCTTGAGAGAGAATAACCTGTATTGTAAGCTGGAGAAGTGCAAATTTCATAGATCCCAATTGACCTTTTTAAGCTATATTACCTCCTCCTCCGGGCTAGCGATGGACCCACAGCCGTCCAATGACCTCTTCCTGCTGGCCTCAAGTCTATACAAAGATTCTTGGGATTTGCCAATTACTACAGGAGGTTCATAAGAAACTTCTCTACCATTGTCAAACCATTTATGGACATGACTCACAATGGGGCTAATCCATATGACTGGTCTCCCAGCACTCTCCTAGCCTTTGAGACCCTTAAGTCTGCTTTTGCAGTGGTTCCAGTATTGACCCATCCCAACCCTGCCTTGCCCTTTACCTTGGAGGTTGATGCGTCTGAGTCAGGATTAGGCGCCCTCCTGTCGCAGCGCTCCTCTCCAGGTGGAGCATTGCTTCCACGTGGGTTTTTTTTTCTAAGAAATTATCCAAGGCGAAGAGTCTCTATGACCGTGAATTGCTGGCCATTATCTTAGCCCTTTGTGAATAGTTGTACTTACTTGAAGGAACCAGCGCTCCGATTCTTATGCTAACAGATCATAAGAATCTAACCTATCTTTCTGAGGTGAAACGACTATCCCTGCAGCAGGCCAGATGGGCCTTATTTTTGTCACAATTTAATTACGTGGTTTCCTACCTTCCAGGTACCAAGAATGTTAGGGCTAATGCCCTGTCCCGCCAGTCCGGTCCTAACTCCAAGGAGGATAGTACCCCTATGCCGGTAATTCCTCTGGACTGTATACTAGCCACTATTCAGACAAGTATTACTTCTCCACTGGGGGAGGAGATCATGCAGTCTCAAGCCTCTGCTACGGTTGACAGACCGAGGGGGCAATGTTTTGTGCCCAAACCCCTACATATGAGATTGCTGAAGACCTACCTGTCACGGATTCAATAATGAGAATGGACCAGTACTTAGGTAACACAATCTTTATTTAGTGATAAGACAGGACAATGAAATCAGCACAGCATACAGGTCAAGAGAGGACTTCAGAATGGATCAAACAGGTACTATGGTACTGATGGAATTCAGCAGCAGGAAGGGCGACTCAGGTCCGCACCTGAGGCCACACTACAGGTACACACCTGTACAGACAACGGATCCACCTTGTCACTCACATTACACAGGTGATGCTGGCTATGGCTGCAAGTCCTGGCTACTGACCCCTGTAGCCAATCCCCAAACACATGCCCAGGAAAGGTACAACCAGGCTCATGCCGGAACGAGGAATGCCATTGAGCAGACCTTTGGTCTCCTCAAGTCAAGATTTAGATGTCTGGACCACTCGGGGGGAGCACTGCAGTATGCACCTGGTAAGGTGTGCGACATAATTGTGGCGTGCGCAATACTGCACAACATCGCAGTGGACACCAGGCTGCTGGATCACATCCAGGACCCCCCCATACATGAAGTGTCCATGGACATCGGCCATGTGGAGGAGACCTTGAGAGGGGCACAGATCAGAGACACGATCATCACGGAACAATTCACCTGTGAGTATAACACAGGCATGCAAACAATCCATGCAAGTCCCCCGTCAGTCCTATGACACCAACCACACTGCACATTATGTTCTGTCTCACGCCACAGGAACATTGACACAGCACTGCACTGGCAGCAGCATGGCCCCAAACATCAACCATACCATGGACGTAGCAAATTGTGTGTGTGGATTCAAAAACCATCCTCCATTCCACTCTCCACGTTGACATACAGACCCCAAGGATATCACGCACACCCCAAGGAGAAACAAGGTACAACATATAACCCATGTTCATCACTTTACAGGGCTTGATAGACAGCAACTAACTGGATATGCCATGATCATAGCCTGAGCAACCATGCTAGCCCAGTAGCGAAAGAGTATTATCCAATGCTATGCATTGGATAATACGCCGGCACATCAGGGGTTAAAGGGCCATTGGACTCAATATGGGACCTGTACTGTGCTAGAGCTGAGAAGAGCAGCAGAGGGGTGGATGTACAGTGGTATTGTCACATGAAACGTAGATCAGATTACCAGGGATTCCATGCTGACCTGTGAGTGTGCAGACATATGTGCCTCCAACATGAATACACACATCAACAAATATGTCCTAATGGTTCCATGGAACAAATGACATTGGGCTTTGCCACTTTCACAGTGGCAGCACAATGCCTTTACTTCCATGGAGCTCTCAGAACACTTGTTAATGTGTGTATACATGTCAGGGGCTCATATCCATAGGGCTGGTGCACATGTCCTTAGTTCTCCACATAATTGGTTACAGATGAGTACACAACACATTGTCAAGCAATGGTTCGTGTACTCACTTGTAATTTAGAAAATTCAGGGGATTAAAAAGTTGAAATTGTTGTTGCTTGATGATCAGTTCGGGTCTACTGCTCCAAATCCTGTCCTCTTGTCCCAAAGGCATCCATAACATGATCCATCCTTGAACTGAAGATCTTCCATGTGACTGGATTGATGTCTTGACAACACCTTCATGAAGATCACCCCTTGCTGTTTCTGGTGATGTTGTTGGTGACGCAATGTTTGACCTGAGGTTCACACAAACCTCTACTGCAACATTCTCATATAGACACAGAAAACACAAATTCTCGAGTGTTATAACCTGTACAGTTAGGATGCTCATCTACAGAGTTGTCAAACCTTGTGGACAACACATGAGCAGGGCAGCAGTGTTACTGAAGTAGTACGATTTAGTTTCAAAGTACATTTAGTGTTCTCATACAAGTGTTCAATGCATATAGGCAATACACACAGAAAACACATGTACGTTCTAATGTACTTTGAGACACAATAAAGATGAACCATCACCATTCTATCTGTGTCTGTATGAGGATATATTTGAGAACACATTTGTCAATGCGTAACCACACCCAGGATAGAGTATCCCCCATACATGGAAAGGCATCACCCACATCACAGGAGTCCACCACTTGTTTGCCAGTGAGTGGACTCTGTGATGTATCCATGCAAACAGATGATGGTGGCAGTGATACACTAATGTGTTGTGGGAGTGATAAAGAGTTGATACAGGGGACATACTTCCACAATGAATTCCTGTCCACAGTATCTGTGTTGTTCAGTATAATCAATGTTCTGAGATTTTGCTCCACTTTGACATATCTCAGTACATGCGCTACATCAACGAACAACCAGACTAAGTGGACATGTGTTATCACTGGTGAAGTCTGTTACACCCTTAGGGAAACAGCAACTCAACTTACTGGAGACCCCAGTGCTCACCTCAGGATATCAATGTGTGTGCTACACATTGATATCCTAGGTTAAAAACATTGGCTTCCCCAGTAAGTCAGTTGCACAATGAGTGTTTGAATCCAAGACAATATTGATACATGTCCCATTTATCTGTCCTGCTTGTTATGTCCCCACTAAGTCACATAGCTGTTTGTTTGGTTATCCCATTAACCCACTGAGTGCAAGAGTGGTCCCCAACGCATTTCTTGGCAATGCGTTGCCTACCACTCTGGCACTCAAAGGATTAAACACAACATATGATGTAGACGAATGTTCACTGTTGTACCATTTGTGCTAAGGGGTATGTTTTGTTGTTCAAATTCAACACACAACATCGCCATATAACACAGTGGTGTAATATGGCTCCAGGGATGTAGTTCCAGTTGAATTTGTACAACGGTGTGTGTGTGTGTGTGTGCGAACCCATGTTGTAGCATCCCACAAACATTTCACCCAGGCAGAGGGTGTGTTCACTGCATTGTATGGCAATGCATTGGAGACAACCCTGCCACCCAATCCATAACTGAAGACACAACAGATCAGATAGGAATCCAAAAAATAAGGTTTCTTTATTGAGGGGAAATGTAACAGGTTGGGCCTTTTCCTTTTTGGGTGGGGGCCTTAGCCTGGGTGCCAGAGGTGGATGCCCTTGTTGATCTCCTGGTAACCCTCTGCCCCCTAGGTGTGGCTTCAGGGGTAACACTGGAGGGGGTGGTGGTTGCAGTAGACCCCTCGGTGGAACTCAAGTTCTCCCTCTCCATCCTCAGGTTCTCCCTGTGGATGATCTCCTTCAACTCCACAAGTACCTGTGTCAACATGTCCATTAGACCAGTCCTGAGCTGGTGGAGTAGTGTGTTCCCCCTGACCACCTCCAACTCCAGGGCTTGGATTCTGATCTCCAATTGGGCTACGTTCCTCCTGGATTGCCTCCTGCTCCTGGTGATGTTGCTGTCATATTTCTTGCTCGACTGGAGTAGTCTCCTCTGAAGGGCCATACACTCCGCCTCCATCCCTGTGAGGCGTGCAGTGCTGGAGGTGGATGTGCCCGGTGTCCCTGGTGCTGCTGTTTCCTCTGCTGCTGAGGGTGCTGATTCTTCTGCTGCTGAGGGTGCTGTTTCCTCTGCTGCCGAGGGTGCTGTTTTCTCTGCTGCTGAGGGTGCTGTTTCCTCTGCTGCTGCTGGAGGTGCTGTTTCCTCTGCTGCTGCTGGAGGTGCTGTTTCCTCTGCTGCTGGAGGTGCTGTTTCCTCTGCTGCTGCTGGAGGTGCTGTGGCTGCTGTGACAGCTGTTGGAGTGGCTGGTGCAGATGATGGGCATATGCCCACCACATCAAATGACTCCGAGCTGCCCAATGATGTGTGTGCTGGTGGAGGTGTGAAAATGTCCCTGGGTAGGGGGCGCTGGGGCTCACCAATCAGGCCCAGGTGTGGGTAGTCCAGTGGCCAAGGGTCATATGGTGGCCACCTATAGGTGTTCGGACCCCACCTTGGATCATATCTTGGGGCATGCTGTGGAGCCATCCAGAAGGGTGGGTTTATCTGGGAGGCATATGGCCCATATTGGGTGGTGGCCACTGTCCCTGGCAGACATTGCCTCCCTGGCGGTGGTGGTGCTGCTGCTGGAAGTTAGTAGCTGGTGGAGGTGGCTGGATACGTCCACCTCTCCTCCTGTTACATCCAGCCACTGTACTGGGGAGGTGCAGCTTGAAGGGGTGCAGCCTGTGGTGGTCCAGCTTGTAGGGGTGCAGAAGGTGGTGGTCCAGCTTGAAGGGGTGCAGAAGGTGGTGGTGCAGCCTGTGTTGGAGGGGATGGTGATGGTGGGTATGGTGACCACCGGCTGGTCCCCTCCTCTGTGTACTCCTCACTGGGGGGTCACATTGCCTCCTCCACTGGCTCCCGCTGGGCTTGAGGGCCGTAAGCTGTGTGGAGAAATAAGATGTTGTGATTAGTGACCTTAGCCATAGGTTTGGGGAGACAGATATACTTTGATATGTGGTGAATAAAAATATATGCGTTTGGGTTAATCCCCCTGGGTAAACAAGGGTACTCCCACTGCTGAAAGGAGTTGTTTGAGTTATTATGGGTGAAGGTTTAATTTTTAGGTGCAATATCTCAGTGGCCCGAAATAGTACAGTGGGGCTGTTGCAACACCCTCCCATGTAGATATCTGGTCCCTGTACCAGAGCTGTCCATATGATTGTGTAGTAACAGCACCACTGTACAATTTCAGGCCACTGGGATATTGCCCCTGACATATCCATGTCTGAGCTGTGATACCTTTTGAATCAACACACCTTTCAGCAGTAGGAATACCATTGTTTAACTCGGGGGGGGGGGATCCAACAACATATATTTGTCTTCACAACTTGTAGGGATGGCTATCCCTCCAGGGGGATGGCAAAGGTTAAGTCCACCTTGATGTCAGATTGTAGACATTGTGAAAACATATGTTGTTCGCTGTTAGTCCTATCCCTCCTACCATCATGGTTGTTCAGATATTGCTCTATGTGACAGATGTAGATGTAGATGTAGACAGTCATTTGTCCACACGAGGGCTTTTCAGCAGAGACAAAATCGCCCATTTAGAGAACAATACTTAATTGGAATGGTGTACAGAGTGTGCATGGTTTGCAAGCACACTCTGTGGACCATTCCAAAGAGGTATTTGTCTCGAAATGTTGTGACTTGGGCTCTGCTGAAGAGCCTCCGTGTGGTTAAATGACAGATACCTCCACCTGTCACATAGAGCAATATCTGTATAACCATGAGTGTTGGAGGGATAGGACTTAGATCGAGACACATCTTTTTACGATGGCAATGATATGACATCAAGATGACATTACCCATAGCTATCCCATTACAGCCACACACAAGTAGGTATGGTCATATATGTATGTGGATATGTACCCTTCATATGGACACAGTAATATCCTTCCAAGATGTGAAGCCAGAAAGCAGTTCAGTAGGTGTGATTGCCTTACTGGCTATATGTGTGCACCCATCCAACAATACATTGGATTGATATGATGGATATGAACATACTTCGTATATACTGTGTATGTGTATTTGGATGGTAGCAGTGTAGGTTGATTTGTGATGGGTGCACATATCTGGCCAGTAAGGCAATCACATCCAGTGAACTGATCTCTGTGTTCACATTGTGTTGGTACATATTTAGAAACATTTGAATCCTAAGGGCAACAATCAAGCCAGTAGTGAGGGATATCTTTGATTGAGGCCTGTTTTTCTCTGTGTATGAGCCCATCCATCTTCTGTGTGAGGCAACCGTACTCAATCCTAGATATCCATCAGTCATGGCCTGTTGGTGACCATGGTAAAATGTTTGCTATTTGTTTCCCATGTGTATCCTGTAAACAGCGGCTGGTGTACCATCCATCCATGGCATCAGCACCCCTGTGGATCCTTGTGGGAATCAGATGTGGGATATGTAATTTCAAGTTAGAGTAAATGATTGCAGCCACAACACCAAGGCCTACTTCATCCACCTTTAATTCTGTGGAATAGTTTTCGGCCTGTGTGTTGCACATACATGCATTTATTCTCTGGGACACTGTGATGTGTGACCTGATCCACCCTTTTTGTGATTCAGTAAGCAGTGATGTTGAACTGATGAAGTGAACATGATGGTGACTTCTCCAGTGATCTCCTTTCCCCATTTCCAGTGTTTTCCATGGAGTCTGTACAATGGGACGCTATGAACTTGATTCTTGTTTTTGCATATTCTCCATAGACTAACACTGGTATTGGTGAAGTGAGGGTGTGTGAGGGTTACTTTGTGTCCACCATCTCTTTGTCACCGCTTAGTGAATGTCCCCTGTGTAGCATGTGATCGTTGGCCTATTGACTTGTTTGTTGTCTGGTTAACCCTTTGAGTCCCAATGGGATTGCCAACGCATTGTTCATCGATGCATTGATGATCCCTCTAGCACTCAAGGGGTTAGGTGCTGACTTCTCTGTGGGGACATGGGTGACACTGTGTGTGAACAGTGATGATATATGACAGGCGACATTTTGAACATAATGGTTTGTGTATTGTGTGTGATGAGCACAGCGACAGGAGGTTTGAAGTAGGACTTTGACAGGTTTGTCCCAAGTTGGACCTTGACATTTGTACTGGTGTTGTGTCCTGTTTTTAACCCTCAGGATGCTGTGTTGGTGCAGTTGTATGGATGAGTGATGGGCATGTGTTGAGGTGTGACTGTGTGTGCAGCTGGTGTTGGTTGATGTAGTGTGTTGTTCTGTAGTGTTGCACTTACCGGTGGTGTGAAGGCTCCTCTCATCCCCAGTGTCAGCTCCTCCAACGACCCCCTCGATCATGCAAAAACACAAAAGAAGACAAACCAGGGAGTGCCCCTGTACAGATCAACAGGATACAAATGTATGGACCTCCACCGACACCCAAAAAGTGCCTACTCACAAAATGAGTTGCTGAATCTGGGTATATACCACAGGATCAGCTATTAATGCTTTCTGGGATGTTCAACTGTCACCAGTAACAGTATCCTCTCTCATAGAGTTACGGCTGCCATCCTCTCACACACTCTCCTCAGCGGTGACCAAATCATATAGAAAACAAAAACACAAAAGGAGGTGCCCAATAGTGTAAATCAATTACAAGTCTTATAAATGTAAAAAATGTAATTGTACTCACATTCTATGTATGTCAGTCAATCACAACTGACCATTAGCGCAAACAGAGATCATTAGTCCCGTCTCCGTTCGGGTCTCTGGATATTTTCTCCCAAATACGATCCTGGTTCAAACAGGTGGATAAATGTAACAAAAAAATGTAACGAAAAAAACTCAACTAAATTTAAGAATCCTTCATAAATGAATAAAATCTTGTTTATTTGCAAAGCAAGATAAAATATAAAAATATATCAATATACTGGCTCTTACGCGTTTCGTAGCTTAAACGCTACTTTATCAAAGATAATTTGCCAAAAACAACACAAGAGTAATGAACGCTACCGCTACATAGTATCTCTATTTGCATCCCAAGATCAGGCGTGATTGGTCAATTGCGGATCGTCAGTAACCGAACACGGCTCTCTAGTGACTGGATCCGACAAAAGTCCATCAGACCCACATCGCCAATTGAAAATCACATTTCTCGTATGCAGCTCCAACTGGCTGAAGACGCCAGTCAAAGCTGCATTAACAATATCAATCCCATTAACTAAACGGGCACAAATGATCAATCATGAATACCTATCCTCCATGAACCACACTGGAATCGACAAGAGTCCATAAGTGTTCAAATGATCCAAACATATCTGCACTTCCCATTCATTATCCAAATGAAAATATACAAATAATCACAATCCTAATAACAACATGCAATATTACTATATATTAACTGAAATCAGTATTTAAACCTAAATTTAACGATTCCATGATGATATATTCTGATCTAATTGGATTTATTTTCTTTAAATATCTCATCAGTGACATATTTACGTGCTCTTTATGTATAAAGTGACTGAGTGAAAATGAAAATAAAATTAAAAATATTTTTCCTATATTAAACATATTATTAACTATTTGTTTGTCTATTTATATTGCAATATTCCGATATTAACACGTTTTCCTCCAAAAATTACAATAATAAGATCTACTCTCATATATATATACTTATATTATTAATAATTACTAAGAGTATACAGACTCAAAAACCTCATTTAAACCCCACGGAAATAAAGTGGACATTTTAAAAAACCAATAATACTCTCTATTATTCAATCTCTAGAATCTATCAAAATCATCTGAGTTTGAAATATGTTCAATAACCACAACCTTCATACAAGAAGGGTCTTTATTATGAAAATGCAAAATGTTTAGATAAACTATGTTGTGTATAGCCTTTCACTATATTCCGTTTATGTTGTCCAATTCGAGATCTTAAATGTTGCGTGGTACGACCTAAGTAGTTAGGAGCTACATATAATGTGAAATAACTTTTGACAGGTGCCCCGCCCCTTTTTAAACCTAAGCCCCGCCCCCGAGTAAAATAAACCACGCCCACAGCTACATATAATGTCAAACGTATTTTGACAGGTACCCCGCCTATTTTTAAGGTAAATCACGCCTACTGCGCATAATGCCCCCCACCCCTTGCGCTTAATGTCCACATCCCTTGATATTAAATGCTATAAATGATATATTTTAATGAAACCACGCCTTTTGATCAGTTTTACCATAACCCTTGCACTTATTGTGATGTAATGAAACCACGCCTTGTGCTCTGTGTTACCACACACCCCTTGCGCTTTATTGTGTCATTGATATACCTACGTCTTTACATATGTGGTCTCATGAGGCGTACCAACATATGTTTATAGCGAATTAAAGTGCTTACATCATTTTAATATGTGTATTATTTTTGTGATTGGTGCGTACATTAGGGAGGAGGGGGGGTTCAGGACAAGTCTGGGCATGTTTTAGAAAGGCAGCCATGTCCGGCCATGTTTATGTAAGTATGCGTACAAGGCCGGACATGTTTATGAGTGAGAACTATGACAATGCGCCAGACTTTTGTGCGCATGACCAGGAAAAAACATGTCCGGGCATGTTTTTGAGTGAGAACTATGACACAGCGCCAGACTTTAGTGCTCATGACCAGGAAAAAACATGTCCGGGCATGTTTTTGAGTGAGAACTATGACACTGCGCCAGACTTTTGTGCGCATGACCAGGAAAAAATGGAGGAGAGGAAATCATTGTCAATTGTTTATTAGAGCAAAAACATTGCTATAGTTACAGAAATAAAAGAGATATAAAAAGTTTGATCATAGTGAATATGGTCATTAGGAAAGTGGGGCTATGGTCTTACCACATGTGTTTCATGTTCTGAAAAGATTATGGTGTGAAAAAATGTTAGCAATTCATTGTTGAGAGCAGAACATAAGTAACTGACCTTTGGTCATTATGAGTGTGGGAGCTATGGTCTTACCACAGCTGTTTCATGTTCTGAAAAAGATTATGGTGTCAAAATGTTAGCAATTCATTGTTGGGAGCAGAACATAAGTAACTGACCTTTGGTCATTATGAGTGTGGGAGCTATGGTCTTACCACAGCTGTTTCATGTTCTGAAAAAGATTATGGTGTCAAAATGTTAGCAATTCATTGTTGGGAGCAGAACATAAGTAACTGACCTTTGGTCATTAGGAGTGTGGGAGCGATGGTTTTACCACGCCTGTCTCATGTTCTGAAAAGATTATGGTGTCAAAATGTTAGCAATTCATTGTTGGGAGCAGAACATAAGTAACTGACCTTTGGTCATTAGGAGTGTGGGAGCTATGGTTTTACCACACCTGTCTCATGTTCTGAAAAGGTTATGGTGTCAAAATGTTAGAAATTCATTAAGTGGTGTCATAAAAAAAATTTCACACACTGCAGATGCACTTTGAATGTAAAGCTAAAAAACACTGTTGAATATACTTTGGATCATAATAGGAAATACAGTGAATATCTTAATAATGACCCAAGTACTAAGCAAAAAAAACTGTGAAGTATTAAAAAATATATATTTCACACCAAAAGAATCTGCCAGCTTTGGTGTTATTGAAAAACTGTATAAGGCATCCAAAAAACACGGTTTTAAAAGATCAGCGGTTAAAGAATGGCTGTCAGATCAGGATTCATACACATTACACAAGACTGCACGACGGAATTATGAACGAAATATGATTTGCGTCTCTGACATAGACAAACAGTGGCAAGCGGATCTTGTCTCAATGATTGACTTTGCAAGATACAATAATGGAAAAAAATTCATACTGACGATCATAGATGTTTTCTCCAAATATGCTTGGGCTATAGCATTAAATAATAAAACAGGACAAAGTGTAGCCCAAGCATTCCAGAGTATATTTGAGAATGGACGTGTACCTCAAAAGTTACAGACAGACAGAGGCAAAGAATTCCTAAACAGAGATTTAAAATCATTGTTAAAAAAGTATGAAATTCAGCATTTTGTAACAAATAACAATGTGAAAGCTGCTATTGTGGAGCGGTTTAACAGATCATTAAAGTCCAAGATGTGGCGCTATTTTACAGCTTACAATACTTACAGATATATAGATGTTCTGGGTGAACTAATATTTAGTTACAACCACGCAATCCACAGATCAATACGCTGTGCTCCAGTAGATGTTACCCGTGAAAACAACCTTACAGTTTGGAAAAATATTTACGGTGATTATTTCAGGCGTAAAAAGATTAAACCTGCATTTAAAATTGGTGACCAAGTCAGAATATCAAGGCATAAGGATCTTTTTGCTAAAGGCTATGAACAGACTTTCACAGATGAAATATTTTCAGTGGACAGAATCAACACCAGGGGTATTAAGCCGCTTTATGTTTTAAAAGACTGTAATGGTGAATTGATTGAAGGGTCATTTTACTCTGAAGAAATACAAAAAGTGCCTACAAACAGTGACCGTGTCTACAGGATTGAACATGTTTTAAAGCAGAAGAGTGTAAAAGGCAAGAAACTATACTTTGTTAAGTGGCTAGGATACCCAGCAGCATTCAATAGTTGGATTGAAAAAAGCCAGTTAACCACAATCTAAAATATAGAGCCATGGAGCAAAATGCATTTTATGTAACGCTGCCTAGTAACGCCTCAGCTGAAACGAATCCATAAAATGAAATATCGAGTTATACCACAAAACTCTCTAAGCCAATCATCCTAAAAGGAGAATGGGAAGTGGGGCTCTCAGAAATTCAGTACCCACACACTTGGGACACGTTTGAAGCAAATGAGGGTTTAATATATGTTGGCGTTCCTGGTGGCCTACTCAAACAGCTCAGTTTAAAATCTGGATATTATAATGATGTTAAAAGTCTGGTGAAGGTTATTAATGAACGCATTATTAGTTACAAACAACCTCCGATGGATGTAAAATTAGAACATGACGGGCTATCACGAACAGTGACGGTCATTGGCAAACATAACTTTATAGCCAGTGATCGACTGACACACATTCTTGGTATTGATTCCAATCATATGGGCAGCGGCAAAACAGTAAGAAAATGTGCGGATATAAAAAATGGTTTTTATACACTTTTTGTTTACACAGACATAATAGAGCACCAACGGGTTGGCGATAGTTTTGTACCACTGTTACGTACTGTAGAAATTACAGGGAGCAACAATGAAATAATTACTCAGCGATACATCAAACCGGATTACATACCTGTCAGTAAATATCATTTTGACAACATAACTATTGAGATAAAGAATGATCAAAACAGAAATGTGTCATTCAAATACGGGAAATCCATCGTGAAACTACACTTTCGTCCGCGTAGAGGTAGTTTCTACTGAAGATAGATAAAAATGGTTGCTGCTAAAATCTATGGGGAACCACACGTTTACAGCGCTTATTATAAGTCGCAGGCTGGATACGGTCTTCCAGGTTTTCACGGAAGCCCTTATATGTACGGCCGTGGCTTAGGTGGTATTTTTAGAAGTTTATTCAGGAAAGCTGTGCCACTGTTCAGGCGTGGCTTAGAAATTGTAAAACCACATATGAAAACGGCAGCAAAGAACATTGCAAAAGATGTTGTGGGGCGTGTTTCAACAACCATGATCAATAAAATGGGCAGAGAGCCCCAGGAGGGGTCAGGGTTAGTTTACATTGGTAAATCTATGCCTAAAAACAAGCGGAAATACGCTGTAGCATTCCCGCCTACTGTGTCATGTGACCTAAACAAAAAGAGGCCATGCAAGTCAAGAAGAAAGAGAAGGAGTTCACGGCGTAACACAGACAATATCTTCTAAGCAACAGTTATGGCATTCATACACACAGCATCTGTAGAGTGCGCCAAGTCAGAGCTGGACATTTTTGAAATAAGGCCAACACAGACCAGCATAGAAAAAAGCCTTTATGTTGAAGTACAGCCACTAGCCGCTATTTCTGAAACATCTCCACTTGAGTTTTACATTGCAGGAAGCGGCGAACATTATTTAGATCTGAATAACACCTTATTATACATTACGTGTAAAATTGTTAAAAACAACAATACAGCTATTCCTGATGGAGCGCGCGTTAGCCTGATCAACTACCCTATAGCGACACTGTTTAACCAACTTGATGTTACTCTTGGGGACCGATTGATTTCACAATCCAATAACCTCTACAGCTACAGAGCATATATTGAAACACTACTTAATTACAGCTCTGATGCTTTATCTACGCGATTTACAGCTGGCTTATTTTACAAGGATACAGCGGGGCATCACCAAACCCGCGTTTTGGATGGCGACAACACCGGATTCACAAAACGAGCGCAAATGACAGAGCGTGGAAAAACTATAGAATTACTAGGGCATCTTCACAGTGATATTTTCTTTCAAGAAAAACTTATATTGAGCGGATTGGATTTGAAGATAAAACTTACCAGAAATAAAGATGCTTTTTGTCTGATGTCTGCAGAGCAAGAACCATTCAAAGTTCAAATTCTAAATGCATCACTATTTGTCAAAAGAGTACAAATATCACCGGCGGTGCGGATTGGTCACGCCCAAGGACTTTTAACCTCTAATGCTAAATACGCAATTGAGCGTGTTAGTATGAAAGTGTTCAGTGTGCCGGCAGGCAGCAGGGTTTGTAACCAAGAAAACCTATTCTTAGGACAGATACCTAAACTTGTAATTTTAGCATTTGTTGATAATGATGCATTTTCTGGGGCTTATGACAAAAATCCATTGTGTTTCACACATAATAATGTAAGCTTTGCTGCTCTATACCACGATGGACAACAATTGCCACCCAAACCATTTCAGCCTGATTTTGAGCATTCTAATGCTGTACGTGAATATATGTCATTTTTATTACTGGCACAGAAGAATTGCGGAGATTCTGGAATCATCATTAATAGAGAAGAGTTCGTGAATGGTTACACATTATTTGCCTTTGATCTATCTCCTGATCAGGAATGCAGCAGTCACTTCTCACTAATTTCTACTGGTAACATAAGAGCTGAAATACGCTTTTCAAGAGCGCTGGATCGCACTGTGAATATGGTGGTCTATGGACTATTTGAAAATATTATTGAGATAAACCAGAGAAGGGAGGTGCTATACGATTTCCTCTGATCAGAAACATGAACACTTTGGAGCTGACACACATTTTAAAGACAGACCCATATTCCAGAGGGATATTTGTTGGCGTATTTCCATGTGATTTGCTACCTGAAAATAAACTGGACTGTGTGCCCGCGGCGTTCATAATAAATACAGATCCACATACGCTACCTGGGGAGCATTGGGTAGCTGTTTATATTGATCAAAAGAGACGCGGTTATTTTTTTGATTCTGCTGGACTATCCCCTGCTAGTGAAATATTCCCCAAAGAAATACTGTTATTTTTAAAAAGAAATGTTAAACAGATATTTTTTCAAAATATGTAATTGCAAAGTGCTATGTCAACAGTCTGTGGGGAGTTTTGCATATTTTTTATTCATTATATGTGTAAAGGATTAACTTTTAAAGAGGTTTTAAGTCATTTCACTAGTGATTTAAAACGAAATGATCAATTAGTGTCGCGCTTTGTGTGGAAATATATGCGGGGGTTAAGGAATAGAAGGGTCCATAGCGTGCATATCCAAAAATGTGTTGCATGTTGTCAAAAAAGATGAAATATTAACTTACAGAGCTTTATATATTTTAGACATATTCGCTATGTATACATTAACCTTAATTATAATAAAATTATCCCTTTATCACATTGTATTCTGTATGCTCATTTACTTTTATTAATCTGTGAAACTGATAGCCCCTGGTATGGCCCTCCTCAAAAAAAAACAAAAAAAAAAAACCATCCCCTGTAGACACCCACCCTTACAGGATTGTTGTGTATAAATTGAGGATTGGATGTCACATTGTACAACCACAAGAAGAAGCAAGCAAGCGACCTGCTTACAGCCACATAATGGATTGCAAAGACATTGTGAGTACTTTAAAATAATTGTTATTTAGAATGTTTTTTACATTATGCAATGCTTTATCATAGCTTATTAACCATCTAACAGTGTATTTTAAATATGTATAGTTATAAACAGAGCTCAAAATTTCCACTCGCCACTATCCAATGGCGAGTGAAAATTTAGCCCTGGTGAGTAGAAATTCAGCCCTGGTGGGTATGTTTTGGCTTGCAGTGGTGAGTAACTTTTCAGGTCTGGCTAGTAGCAAAGGACTTCAAATCATAAGCCCTGATTATAAAGTTCTTAGATGCTTTAAAACGCTAGCCTTACGCTACAAATACAAATGTATTATAAGTGTTTTTCATTAGTCAGTATATTTCTTAAAATGTAATTCATATAGTGTTTAGACGCCTAGGGTTCAGAGTAAAAATGTAGCCTTAAGCTACACTTACAACTGTAGTTTACCAATATGTATTATGCTACTCAGGTTATTTTGTATGTAAAATATGTATTGTGCTACTCAGGCTATTTTATAATTGCCATAGCTTATTAACAGTTTAACCTTATAGTTTTTAAAAATGGCATTGTTTTTTACTTGAATGAGCAGTGTGTGTGCCGCTTTGTGGGCGTGGCTGAGTTAGGAATTTTACTTTATAAGGATTTCAATGCTTTGTGTTCCAGGATCAAACCAGCCAGACACCATATCCAGACTGGTCGCCTATCAGTGTCACTGAGTCCACACAATCATGTAAGTTTATGTTGAAATATTGTGTGTTAAAACTCTAAAATATTTTTAAACACATTGATTTAAAATGGTTCCTAGGCTTTTCATACTTGAATCTAAAATATTGCTTTTTTTTTAATATTTTTTCTAGTTTATGTGGATAACTTTAATATCGATCTATTATCTGAAACACCCATCAGTGTGACTCAAACCAGGGATTACACCCCGCAGTGTGATGCACAGACCACTGGTGAGTGTTTATACATTTAAAAAATTACTGTCATTTAGCTGTTAACATTGTATTTTACTCTGCAATAGCTATATCATTATAAGATCTCATTTAATTTTTGTTTCTTTCAGAAATATCAATAGCTGAGACTGCACAGTATCAACAGTCTTATGTCTTGAATCACAGCGATACCAGGGTGAACACACCACAAGGGCTAAAATCTGGTGAGTATAAATATAAAGTGGTGATTTAGACAGCAAAAAATATGTAGATAATAACTATACAATGGGTGACAGAGTGTGTGTCTGTACGCATTCTTACATAAACATGCCCAGACTTGTCCTGAGGCCCTCCACCCTAATGTACACACCAAGCACAAAAATAATACACATATTAAAATGATGTAAGCACTATAATTCACTATAAACGTATGTTGGTACGATTCATGAGACCACATACATAAATAATCTGTATGAATCTGTTTGTATTTTCATATATTTTTTTATGCTTTTATACAGCTTCAAAGTTGTCTCTAACCAGGAGGCGAACTGCTAGATACACAGATGCTCAAAGTATCCCTATATGTGATGACGAGCAACCCTCTACATCACCAGCTACAACATCGCCAGCTACAGTCTTTGGTAAAGCATCAACTACCGCTGCAACAAAGAAACCACCACAACAACCGCGAAGCTCGTCAGTGATAGTCTTTGCTAAAGCATCACCAACAGTTACAACAAAGAAAACACCACAACAGCCGCGAAGCTCATCAGTGATAGTCTTTGCTAAAGCATCACCAACAGATACAACAAAGAAACCACCACAACAACCACAAGACCTGTCTACAACTGAGCATAACTCTTGGGGTAAGTCAGCAGACATAACACCATCAAATGTATCAGGTTTTAAACATGCCAGTGTAGCTGCAAATGTATCTATAAAACGAGCAGTTGTAGATGTAACAGCACAATCCCTGGTTAATAAAAGGAGGAATGTTTTGCAGGACATAACGCATTGTGCAAACGCAGACATAACCAAACATTTAGGGCATACAGTTCTATCCTCCATACCAAACATACCAAAAAAGCAGAGATCGTGGTGTGTCCGTACTGCACCTTTTTGGTATAAGGTTAAAACTGTTGTTGACAACACACTCCATAAGATATTTAGAGTGCTTAGTGATGAAGATTAGTGTTGAGCGAGCACCCCGATGCTCGGGTGCTCGGGTGCTCTGACCGAGCACCCCCTGAGGCTCGAGTGCTCGGCCGAGCACCCGAGCCCCATTGAAATGCATGGGGCGACACGAGCATTACACCAGGCACCCCCTGCTCTGATGAGGGGAGGGTGCCTGGTCAATGCCCCCCTTCATCTCCGCTATGCCCCCTTCATCTCCGAATGCCCCCTTCATCTCCGCAATGTCCCCCTTCATCTCCGCTATGCCCCCTTCATCTCCGCTATGCCCCTCTTCCACAATGTCCCCCTTCATCTCCGCTATGCCCCTCTTCCACAATGTCCCCCTTCATCTCCTCTATGCCATAGAGGAGATGAAGGGGGACATTGTGGAAGAGGGGCATAGCGGAGATGAAGGGGGACATTGTGGAAGAGGGGCATAGAGGAGATGAAGGGGGACATTGTGGAAGAGGGGCATAGCGGAGATGAAGGGGGACATTGTGGAAGAGGGGCATAGACTCTATGCCCCTCTTCCACAATGTCCCCCTTCATCTCCGCTATGCCCCTCTTCCACAATGTCCCCCTTCATCTCCGCAATGCCCCCTTCATCTCCGCAATGCCCCCGTACCTCCAGTCCCTGGTGGTCCAGCGGAGCGTCTTCAGATCTGTGCCTTTTCCGGCACAGATCCCCGCCACCCGAACATGGCGGGCGAGCACATGGCGGTACTCGACGAGTACCGCCATGTGCCGAGCAGAGTGATGCTCGAGCCGATCCGAGCATCGGCCGAGCACGCTCGCTCAACACTAATGAAGATTTGTTATGTCAGGGGCAACCGCTCAGTCTAATACTTCACAAGGCAGGCAGTTCATTTAGAAGGGGTTATAATTTGTTAACAAATAATACCCCAGACAAGTCAGTGAACATAAACAATGCAGCACTAACCTGTATACCGCACACTGACAATATTTTGGGTTTTTCACGGTGGTTCATAAGTGAAATTGATTTCTGGCTAACTTTAAAACTTGTTATATTGTCTGTGATAAGAGATATTCGCCAGTTAGCTAGTGTGACTGATGGTGATATTAGACTGCCTGAGCTGTTAGAACAGATAGCAAGAATTGACAGTGCTACTAAAGACTTTCGCACAGGAATAAGGTTGTTGAAGCATTCCTCTCTAGTCATGGTTGGAAGGGGTTTAGCACACCGTTCACAAAAATGGCTTAGACAGCGACGTATGACTCAGCGCAGAGCTAGGACTGTTAAAAATGCAGTAAAGATACTGAGAGGCATAAGACGCTCTGAACAACATAGACTGCAGCATAGATCACCTTATTTTACAGACGGTAGTTTAACACATGTAACACACCCAACTGGTAATGTACACAACACTCCTGTTTTAACTGTGACACCAATCACAAACGATCATGTAATACCTGTATCAGAACAGCAATGTTCACCAGCGGTACACCTATCGCCCCTGACACCTGAAAATATTGTTGAACTAGATGAGGCAAATGTACAGCCTGAAGTGCAAAACCCAAATGATGTTATAGATGCTCCAGTATATTTGGAACGTATTGAAACACGGCGAAGGGATATCAATAATTTTAATGCTGTTGAATATTATGAGCACTTTCGCTTTGTAAATTTAGACAGATTACCATCATTTGATGCTGCAATTAGGGCTGTACATGGTGCTGTTCAAGGTCTTTTAAATAGAATGATGCCTGATATAAGCCCAAATGATTTTGTTCAGTTAAGGCTAGATGGTGATGGGTTCAATAGACCTTTATACTCTATTAGGAGACCTAAGGATTTGTTAAATGCTGAAGTCTTTTTAAATGATGTGGCAAACCTGGTGCAAAGCAATGCTGAAATAATTGGTAACGGTTCTTTAAGGCTTGTTGTTATCATTGTTAGGAATAGAGCCGGCGGTGTAATGAGCCGCAGACGTCTCAGGTCAACTCCCTACAGCCGTATCATTGCAAAAAAAAGACGCTGGCTTTATGATCTAAACAATGCTAATAACAACTTATGTTTGGCCGCTAGTCTCTGTGCTCTTTTAGCTGAGAAAGACACAGAGGACTCCCTGTTGTTGCAGAGAGCCCGGGATATTCATAAGGCTCTGGGCATCCCTGATGACCGCTTAGTCAGTTTCAGTGATATACATGCTTTTGAAAAACATTTAAATGTTACAATTAAAATTCTCTACCACAATCGTGGTGCATGGCAATATTTTTCCTCAAACGCACCATGTAAAGCCAAAGTTTTATTTATATACCATGAAGGCACACATTACTATGGGATTAAACAAATTAAATCATTCATTGGATCACCATACTTCTGTGATTACTGTCACACTCCGTTTTACCACAAAAACAATCATTCCTGCCGTTATTTTTGTAGAGCATGTCATAGGCAAAATTGTGTAGAAGTGAGAAATGAGATACCTAGATGCCCTTCTTGCCATGCATTTTGTCGCTCGCAAGATTGTTTGAGGCAGCACAAAATGCTTGCCATCTCTGGTAAGATAGAGTGCAAACGCAAATCATATTGTGATTCATGCGGCCATTACACAGTGATGGAAAATCATAAATGCCCAGGCTTTAAATGCCAGCTTTGCTATGCTGAGATAGCCACATTTGATGGACACATTTGTTATATGCGTAAATACACACCAAAAGACCACACTGACAAATACATTTTTTATGATTTTGAATGTATGCAAGAGACGGGAGTACATATACCTAATTATATCTATGCTTTACAGTTAGAGCCTGATAATGAGTGTGACTCTGATGCACTAGACCCAGATGATAAGGGCTACACTGATGATACATTCTGGGAGTTTCAGGGGCCATCATGTCTAGAGGATTTTGTGACAACATTCATAGACAAGCCATTTAGCGGTTTCACTTTCATAGCCCATAATGCCGGCAGGTATGATTCTTATTTTGTGGTAAACCAACTCATTAAAGAGAAAATTGAGATTGACTTACTAGCTCAAGGTGGAAAGTTGCTTTGTGTGACTGTCAAGGATTTTGGTATCAGATTCATAGACTCTCTAAATTTCTTACCCATGAAACTGAGCAAGCTACCTCAGGCCTTGGGGTTCACAGGTTGTAAAGGTCATTTTCCACACTTTTTTAACACCGCTCAAAACCAGGACTATGTTGGAGCTATGCCCTCTGTAGAGCATTATGGTTTTGAGCATATGATGCCTGATGAACAAAAAGAGTTTATGGCTTGGTACCAAGAGAATCGCCACTGTGAATTCAACTTTCAAACTGAGCTTAAAAAATACTGTATTCAGGATGTTAAAATCCTCAAACAGGCCTGTGTCTGTTACAGGAAAAGTGTAATGGAAATAACAGAAAAAGAGAAAATAGTTATGAGTGATTTGGGTCCTGAGACAGTCATAGATGATATTGACCCATTCCAACTCACTACATTGGCATCTGTCTGCATGGCCATGTACAGATTCAAATTTCTGCCAGCAGACACCATAGCAATTTTGCCCGCTGACAATTACCACAGAAGTAAAAAACGTTTTTCAACAGCATCTATACAATGGTTAATGTATCTCGAGCACAGGGATGGTATCACCATACAGCATGCTTTACAGGGTGGAGAAAAATCAGTTGGTAATTATTTTTTGGATGGCTATGCGCTGATTGATGGTAAGCCTACAGCGTTTGAATTTCAGGGTTGCCCCATTTGTTACAATGAAAAGAGCTTTAACAGTGTCACAGGCACCACCTATGGACAATTATATCACAAAACCACAATAAAAACACATTTTTTAAAGAAACAGGGTTATGAGGTTCATGAGATGTGGGAACATGACTGGAAACACATGTTGGAAACTGACAAGGAGTTACAGAATTTTCTTAATGAAAAAAGTTTCCCACAACCTATGGACCCGCGTGATGCACTTTATGGTGGCCGCACAAATGCTATTAAACTGTATCACAAAGCGGCTCCAGGTGAAAGCATACACTATTATGATTTCACCAGTTTATATCCCTTTGTCAACAAAACAAAAACATACCCCACAGGTCACCCTGTAATCATTTATGATAATTTTAAGGCTTTTGATCGCTACTTTGGTATTGCTAAAGTGAAAGTCTACCCACCAAGGGGGTTATTTTTCCCTGTTTTACCAGTTAAAATGCATGGTAAACTTATGTTCCCATTATGCTACACATGTGCTGCCAATAACCAAACCACACTTTGTGAGCATACAGAAGAGCGATCTTTGACAGGCACTTGGTGCACCATTGAAATAAAACATGCATTGGCTAAGGGGTACAGACTAGGTGAAATCTTTGAGGTATGGCATTTTCCAGACTCTACAAACAGGTTGTTTGAAGATTACATAAAAGTGCATCTCAGAGATAAACAGGAGGCTTCAGGTTACCCAAGCTGGTGTACAGATGATGAGAAAAGACGACAGTACATTAATGATTATTTCACTAAAGAAGGAGTGCAGTTAAGGCCTGAAAAGATAGAACACAATCCTGCAAAAAGACAGATTGCAAAATTATTTCTAAATTCTTTATGGGGTAAATTTGGTCAAAAATCTAATTTGCAAACCACAAGCCTTGTGTCTGATCCTGACCAACTTTTTGGTTATGTATTTTTACCACAATATGATGTATCCTCGTTATCCTTCATAACTGATGAAACAGCTATGCTCAGTTGGAAGTATACCGATGGTTGTCATAGTGTGGCTCGTAACACCAATATCTTTATTGCATGTTTTACCACTTCCTACGCACGCCTAGAATTGTATAAGGTTTTGGACAGACTGAATGAACGTTGTCTCTATCATGACACAGACTCTGTTATTTTTGTCAGTAAAGAGGGTGACTGGAATCTGCCTCTGGGTGACTATCTAGGTGAGCTGACTAGTGAAATACCTGAAGTTACTTACATTACAGAGTTTGTATCTGCAGGTCCCAAGACTTATGGCTACAAATTGTCAACAAATAAGACATGTCTAAAGGTGAAAGGCATAACACTGAATGCCAGCAACATACAGCTCATTAACTTTGACAGTTTAAAAGAGTTGGTGCTGGACTACCCCATCCACTCTGCCCCTGACGAACAGAAAAAGATTGTTGTGAATCAGACCGGTATCACCAGAAACAGACTGTGTTGGCAGATAGAGACAAGACCACTGTGTAAAACACAAAAGTGTGTATACACTAAGAGACTTTTGGAAAACGATTTTACCACACACCCCTTTGGATACTGATTAAATAGAATGGACACCAGGTTACAACATCCTTTTTCATGCATACTAGCAGGACCTTCTAATTCAGGAAAAAGTTTTTTTGTTAAACAGCTTTTGCAGAATGCTACCAGTTTATTGTCTCACAGACCTGATAACATTGTCTGGTTTTATGCCTGCTGGCAAGTGCTTTATGATGATTTGTTGCGAATGATGCCTCATATTCGTTTTATTGAGGGTTTACCAAACACATTTAATGATGATGATTTGTTCCCACCTAGCAGAGTAAATTTGACAATTGTGGATGACCTAATGGAGGCTGCCAGTGAGAGCTCTGAAATTGAAAAAGCATTTACCAAGTATGTACATCACAGGAACCTGAGTATCTTGTACCTTGTTCAAAATGTTTTCTGCCAAGGTAAAAAAAGCAGGACTATAAATTTAAATACTAACTATATGGTGCTTTTTAAGAATCCTAGAGATAAATTACAAATTACTACTGTAGCCCGTCAAATGTATCCAGGAAAATCACAATACTTTTTAGATGCTTTTGAAGATGCCACCCATAGACCATATGGTTATTTGTTGGTAGATTTAAAATCTACGACTCCGGAAGATTACCGCTTAAGAACTGGTCTCTTCCCACCAGATATACCTGCAACATATATTTATAAAAAACACCCCTCTAAAAACAAATAGTTTGCAAATGATTTGTCATTCCGTGCAGATACTCAGCAACTGTGAACATGTCTAAGAGGATACGCCGCAATTGGCAGGTTTTAAAAACTTTAATACGCGCTTCACCTTCACAAAGGAAAGCTATTTTATGCACCGCATCACATGATTTAGTCACTGCAATATCTGAAATAGCGCTCAATACCCTTAAAGGGAAATTACCTTTATCACCACGCCAAGTAGAAGTGCTTAGAAAGTGGCGTAAAAATATAAAGGCTCTGAGCGATAAGAAAAATTCAATTATTAAGAAGAAGAGACTGATTAAACAGTCTGGCGGTTTCATTGGGTCTCTGTTAGGTTTGCTATACCGCTGCTAACAGGTCTTCTAACTAACAGATAGCATGGAGCATGCTGAGAAAATGTATCTGGTTCCTAGACAAGATTTGGACCTAATACAGCGTACAGGCCAGCGCTCTGCAGCCACGCATGAGTCTGCCATTCAACGTCTTGATTCAGAAATTATGGCGATCCTTCAGAATAAAAATATAACAGAGGCTGAAAAGATAAAAAGGTATACCACTATATTGCAGAGATACTTGGTACATGCTAAGCAGAATGAGCGTGAAAAGATGTCATTGACTCTTCTCCTACCTCCTGGCGAATCCGCCTCAACAACACATGCTGCCCCGCAGGTTCAGCCTGCTGAAGTTTCTGGTGCTGTAGATGGTGTACTTTTGGAGGTAATCAATAATGTAAATGACCGCTATAAAAAAAATGCTGAATTACTGCTCAGTAAAATGGCCAATTCTAAACACATTACAACGTGGAATGATAAGGGTGAATTTGTTTACAAAGACACTGTTGTACCTGGTTCTAATATACTAGACTTGGTCCGTGGTGTTACACAGAGTCATAATGTTAGTCTTCGTAAAATGCCCAGGGGGTGGATTACTTTTCTACAGGCTATGGCTGAGCTGAACATACCTTCTACAGTTGTAGGAAATGCTTCAAATAGAGACTATCTGGAACAGTTAAAAATTCAGAACCATGAATCTACATCTACCACCACAGCACAACATACAACTCCTAAAAAAAAACTATCACCGCGGAATATTTCTTTAACATCGCCTGGTTTAACTACTCCTCACGGTTATTTACTCCCTAAAAGGCGTGGGAGTATAATGCAGCAGTCTACTGACTGGTTGACTTTGTAATCCTATTTTTTCTGTCTGTGTGATGTTTTTAATATCCTCTGTATATTCTACATTTAAGTATAATGTACCTGTTCTATTGTAAATTTTACAATAACTTTATGATCTTTTGTTTCTCTTTTATTTCTGTAACTATAGCAATGTTTTTGCTCTAATAAACAATTGACAATGATTTCCTCTCCTCCATTTTTTCCTGGTCATGCGCACAAAAGTCTGGCGCAGTGTCATAGTTCTCACTCATAAACATGTCCGGCCTTGTACGCATACTTACATAAACATGGCCGGACATGGCTGCCTTTCTAAAACATGCCCAGACTTGTCCTGAACCCCCCCTCCTCCCTAATGTACGCACCAATCACAAAAATAATACACATATTAAAATGATGTAAGCACTTTAATTCGCTATGAACATATGTTGGTACGCCTCATGAGACCACATATGTAAAGACGTAGGTATATCAATGACACAATAAAGCGCAAGGGGTGTGTGGTAACACAGAGCACAAGGCGTGGTTTCATTACATCACAATAAAGTGCAAGGGTTATGGTAAAACTGATCAAAAGGCGTGGTTTCATTAAAATATATCATTTATAGCATTTAATATCAAGGGATGTGGACATTAAGCGCAAGGGGTGGGGGGGCATTATGCGCAGTAGGCGTGATTTACCTTAAAAATAGGCGGGGTACCTGTCAAAATACGTTTGACATTATATGTAGCTGTGGGCGTGGTTTATTTTACTCGGGGGCGGGGCTTAGGTTTAAAAAGGGGCGGGGCACCTGTCAAAAGTTATTTGACATTATATGTAGCTCCTAACTACTGACCTATATATTGTTTATTACAACTACAAGTAACCAAATATATTACAAATTTGGTATCGCAATTGTAAAAATTATTAACAAAAAAGGTCTCTTGAGTTGTACTAGATGTAAAACTAACTGATTTGTTCTCAATAAAGGGGCATGCTAGACATCTATTTTTGTTACATCTATACATCCCTACAATTGGAGTCAGACTCTGCTCATTCTTTTCTTGATCATTTGGACCACTTACAGATGTTTGACATAAACTCTTATTACTCATCCTTACCTTTACCTTATTTTTCCTAAACTTATTAGGTGCCAGAAAATTCTTCAATGTCTTTGCTCTCCTATACACCACCCTTGGTGTATCTGAAATAGTACCTTTCAATAGGGGATCATTCCTCAAAATGCCCCAATGCTTATTTAGAATACCAAAAACACTTTTAGATGCTGAACTATATCTAGTTATAAACAAAGGGGTATCCCGAGATTGTTTCTCAACCCTAATAGAATGGTCAAAATCTCCATAACTTCTAGCTTTCTGATAGGAATCAAATATAAGGTTCTCAGGGTAACCTTTTTCCCTAAACCGATTATATAAAATTTCTGATTGTGTGTCAAAAACAGTCAAACGGGAACAATTTCTTTTTATTCGTCTAAATTGACAATATAGAGTATTCCTTAGCCACTTTTTATGGTGGCAGCTACTAAATTCTAAATAACTATTACGATCAACCTCCTTAAAATATGTTTTAGATATAATACCCTCCTGACAAGAACCTTCCAAATGTAGATCTAAAAACTGAATATTTTGTTCATTATAACAACTAGTAAATTCAAGACCCCATATATTCCCTTTTAAATGCATAAGAAATTCTTCAAATAGACATTTCCCACCTTGCCAGATGATCAAAATATCATCTATGAATCGGCGATATAGGACCAAGTTTGCACCAAAGGGTTTATTATTATAGACCCCATACCCCATAAATAGATTCGCATAACTAGGTGCAAACTTGGTCCCCATCGCCGTCCCATTCATCTACAAGTAGAATTGACCATCAAATTTAAAAAAATTATGAGTTAAAACAAATTCTATCACTCGTAAAATAAATTCTATCTGTGTGGCTGGCATAAGTGGATCTTGAAAGAGAAAATATCTAGATGCCTCTATACCTCCCTCATGTGGGATATTAGAGTAAAGTGCAGAGACATTCATAGTAGCCCAACTATAATTCTTATCCCATTCAACTCCTTTTAAAATATCTAATAAATGTGAAGAATCTCTAAGGTATGACCTTAAGCCACTAACCCGTCTCTGCAAGTGAAAGTCCACAAAAGATGACAAATTAAATGTTAAAGAGTTAACTCCAGATATAATAGGTCTCCCCGGAGGACAAGAAAGGGACTTATGCACTTTAGGGAGATGATAGTAAATAGCTGTTCTTGGTTTGTCTATATAAATATAATTCTTCTCTTGAATATTAATCAAACCATTTAAAAATGCTTCATCTATTAAACTAAATAGTTGTTGCTTTTACTTTTCTGAAGTATCTTCTTTTAGAATACAATATTGTTTCTTATCACCTAGAATCCTATAAGCCTCTGTCAAATAATCCTCTACATTCTGTATAACTATTGAGCCCCCCTTATCTGCTGGCTTAACAACAATCCCTTTATTATTTTGGAGATCCATTAAAGCTTGAAATTCTTCTCTACTTAAATTCTTATTGCCCAGTTCTCTATTGGTCATTTTCCTAAATTCTTCCAAGACCATAGTACTAAAGGTCTCAACATAAGAACCCCTAAAATGAGTGGGATTGAAAGTGGACTTTGGTTTTAAACCTGATGGAACACTAGATTCCAAAAAATGGTTTGTCCCTCCCTCTACATAAGGGACAAGTTCCTTTCCCTTTTCATCTCTAATATCCACATTTGTAATTATAGCTGTAGTACCAGGAATGGATTTAAGTTTCTTATTGGCAAAAAATCTCTTCAGGGATAGTTTTCGCACAAAATCATTTAAATCCACAAATAACTCATACAAATTTGGTTTACTTGATGGACAAAATACTAACCCTTTTGATAACAGGGAACTTTCACTAGGGCTCAACTCATAACTAGAAAGATTAATGACATTAGACGTAAGTTTTTGTGCTCTTGGATTATTTAAAAACCCTACATGCCTTCGTTTATTCTTGTTCTCTTTGGAGTTACTCCCCCTACCTCTGGATCCTCTGTATTTATTCTTTTTCCAGACTCTTCTACCTTTAAAGTTGAGAATCTGTTTGGTTGATTTTTCCGCCACAGAAGATCCAGGGTAGGGACCTGTCCCAAAAAAGAATTTTCTGAAGATATAGTACTTGTACTATCACTAGACACAGATGCCAATCCTGACTTACTCAACTGATTTTCTCCAGAGTGATGAATAACAATATCTGCTTCACCCAATGCAGTGGTTTGATGGGTAACAATCTCTGTTTCTCCCCTCACTACAAGTGGTTTAATCTTATCCTTATTCTTAAACTCCGGGGTATCTGTATTCTCCAATTCCTTACTGGTTAAATTTTCTATATGATTTTCTATATGATTCGAGTGGACTATAGATCCACTCTTAGATCCAGTATCCACTTCCTCAATCATCTGTCTAGGAGTAATCTGTTTAGGCAAACTATTATTATTGTCTTCCCCATATTGGGCATTTATATTTGTCTGAAATCCAGGGGCAATATCTCCATTTGAGGATGTCTTCATATTATCACCTTTAAATGGCTCTGTAATATGATTCATATAATTGGCCCTCCTAGAAGGTATCCTTTTAGATTTCTTAAACCTAAAATTTGGTTCTCTACCATTCAGACTATTATTCTCCTTCTTCCATTTGCGTATCTGGTTGTTTTTATAGTTTTTACCATCACAGAAATTTTTTTTCTCTCAATTAAATCTACCTGATGAGAATTAACATTCCTATTAGTTCTTTCTTCAAACGAGAAATATTCCTTACAATGTTTCATATTACGTAATTCATCAAATTTTCTAATAATATCCTGATTTAAATCTGACATTTTCTTCTCTCTAAAATCTATCAAGAGACTCATCAATGCAAAGGAACATGAATCAAGGACTTGATACCAACATTCCACAAATTGCTCATCCTGGAATGTAGGTTGCAGACTCAATCTTAAACCTCTTGGTATCATCCCACATTCTAAATATTTGTGCAATGATTCTATGTCCCACCATTGGTTACATTCATTCTTAAGTTGATTCTCCAATTCAAAACACAATTTACTAACATGATGGGACAAAGAACCATATATATGTGTTCTTACGTCATTATTATTCCCTTGCTCAAATAACGAAAATTGACTACTTAAAGCAATACGTGAATTAGATCATTCTCTATCAAATTGCATTTTGCATATATCTCCCAAAATTCACAAACAATTATGTATACAAAAATCAATTGATACTATAAAAACTCAAAAGGTCCAAAAATCCACCACAAAGGAGGAGATTTATAGTCCAGGCTGCTTCCCTTCTTCGGATACACTCGATCATGGTCGGGGACATGGTCTGCTGCACCATCTCCTCCCAGCCGCAGAAAGTGATGGGGACAGATAGGCCGCCTCCGGTGCCTCGGGCTTGCTTGGCCATGTCAGACAGCTTGTTCTTGACCACCCTCCGGCAGTCGCCCCATCTCTTCTTCACAGACTCCAGGTCCCGCCTGCATGTAGCCACCACGATGACCCGGCTGCAGATCTGGTTCCAGGCTGCCTTCCTCCTCGCTGACAGGCCAGGGACCTTCGCCGTCGGGTGGAGAACACTCTGCCTCTCCAGGACAGCTTCTACGAGAGCCATGTTCTCCTCCTCAGTATATCTCGGATCCCTGATCCTGCCCACATCAGCTCCAGCTTGGGAGGATTCTGAGCCGGAGTGCCCTGCCTGGTCTGACCCTGATTGCGTGTGTTGCTCCCCAGCAACTACCCCTCGTCCCACTGCAGGTTCTGTCCCTGTCCTGCGTGTGCCCACTCTCGTTGGCCAGGTCCCCCTCCGCCCTGCGGATCTCCCTCTCCCACCCCTGCTCTGCTGAGGGATACCCTCCTGACCTTCCTCCTCCTCCACTACTCTCCCCATCCCTCTCTCCTGTCCACCTCTTCTGGCCATCACTCACCCACTCGCCCAGGCACTCCCACAGGCCCTCACAGACACACTCGATCCACTCACTCTCTGTCACACGCTTTCACTCACAGATTCACACTGTCAAAATAAAATGTAAAATGTGTAAGGTGTTATAAAATAAAAGGGCTCTATGCATGTATGTGTATGTGTTTGTGTTTGTATGTGTGTATGTAATATGTGCAAAGGTGTGATATGTGTCGTATTATGTGCAATGCTCTCCTCTCTCCAAACTCCAAAACTCCTCTGCCTCCAATGAATGCTCCTGTCTCCCTCTCTCTAATCACTATCCTCCGCTCCTGGGTCCTGATATCTGGCTCTGAAGAACTTGATAACAGACAGTGTGTGACGGTTATTTTGGGGTATATATAGGTGTATTTGAAGTTTTTTGATACATTGGGGCTTTGTGATTGGCTGTGTGTTTGAATTTGTTTTTGCATCAATCAGGGTTGCAAGACAATGTCAGCTGTTATGTTACACGTTGTTTTGAGCGATGTTATCGTGTAATTTGGCCGCCCGTTGTGCATTAACATGAGCGACAACAGCTTTTGTGTTATGTGTTTTGTGTGTGCCTAGGCTCGATAGCTATTCTCGTAGAGTACCTATTGAATCTGCCGTAACTCATATATTATTTGCGAGCGATGTGCCTTTTTCACTTAGCGGCTGGTTTAACGTGAGCCTTTAAATCTAGCCCCTAATCACCAGCAGCGCAAAATGACATTTTCAACTTTATAAACTAAAATGTGCATTCTAGGGTTTTTGTGGTAAAACTACCCTAAAACAGTGGAATAACTATATAAAACTATATATTTCTGAAAAGTAGACAACCTGCCGCATCTAATGAGGGGTAACTTACCTTCTTACCCCAAGCCTGTTGTGCCCAAATGCTTCCAGAAGTTGGCACTATAAGAAAAAAATGGCATTTTCTTACATTTCTGCCCCTTCAACTGTACTGAAATCTGTGAAAACCATGAAATTTCCAACTATATTCATTAGCTAGTGCTCTTGGGAGAAAAATGACACCCCATTGGTATGGGTTCACCTACCTCAGGGGATGCTAGAAGTGCAAAAAGACACCTACTACAACCTCTAAGTTTTCTAACATTTTCTCAAACATTACTTGTCTATAGAAAAATGGTTATAACAACTACAGAAGTGAAGAAAAGCTACACAAACCATACCATTTTGGAAAGCAGACAACCTGCCGCATCTAATGTGGAGTGAATTGCCTTCTTACTCCAAGCCTGTTGTGCCCAAATGCTTCCAGAAGGTGGCACTATAGGAAAAAAAAATGTCATTTTCTTACATTTCTGCCCCTTCATCTGTATGTAAATCTGTGAAAACCATGGAATTTCCAACTGTATTCATTAGCTAGTGCTCTTAGGAGAAAAATGACACCTCATTGGTATGAGTTCACCTACCTTAGGGGGCGCTACAAGTACAAAACTTCACCTACTAAAACCTCTAATTTTTCTAACATTTACTCAAACATTACTTGTCTATACAAAAATGGTTATAACAACTAGAGAAGTGAAGAAAGGCTACACAAACCATACCATTTTGGAAAGAAGACAATCTGCCGCATCTAATGAGGGGTGAATTGCCTTCTTACCCCAAGCCTGTTGTGCCCAAATGCTTCCAGAAGTTGGCACTATAGGAAAAAAAATGGCATTTTCTTACATTTCTGCCCCTTCATCTGTACGTAAATCTGTGAAAACCATGGAATTTCCAACTGTATTCATTAGCTAGTGCTCTTAGGAGAAAAATGACGCCCCATTGGAATGAATTGACCTATCTTAGGGGTGCCAGAAGCACATAACTACACCTACATGTTTGCTTCTTCGAAAATGTCTGCTTCTGCTAAAATGTTCATAACTGTTAGAGTCATGAAGGAAAGTACCTCATTGGTATGAGTTCACCTACCTTAGGGGGCGCTACAAGTACCAAACTACACCTATTGCAACCTCTAATTTTGCTAACATTTTCTCAAACATTACTTGTCTGTACAAAAATGATTATAACAACTAAAGAAGTGAAGAAAGGCTATACAAACCATACCATTTTGGAAAGAAGACAACCTGCCGCATCAAATGAGGTGTGAATTGCCTTCTTACCCCAAGCCTGTTGTGCCCAAATGCTTCCAGAAGGTGGCACTATAGGAAAAAATGGTATTTTCTTATATTTCTGCCCCTTCATCTGTACGTAAATCTGTGAAAACCATGGAATTTCCAACTGTATTCATTAGCTAGTGCTCTTAGGAGAAAAATGACACCTCATTGGTATGAGTTCACCTACCTTAGGGGGCGCTACAAGTATAAAACTTCACCTACTAAAACCTCTAATTTTTCTAACATTTTCTCAAACATTACTTGTCTATACAAAAATTGTTATAACAACTAGATAATTGAAGAAAGGCTACACAAACCATACCATTTTGGAAAGAAGACAACCTGCCGCATCAAATGAGGGGTGAATTGCCTTCTTCCCCCAAGGCTGTTGTGCCCAAATGCTTCCAGAAGGTGGCACTATAGGAAAAAAATGGTATTTTCTTACATTTCTGCCCCTTCATCTGTATGGAAATCTGTGAAAACCATGGAATTTCCAACTGTATTCATTAGCTAGTGCTCTTAGGAGAAAAATGACACCCCATTGGAATGAATTGACCTATCTTAGGGGTGCCAGAAGCACATAACTACACCTACATGTTTGCTTCTTCGAAAATGTCTGCTTCTGCTAAAATGTACATAACTGTTAGAGTCATGAAGGAAAGCATAAAAGGTATACCATTTTGGAAAGTAGACATTCTCCCGCATCAAGTGAGGGGTCACTTGCCTTTCTACCCCCTGGGCTGAAGTGCACATATATTTCCAAAATGTGGCGCTATGGGAATAAATGTTTTTTTTACATTTCCACCACTTCAAAGATACTAAAATCTTTGAAAACCATAACATTTCCTGCTGTATTCAGTTCCTGCTACCAACATGAGAAAATGGTAAGCCATTTGTATGGGTTAACATACAATATGTGGGTGATAGGAACACGTACATAAACCTGACACTTTTGTTTTTTAAATTATCAGCTTGCACTAAAATGGTTATAATCATAATAGATATGCAGGAAAGGTAGAAAACAATGCCATTTTGGAAAGAAAACAACCTGCCGCATCTAATGAGGGGTCACTTGCCTTCATTCCCAAAGGCTTGTATGCACAAATGCAGGAGGTGGCGATAATGAAAAGAAAGGCATTTTCTTACATTTCTGCCCCTTCAAATGTATGGTGCTCTGTGAAAACCATGGAATTTTCAGCTGCATTCGTTAGCTAGTGCTCTTAGGAGTCAAACGACACCCCATATGAGTTGACCTACCTTAGGGGGTGCTAGAAGTAGAAAACTACACCTACTACAAACTCTGATGTTTCTAACATTTTCTCAAACCTGACTTGCCTGTAAGAAAATGGCTACAACACCTTCAGAAGTGAAGAAAAGGTAGATAAACTATACCATTTTGGAAAGAAGACAACATGCCGCATCTAATGAGGGGTCACTTGTCTTTTTATCCCTAAGTTAGTTGGCACAACTAATTCCAGAATGTGGTGCTACAGGAAAAAAAACAAACTTTTTTTATACATCAGTCACTTCAAAGATACTAAAATGGTTCAATGGCATGGGATTTCCTAGGAGGACTCAACTCAATGGTACTCAATTGCTGTGGGTTGACATACCAATTTGGGTGACAGGAGCGTAGCTACCAGTGAAACAGGAATGGGAAAGCAAACAGTATATGTGTGATTTTATGGCTAACAGATGAAAGAAGCTAGGGCGTCAGCCGGTGTACGTGCGGACCTGTGACTTCCAGTGTAACAGTGTGGGAGGTTGAGGGATTAGGTAGTGTGTGTGGGTATGAACAGAGGAGCAAGGATGGTGGTGATGGTGGGGCAGTGTCTGATAGTGTGTATGGGAGATCTGTGACTACCAGTGTGCACCGTATGTCCCCCTCATACAAAGTTTGATTCCCAGCCTGAATCTAGTGCATACTGGTACGTTGAGTCTACCAGTAGGCAGTGGAAACAGGCTGGGGGTCAGGCTGGGGAATTGGACTGCCAGTTGGCTGTGGAACCAGGCAAGGGGATACGGTACATGGGGGGGGGATTGGAGGCATTTTTTGTGCATGCCACAGGGGTGCCCAATGCACTGCAAAGCAATTTATTGGACCCCCTGTTGCACACAAAGAGTTTTTTTTAAATTATTATTTTGTATTCATACCTCGTTGTGGAGACGGTATCAGGAACATTCCTGGTGTCCCCCATCAAGGTCTAAAAACAGAATAATGAAAAAAAAAAGTGTGTGTGTGTCACAGGGGGTCCAACGTATTGCAAAGCACTGCATTGGACCCCCCTGTGGCACGTGCATTTTGTGGGGCTTTTCCCCCAATATTTTTGTGTAGACCTCGTTGGGGGCATCAGAAACCATACAATGAGGTCTAAATAAAAAATAAAAGGGGGAAAAAATAATAATCCTTTATTAGCAATGCATTGGGCCCCTGTGGCACACAAAGGGTTAATTTTTTTATCATTACTTTGTATTCAGATGGCCACCAAACAAGCTCTGATCACAAAGTAATGATAAAAAGTCCTGTGTGTGCCACAGGAAGGGGGTCTGCATTGAACCCCCTCCCTGATCCCCCCCAATGAGGTCTTAGTAAAAAAAATATATATGTCCACAAAAGAAGTGACCCTGTGAGTGCCACAGGGGTCTCCAGTGCATTGCAAAGCAATGCATCGGATGCTTGTGGCACTTAGAGGGTTAATTTTTTTCTATCATTACTTGGTAATCAGAGCTTGTTGGGGGCCATCAGGACCAATCCTGATGGCCCCCCAACAAACTCTGATAACAAAGTAATGATAAAAGCCCTGTGTGTGCTGCAGAAGGGGGGCTGCATTGCCCCCCCCCCCGTGGCACACACAGGGTTAATTTTTTTTTATTTACTTTTTTTTTATTATAGACCTCATTGAGGGGTATCAGGACCCCCTGATCCCCCCAATGAGGTCTTACCAAAAAAAAAAAAAAAAAGTTATTTTGATAAGTTTCCTTGTGAGTGCCACAGGAGTGTCCAGCGCATTGCAAAGCAATGCATTGGACCCTTGTAGCACTCAGAGGGTTAATTTTTTTTATCATTACTTTGTAATCAGAGGTTGTTGGGGGGCCATCAGGACCAATCCTGATGGCCCCCCAACAATCTCTGGTAACAAAGTAATAATAAAAGCCCTGTGTGCGCCACAGGAGGGGGGGTGCATTGGACCCCCCCTGTGGCACACACAGGGTTACATTTTTTTTTTCTATTATAGACCCTGATCCCCCCAATTAGGTCTTTCCAAAAAAAAAAAACATCCCCTCAAAAGAAGTGACCCTATGAGTGCCACAGGGGTCTCCTGCACATTGCAAAGCAATGTGCTGGGGACCCCTGCGGCACTCACAGGGTTACTTAGACATTTTTGTTTTTTATTGTTTTATTTTTTAATTAATTCAGTCCTCGTGGAGAACATCAGGACCCCTCCTGGTGTCCCCCCAGATATTGATCTCCCAGCCGATTGGCTGGGAGATCAATAAGGCGACTGCAGGAGAGCAAAAGCTCTCCTGCCCTTCTCTCCTACCACCGGTAGGAGTGAAAGGGACCAGGGAAACTTCCCTAATGTCATCGGTGACCATGTCACCGATGACGTTGGGAGGCTTCCACTGGTCCCGCCCACTCCTACCCGGAAGTTCGGGTAGGAGAGAGTGGAAAGGAGAAACTCTGTTTCTCCTTTGTGCTTATTGATCTCCCAGCATGATCGGCTGGGAGATCAATAACTGGGGAGGCATGAGGAGTGATCCTCATGCCTCCCCATGAGTGCCAGGCATTTTTTTTTTAAATGCGGCCACTGCATGCCGGTTATACCGGCTTATGCAGTGACCCCATTTTACTCTTACGGCGTACGAGCGTGGCACAGCAGGTACAGCTGTGTCCACTCGTACGCTGTAAGTAGCTGGCACTCTAGGGGTTAAGGGACTTCCCTCTGCCCAGTAATTGGCCAATGTATTTGCCAGGGACATCTTTCGTCTCCACGGGGTGATTGTCTTGGATCGAGGGATCCAGTTCACTTCTCGCTTCTGGAGGGCATTTTGCTCTCAGATGGGTATTCAGCTCTCATTCTCCTCAGCCTACCACTCTCAGTCTAACGGTGCTGCAGAGAGTGCTAATCAAGCCTTAGAACAATTCATTCATTGCTATATATCGGACCACCACGATAATTGGGCGAACCGGTTACCTTGGGCGGAGTTTGCCCAGAATTGTGCTGTCAACTATGGATTTCAACCATCCATGCTTCCCGCGTCATTTGAGCCACAGAATACTTCTGCTCTGGAGGAGCAATTAAGGGAACTCCGTTACGCCCTAGATTTGCCAGACAATATGCATATTTGCAATGTCTTTCATGTTTTGTCTACTAAAGCCCTTGATTTATAACTGCTATACCTCTGGATCCCTCAGACATGGACCTGTTAGAGTCGGGGATCATGATGAATATGAAGTTCAAAGTATCCTGGATTCAAGTAGCGTCAGAGGTCAGGTGCAATACCTGGTACATTGGAAAGGTTATGGTCCTATAGAATGTTCCTGGGTGGCTTCCAGGGATGCCCATGCTCCAGAGCTCATCCGAAATTTTCATTCTCGTTTTCCTCGTAAACCATGCCCCTTTCCACAGAGGAGGGTTCATTGAGGGGTAGGTACTGTCACGGTTGTGACTTACTTTGTGGTGGCCGGAAGAGCCGGTGGCGTCTGTTTTCAGAGCGGGCCGTGCCGCCTCTCTGAATGCGGCTCTCGTCCGCATTCCGAAGCGGGCGCTCATCATCTGGCTGTCCTCCAGTGACGTTGCTCACTGCTTTATCATAGTCTGTGGGGCTTCTTGTGTGCTACTCCTTCCTGAAGAGGGGGTTATAAGCTGTCTGGACACCTAGCTCAGTTGCCCTTTCGTGGTGTCCAGTGCAGTACTTTTTTGCTTAGCTCTGTATCCCTGGCTTGACCCCTTTCACTTGTCAGACTACCAGTCCGGTTATGACCTATTGGCTCTGGCTGTCTACCTGCTGTGTTTATGACCTATTGGCTCTGGCTGACTACCCAGTTTTGTGACTGACCATTTGGCTCTGGCCGACTCCCCGCTCCATGGCTGACCATTTGGTTCTGTCTGACTGTCTGCTTTGTGACTGACCATTTGGCTCTGGCTGACTCCCTGCTCTGTTGCTGACCATTTTGTTCTGTCTGACTACCTGCCTGATACAGACCAGTGGCTCTGGCTGACTTCCCGCTCCGTTGATGACCACTTGGCTCAGTTTGACTCCTGCTTGTTACTGACCAGTGGGTCTATCTGACTATATGCTCTGGCACTGACCCATTGGCTCAATCTGATTATCCTCTTCACTCTTACCAGTGTGCTTAGCTTTGCCTGTCCTGGGTTAGCCTTTCATTCCATTGAACGTTGGTTTGGAAGCTACCCTCTCCTGGTATAGACCATGGGCTAGGTCTCACCTTCTGCCATAGCATCGGATCATTTCTGATTTTCTGATGAGTCCTGTTCCTAGCAGTATTCCATCTTCTGTGGGATCTCTTTGCTTTGGTTCCGGTTCTCACTTCTCCTGGGTTTCACTTGTACGCATTGTCTTATTTACATGTGTATTACTTAATAAAGATGGTGTTATTTAACTGTACCTATTCGCCTATTGTCTTTCTTGATTACCATGAGAGGACTGTTCTTCAACCTCTCTCTCGCCTTCAGAGAAGATCAACCATACTACCACTGCTAATGGATCTGTTCAAAGCACCTGAAATCCTGAGATGCTCCGGGACCTTATGACCTCCACATGGGGACTCAAGGTACTAATTTAATATTTCATTTGCTTATTTTGTCTCATCCTAAATGCTTAAGTTACCTTTTTTATTTGTAAGTGCTTTGCTAACTTAGGGCTCGATCCAAATGTTGGCGTAGGCAGAAAAAACTGGCGACGGTGGTTTTGTACCTCCAGTATGCAATGCAAATGTCCCCACTAGTAAGAAATAATGGCAGTTCTGAAACATACGTTGCCCGTCGCCAGAACAGCAAGATCTCGCCCACAGAGCACAATGTACAAGCGAAGCCAAGAACCATTCAAACGTTGGAGTTAGGGCTAACGCGAGATAAATTGCAACATTTCTCTCCAGAAATCTAACGCCCATTTTTTTTGGAGAACATCACACAAGCCAGAGTACAAAACCATCGTCGAGGGAAATAAAACAGAGAAGCAGGTCATTCAAGGACAGAAGCCAAGCATATAGAGTTCAAGTATTAACCCCTGCAATGCCTAGCAAATACAACAACAAGGCCTACAACAGTGCTTCACAACCCCTCCACCTAAGACACCCCTAACATGCAATCTGGATATTCCGGGGCATTCCCTGAGGGCACAAGGGAATCCCCAAATAAAAATAACATATGCCCAGCATCAATGAGGAGAAATAGTGCCTCAAATGTCCCATACACAAATCTCCCCAAAAATGTGTAAAATCAATATTATCAAACACCAATGCAGAACATAGCAACATGGGAAAAGTGACGCACCCTGAGCTGGTGCACATGGCGCACCAACATCATATGACACCCTGGTTGGGAACCACTGGCCGACACCATACAAACAAGACAAAAAACAACAGAAATAGTGCCTGTTAACCTTTGAGGCACCAAACATGATAGTAATGTGAAAAGGTACTCACACTTAGAAGTGGCTGGTCAGTGACATATGTCAGAAAGCCAGCAATAACAGTATGCAGGGAAATTGGACCTGTCCCAGCTCAGGATAATAACAGGATCTTCACCAGTGGTATACAGGGGATGCCAAAAACGAACAAGCTGCTCCAAAATCAGTCTTCCAAAATATATTTATTTGTATATATAATATATATAAAATAGAATAAAAACCAATTGCTACAAATAAATAAATTCTTTTTGGAATCTGTTTAAACCATTTGATCTGAAGAAGCAGCCTTGTAGCTGCAAAACATTATTTTATTTATTTTATTAGGATGCCCTTTCTGTTGTTTTTTGTCTTCTATATGCTTCTGAGCCTGTGGCCAGTTGATGATAAGAAGTAGCCCATATAATCTTCAGAAGATTGAGAATCCTGGAATGCTGTTTGTGGGGGCAGTTAAATAAATCCCACCTGCTTGAAAGTCCAGTGGGCACATATGTGCAACATTGGCCACTTTAAATTGTGAGTATATCAATTGAGATCCAAGGGAAGGTGAATATTTAAACTGAGGATACTAAAATAGGAGTGCCTTCTGTTTGTGATTTTTTCACCATAACAAACAAGTCACAGACAAACAATAAGAATACAGCAACCCCACAGGGACAAGGGGAACACAAAGCAGCACAACATAAGCCATCCCAACACACCTTTGAACAACAGGGGTTAACACACAACACAACATTCACACCTGTCACTCCAACAACAAATCAAGCTCACCTATGTAACCTCAGCAGTCCATGGAGACAAAACACACGCCTGACAGGTACATACCAATTACAAACAATCATACTACTAACCACACGCACACCAGAAAACAATTACCTGGATAACACACACCTTACCAATAGTCCATTATGACAACATCATACAGAAAAAACGGAAGAAAGAAAGGGGTTAACCAACCGGAGGAGAACCACCCCCTAAAAAAAAAAAATAAAGAACTGACGCACACTACAGTAGTATACCAAACCAAAGCTTTATCACACAATACAAAATTAATCAAGTGAATACATCAAATCAATTAAAAACCATCCAGCACAGGAATATGGAGTCATGAAGACATTCCAAAATAGAATGATGCCTCTATAGACCGAGAGCAAGTATATGTAAAGCAAACGTGCAATACCATGTATCCACAAACAAATCAAAGTGGCCCATTAGCAATGGGCAATATCATCATACATATAAAGTGCAACGTCATAATAATCCCAAAAGTATGAATACACATATACCTATGTCTATGAACAGAAGAAAGAGCACAAGGGGAGATCAATCAATGTGACTCCTGGAGTCATGGAGATGAGTATATGATGTGTATTCATACTTTATTCATGATCACCACTCTGCACCTCATATGTATGATAATATTGCACATTGCTAATGGCCACTGTGATCTGTTAGTGGATACATGGTATTGCACATTTGCTTTACATATACTTGCTCTCAGTCCATAGAGGCATTATTCTGTGTAGGGATGTCTTCATGACACATTATCCCTGTGCTGGATGGTTCTCAATTGATTTGATGTATTCATTTGATTAATCATGTATTGCCTGATAAAGCTTTGGTTTGCTATACCCCTGTAGTGTGCGTCAGTTATTAGGGACTAGTTTTAAAGGCTCACGTTAAACCAGCCGCTAAGTGAAAAAGGCACACCGCGCGCAAATAATAAGTGAGTTACGGCAGATTCAATAGGTACTCTACAAGAATAGCTATCGAGCGTAGGCACAGCCAAAACACGTAACACAAAACCCTTTGTCTCTCATGTTAATGCACAACGTGCGGCCAAATCACCCGATAACATAGCTCAAAACAACTTGTAACTTAACGGCTGCTGTTGGCTAGTAACCCTGATTGATGCAACAACAAATTCAAACACACAGCCAATCCCAAAGTCCTAAAGTATCCAAAAACTTCAAATACACCTATATATACCCAAAAATAACCATCACACACTGTTATTGAGTTCTTGAGAGCTGGATATCAGGACCCAGGAGCGGTGGATAGTGATCAGAGAGAGGAAGACAGGAGCATTCATTGGAGGTAGAAGATTTTTTAGTTTGGAGTTTGGAGAGAGGTGCACTAACTATTCACATATTTCACTTTTGCACATATTACAAACACACATACAAACACAAACACATACATACACATAGTCCTTTTGTTTTATAACACATTTTAAATTTTATTTTTACAGTGTGAATCTGTGAGTGAAAGTGTGTGACAGAGAGTGAGTGGATTGAGTGTGTTTGTGAGGGCTTGTGGGAGTGCCTGGGTGTGCGTGGGTGAGTGATGGCCAGGAGAGGAGGACAGGAGAGAGGGATGGGGAAAGTAGTGGAGGAGGAGGAAGGTCAGGAGGGTATCCCTGAGCAGAGCAGGGGTGGGAGAGGGAGATCCGCAGGGTGGAGGGGGACTCGGCCCACAAGAGTAGGCACACGGAGGACAGGGACAGAACCTGCAGTGGGACGAGGGGTAGTTGCTGGGGAGCACCCCACACAGTCATGGTCAGAGCAGGCAGGACACTCCGGCTCAGAATCCTCCCATGCCGGAGCTGACTAGGGCAGGATCAGGGATCCAAAATACACCAAGGAGGAGAACACGGCTCTCGTGGAGGCTGTCCTGGAGAGAGAGAGTGTCCTCCGACAGCGAAGGTCCCTGGCCTGTCAGCGAGGAGGAAGGCAGCCTGGAATCAGATCTGCAGCCGGGTGAACGCGGTGGCTACATGCAGGAGGGATGTGGAGTCCGTGAAGAAGAGATGAGGCAACTGCCGGAGGGTGGTCAAGAACAAGCCCACCTGTGACAGGTGGGCTTGTTCTTGACCACCCTCCGGCATCACCTTCTGCGGGTGGGAGGAGATGGTGCGGCAGAACATGTCCCCGACCCTGATCGAGGGGGTCATTGGAGGAGCTGACACTGGGGATGAGAGGAGCCTCCACACTACCGGTAAGTGCAACACTACATAACCACACACTACATCAACCAACACCAGCTGCACACACAGTCACACCTCAACACATGCCCATCATTCATCCATACAACTGCACCAACACAGCATCCTGAGGGTTAAAAACAGGACACAACACCAGTACAAATGTCAAGGTCCAACTTGGGAAAAACCTGTCAAAGTCCTAGTTCAACCCTCCTGTCACTGCTCATCACACACAATACACAAACCGTGCTGTTCAAAATGTCGTCTGTTAAATATCATCACTGTTCACACACAATGTCACCCATGTCCCCACAGGGAAGTCAGCACCTAGCCCCTTCAGTGCTAGAGGGATCATCAATGCATCGATGAACAATGCGTTGGCAACCCCTCTGGGACTCAAAGGGTTAACCAGACAACAAACAAATCAATAGGCCAACAATCACATGCTACACAGGGGACATTCACTAAGCGGTGAGATGGTGGAGAGAAAGTAACCCTCACACACCCACACTTCACCAGTACCAGTGTTAGTCTATGGAGAATATGCAAAAACAAGAATCAAGTTGATAGGGTCCTATTGTACAGACTCCATGGAAAACACTGGAAATGGGGAAAGGAGATCACTGGAGAAGTCAGCATCATGTTCACTTCATCAGTTCAACATCACTGCTTCCTGAATCACAAAAAGGGTGGATCAGGTCACACATCACAGTGTCCCAGAGAATAACTGGTTATATGTGCAACACACAGGCCGCAAACAATTACCCAGAATGAAAGGTGAATGAAGTAGGCCTTGGTGTTGTGGCTGCAATCATTTACTCTAACTTGAAATGACATATCCCACATCTGATTCCCACATGGATCCACAGGGGTGCTGATGCCATGGATGGTACACCAACCACTATTTGCAGGTACACATGGGAAACAAATATCAACCATTGTACCTTGGTCACCAATAGGCCATGACTGATGGATATCTGGGATTGAGTATGGTTGCCTCACAGAGAGAAAACAGGCCTCAATCAAAGATATCCCTCACTATTGGCTTGATTGTTGCCCTCAGGATTCAACTGGAACACACAACACAGGCAGAATCTTGTCAAATTCATCAATCTGTGATTGGCAGGGTGGTATCCCATGCATCACAATGTAATGCATAGGATATCATCATGACAACCAGAGAGTCACCTGTTAAGTAATCCAAAATTGTGCATTGTACAGGATCAAATAAGAAGATAGGGTTGAATAACACTTGAATCCCATTGCAGATCTATTCCCAAGAGATATGGACACTAACAAAAATGGTCAGATATGTACCTTTCAAATGTTTCAAAATATGTCCCAACACGATGTGAACACAGAGATCAGTTCACTGCATGTGATTGCCTTACTGGCCAGATATGTGCACCCATCAAAAATTAACCTACATTGCTACCATCCAAATACACATACATAGTATATGCCAGTCTACGTAGATGGGATATACGAGGTATGTTCATATCCATCATATCAATCCAATGTATTTTTGGATGGGTGCACATATATAGCCATTAAGGCAATCACACGTACTGAACTGCTCTCTGGCTTCACATCTTGGCAGAATATTTTTGTATCCATATGAAGGGTACATATCCACATACATATATGACCATTTCTAACTTGTGTGTAATTGTAATGGGATAGCAATGGTAATTTCATCATGATGTAATATCATTGGCATCGTAAAAAGATGTGTCTCGATGTAAGTCCTATCCCTCCAACCCTCATGGTTATACAGATATTGCTCTATGTGACAGGTGGAGATATCTGTCATTTGACCACACGGAGGCTCTTCAGCAGAGCCAAATCTGCAACATTTCGAGATAAATACTTCTTTGGAATGGTCCACAAAGTGTGCTTGCAAACCATGCACACTCTATAGACCATTCCAATTAAGTATTGTTTTCTAAATGAGCGATTTTGGCTCTGCTGAAGAGCCTCCGTGTGGACAAATGACTGAAATCTCCATCTGTCACATAGAGCAATATCTGAATAACCATGAGGGTAGGAAGGATAGGGCTAACAGCGAACAACATCTGTTTTCACAATGCTTACAATATGACATCGAGGTGGACTTAACCTTTGCTATCCCCTTGAAGGGATAGCCATCCCTAAAAGTTGTAAAGACAAATAAATGTTGTAGGATTCACCCCCCCCGAGTAAAACAATGGTATTCCCACTGCTGAAAGGTGTGTTAATTCAAAAGGTATCACAGCTCAAACATGGATATGTCAGGGGCAATATCTCAGTGGCCTGAAATTGTACAGTGGTACTGTTACTACACTATGATATGGACAGCTCTGGTACAGGGACCAGAAATCTACATGGGAGGGTGTTGCAACAGCCCCAATGTACTATTTCGGGCCACTGTGATATTGCACCTCAAAATGAAACCTTTACCCACAACAACTCAAGTATCAAATAACACCTTTCAGCAGTTGGAGTACCCTTGTTTACCCAGGGGGATTAACCCAAGCACATATACTTTTCTTAACCAGATTTCAAAGTATAACTGTCTCCTCAAACCTATGGCTATGTTCACTAATCACAACATGTCATTTCTCCACACAGCTTACAGCCCTCAAGCCCAACGGAAGCCCGTGGAGGAGGCTACGTCACCCCCCCAGTGAGGAGTACACAGAGGAGGGGACCAGCCGGTGGTCACCATCCCCATCTCCTCCAACACAGGCTGCACCACCACCTTCTGCACCACCACAGGCTGCACCCCTCCAAGCTGCACCACCACGGTATCATGGTGCCCATGTGTAATGTTTTTAAAGACACTCAGACCAGAGGTTAAAATAAAACACAGTTTTATTGAGCGAAAACAAGGAACACTGCCCCCTGGGGCTAGAATAGGTAATAACACGTATATGGATAAGTATAATGGATGTCTTTACAGGCACAATAAGGCTTGGGGCAATACTGGCTTATAACTGGAAACAGTAGTGGCATAAGGGTTATAGCCCAATGCAAGTAATCAGTCTCTGTTGTGGTGTGTTTAGCCAACGCCCAGTAGATGGTAATAACAGCCCAGTCAGTGGTGCGAGGGGGTAAGCACCTTAGCAGTGAGGCAGAACTGAAACACTTCAGGAACAGGCGATCAGCGAGATACCCAAAAGTATTCCAAGAGCTGAATGGAACTAGAGCCACTAGCACCCTCCTGGCGAAGGAACGGAGTCACAACACTGCAAGAGCTGAATGGGACCAGAGCCAATAGCACCCCTTAGGTGCGACAACGGAGTCAGAGACACTGCAAGAGCTAAATGGGACCAGAGTCAATACCACCCCTTAGGTGCGGTAACGGAGTCATAGACACTGCAAGAGCTAAATGGAAGTTGAGCCAGTAGCACTCTACTGGTGCGGTAACGAAGGCACAACACTGCGAGAGCTGAATGACACCAGAGCCAATGACACCCTTCCGGTGCGGTAACGGAGACAAACACTGCAAGAGCTAGTGGAATCGCCCAATAGCACCACTCGGTGCAACAACTGCTATTCTGTGCTCATAAAGTGTAAGGTGGAAGCACAGTTAATGGAGGCCACAATTGCTCTGCAAGTGTTAACGGACAGGCTCGGTAGTGGAGGCAACAAGCTCAGCAAGTGTTAAACGACAGGCTCAGTAGCGGAGGCAACAAGCTCTGCAAGTGTAAATGGACAGGCTCAGTATCGGAGGCAACAAGCTCAGCAAGTGTTAATGGACAGGCTCGGTAACGGATGCAACAAGCTCAGCAAGTGTTAACGGACAGGCTCGGTAACAGAGGCAACAAGCCCTGCAAGTGTTCACGGACAGGCTCAGTAGCGGAGGCAACAAGCTCTGCAAGGGTTAAGTGGGTGATCAGTCTGCACAGCACTGCATACACAGTTCAGAATGTCGCCGGGCGACATATAATCAGGATCTCGCAGGAACACAGGAAGCAGGTCACAGAGCAGGAATGTCAGCCAAGCTGGGTCAATCACGGAACAGGAGCGTCAGCCAAGCTGGGTCAATCACAGAGCAGGAACGTCAGCCAAGCCGGGTCAATCACGGAGCAGGATCGTCAGCCAAGCCGGGTCAATCACGGAGCAGGAACAACAAGAGTAGTCAGACGGGCCGAATCGGTACACAGGAACGCAGGAACACAGCAACGGATGCACAGGTACGGGAACACCACGAAAGGGCACCTGACAGGTGCCAGAGGCTCAGTATATGAAGGCCACCCTGGGCGGGCTAAACAAGCTCCGCCAATGAGAGAGCACCACAGCAGAGAGTGACAGCAGAATCACGGGAACCGTGATACCGTGCTCCCCTTGCTGTTTTCTGTCAGTCTACTCTGTGCTTTGCTCCCATTGGCTACTCTGTGTTTGTCCCGCCCAGTATGGCCTTTATATACTGGGCTCTGGCACCCCTCCGGTGCCCTTTCGTGGTGTTCCTGTACCAGTGCTTGTTTCTGCTCAGTGATTCCCAGTGTACCGACTTGGCCTGCCTGACTATTCTGTATCTTGTCTGCTGCCTGTGTACCGACCCGGATTTCCTGACTATTCTTCTGTGCCTGCTCCTGTGTACTGACCCGGCTTGGCTGACGTTCCTGCTCCTGTGTACTGACCCGGCTTGGCTGACGTTCCTGCTCCTGTGTACCGACCTGGCTCGGCTGACATTCCTGCTCCTGTGTACCGAACAGGCTTGGCTGACTTTCCTGCTCCGTGATTCGACCCGGCTTGGCTGACGTACCTGCTCCGTGATTCGACCCGGCTTGGTTGGCGTTCCTGCTCTAGCTGCCTCTTTGTCACCTTGGCGACATTCTGATCCGTCAGGCAATTGTGTCTCCGTTACTGCTCCTGCAGAGTACAAGGGGCCTAGTCTCCGTTACTGCTACGGCAGTGTGCCATTGGCCTTGTCCTCCGTTACTGCTCCTGCAGAGTGCAAGTGTCTGTCTCCGTTACGGCTACGGCAGTGTGCCATTGGCCTAGTCTCCGTTACTGCTTCTGTAGAGTGCAAGTGTCTGCCTCCGTTACTGCTACGGCAGTGTGCCATTGGCCTAGTCTCAGTTACTGCTCCTGCAGAGTGCAAGTGTCTTTCTCCGTTACTGCTACGGCAGTGTGCCATTGGCCTAGTCTCCGTTACTGCTCCTGCAGAGTGTAAGTGTCTGTCTCCATTACTGCTACGGCAGTGTGCCATTGGCCTTGTCTCCGTTACTGCTCCTGCAGATTGCAAGTGTCTGCCTCCGTTACTGCTATGGCAGTGTGCCATTGGCCTTGTCTTCGTTATTGCTCCGGCAGAGTGCAAGTGGCCTGTCTCCATTATTGCTACGGCAGTGTGCCATTGGTCTTGTCTCCGTTACTGCTCCAGCAGAGTGCGAGTGGTCTGGTCTCCGTTACTGCTAAGGCAGTGTACTATGTTGCTCAATTCCTGATATTACTCTGGCAGTTCACGTTTGTTCTGCTAACCTGGTTCTGGGCATTACGTATTCTTAAGCTCTCTATATGGAGAGAGCGCCATCACAGACATCTCTGCACATGGGACTGTTTACACTCATTGAAGACCATTAACCCATGCAGTACATTTCTCCTGGGAATTCTACATATTCTGCCTGACCTGTGTCAGTATAGATTGTTATGAACTTTATGGTTATACTGGACCTGTGTAGGCATATGTATATGTAACCTGTCGCGTGTCTGTATTATTCTGCTTAAATACTACAGTACCTGAGAGGATTATTATATTACAGTGATTTCAATAAAACTGTGTTTTATCCTAAACCACTGTGTCTGTGTGTCAAACAAACCGTTACAGTACGAAAGGGCCATGACCTCAGGCAGTAAAGGTGAGGGAAATACACAGAACATCCACTGGAGGATGGATGTACATGAGCAGCATTTGGACCAGTTGGCACTGGACATACAAACTATTCTTGAGCGCACAATGCATCTCGATAAACCAGTTCAGAATCCGGTGGTCTCCCCAGTTTCGACACCGGAGAGTCATTCCTTCACAGCTGTTGCCTCAGTTAAAGGGTTAAATGCTTCTGCTCCGCTACCACTCAGATACGATGGCGAGCCCACGATGTGCAGAGGGTTTATTAATCAATTGGAGATATTTCTATTTTTTAGTAAGGGAGAGGCTAGCATATTGCCCCAGCATAGGGCGTACGATTGCGCCATTGATTTGCCCCCTGAGGTTGTACACCTAGGGGCCGCATGTATCCACTGTCATGTGAGGAAATTCGGGCCATGGAAGAATACATTGATGATGCCCTCAAAAGAGGGATTATTCGGAAGTCTACCTCACCTGCTGGTGCTGGTTTCTTTTTTGTGAAAAAGAAGAATGGCGAGTTAAGGCCTTGTATTGATTACCGGGGATTAAATAAACTTATGTCCAAGAATGCCTACCCCATACAACTCATTACTGAACTATTTGACATGTTAAAAGGTTCTTCCATTTTTACGAAATTAGATCTACGGGCTGCCTATAACCTGATCAGAATAAGAGCTGGGGATGAGTGGAAAACGGCATTTAACACCAGATCTCGGCATTATGAATACCTAGTCATGCCATTTGGCCTCTGTAACGCACCCTCTGTATTTCAAGAACTTATTAAAGATATCCTCCGTGATATGCTACAGTCCTGTGTAGTAGTCTACCTTGATGACATACTCATACACTCAGCTAATCTGTCTCAACACATCAAGGATGTGTCCAAGGTCTTGCTTTGTTTACACAAGAATAAACTATTCTGTAAAATGGAGAAATGGAGAAGTGCGAGTTTCACAGGTCCAAAGTGCCTTTTTTGGGTTTCGTGATCTCTAAGGATGGTATTGCTATGGACCAGGAGAAACTCGCAGCAGTCTTGCAATGGCCACGACCCAAAGGGTTAAAAGCAATTCAGCGTTTTCTTGGGTTTGCCAATTATTTCAGGAAGTTTATCCAAAACTTTTCCACTATTGTTAAACCTCTGTCTGACCTTTCGCACAAGGGTGCTAATCCATCCCAATGGTCTGATGCTGCTGATCATGCTTTTGAGACATTAAAATCTGCTTTCGCATCTGCCCCTGTACTGTCCCACCCCAATCCTTCCCTTCCATTCACGTTGGAGGTTGATGCCTCTGAAATTGGGGTAGGGGCAGTACTGTCACAACGCCCAGTGGCTGGGGGTACTCTGAGACCATGTCGGTTCTTCTCAAAAAGACTGTCCAGTGCCCAGAGTCACTATGGAATTGGCAACAGAGAACTCCTGGCTATCATTCTCTCTCTGAAAGAATGGCACCACCTGCTGGAAGGTACCAGAACTCCTGCATTAATTCTAACTGACCACAAGAATCTGACTTATCGCTTGGAAGCGAAAAGATTGTCCTCTCGTCAGGCCAAATGGGCCCTGTTTCTATCTCGTTTCAACTTTGTAGTATCCTACTTGCCGGGCTCCAAGAATGTTAGGGCCAATGCCCTGTCTAGACAATTTGGGCCAGAGATGGAGAAGGATGAGGTTCCCGTACCCTGATCGCATCCTGGCCACCCTAAGTACTAGTATCACTTCACCACTGGGGAGGAGATTCTGGCTACCCAGGCTACGGTACCCCCAGAAACCCAAGTGGGCAAGTGCTTTGTGGATGAGCCATTTCGTACCCATTTGCTCGAAACATACCACTCTTCTAAGGCTGCTGGGCATATTGGGAGGGATCAACTAATATGGTCTCTCTCACAAGTCTTGTGGTGGCCTTCCCTATGGGCCGATTGCTCCGCATTTACTGCAACCTGTACCACCTGTGCTCATGCCAAGACCCCTAGACACCTCCCAGTAGGCTTACTCCAACCAGTACCTAATGGCAAATGTCCTTGGTCCCACATATCCATTGGTTTCCTGGGAGAACTGCTAGTGTCTAGGGGTTACTCATTCATTCTTATGGTGGTCGATAGATTCTCTAAAATGGCTCATTTCGTACCCCTTTCGGGCCTTCCCTCTGCCCAGGAGTTGGCAGTTGTCTTTGCTAAAGTGGTGTTCCAGTTGCATGGGGTCCCTAGAGTTCTGGTGTCCGACCGTGGGAGCCAATTTGTATCCAGATTTTGGAGAGCATTCTGTAACCAGATGGGCATTCAACTGTCCTTTTCTTCTGCTTACCATCCCCAGACCAATGGAGCCGCTGAGCGTGCCAATCAAGGATTGGAACAGTTCCTGCGCTGTTTTGTTACCGATCATCATAATAATTGGGCAGACCTGTTGCCTTGGGCAGAGTTCGCCAGGAATTGTGTGGTTAATTCATTGTCCGGGAGCTCCCCGTTTCTTATCAACTACGGGTTCCAGCCATGTTTGCTCCGGGACTCATTCCAGTCGCAACAGATTCCAGCTCTGGACGAGCACATCGAGCAACTCCGCTCCACTTGGGCACAGGTTCAGAGGGTCCTCAGTCAGTCGTTCCAGTGTCATCAGTGCCACGCGTATGCCTTGGAGCTCTCAGCATCTATGCGCATTTACAATGTGTTCCATGTATCCTTGCTGAAACCTCTGGTATGCAACCGCTACACTTCCACTCCTGTGATTCCCGGTCCGGTAGAGGTTCAGGGCCAAGAGGAGTACGAGGTCCAAAGCATAATTGATTCACAAAGATTTAGAGGAAAATTGCAATATTTGGTCCATTGGAAGGGCTATGGCCCTGAGGAACGTTCCTGGGTTGATCAGAATGACCTTCATGCCCCTAGATTACTGCACAATTTCCACTCTAAATATCCTCAGAAACCAGGTCCCTCTTCCAGGAGAGGGGGTCTTTGAGAGGGGGTGCTATCATGGTGCCTGTGCTCCCCTTGCTGTTTTCTGTCAGTCTACTCTGTGCTTTGCTGCACCCCTCCAAGCTGCACCTCCCCAGTACAGTGGCTGGATGCAACAGGAGGAGAGGTGGATGTATCCAGCCACCTCCACCAGCTACTACCCTCCAGCAGCAGCACCACCACCTCCAGGGAGGCAAAGGCTGCCAGGGACAGTGGCCACCACCCAGTATGGGCCATATGCATCTCAGATCAACCCACCCTCCTGGATGACTCCACAGCATGCCCCAAGGTATGATCCCAGGTGGTGTCCAAGCACCTATCAGTGGCCAACAAACATAGTAAGTAACATAGTAGATAAGGCTGAAAAAAGACATGCGTCCATCAAGTCCAGCCCATGCCAATAACACCCCTGTTGATCCAGAGGAAGGCAACAAAAAAGCCCTCTGGAGCAATTTCCAATGTAGGTGTGTGTGTGTGAGTGTCTCAAATAGTTCCCCGGCTCAATATCCTATTTGCTTTGAAGCCATCTGTCATAACTGTCAATATTGTTCTGTGCTAGATAGGCATCCATTGCTTTTTTGAATGCAGTTACATTATCTGCAAGCACAGCATCCCGAGGCAAAGAATTCCATAGCCTTACCGCCCTTACTGTAAAGAATCCCTGCCTGTGTTTTAGTCGAAAGCGCCTTTCCTCAAGTCTTAATGGATGACCTCTTGTTCTTAGCTCAGCTCTTTGCATAAATAATTCATTGGATAGTTCTTTGTATTGGCCTTGAATGTATTTGTAAATGGTAATCATATCACCCCTTAGACGTCTCTTTTCTAATGTAAACAAACCCAGTTTGGCTAGTCTCTCTTTGTAACTCAGATCCTCCAATCCCTTTATCAGTTTTGTTGCACGTCTCTGCACCTTTTCCAGTTCAGTAATGTCTTTTTTTAGAACAGGCGCCCAAAATTGTACTCCATATTCTAGATGAGGCCTAACCAAGGATTTATACAGAGGTAGGATAATATTAGCATCCCTTGCTTCTACACCTCTTTTTATGCAGGCTAGTACTCTATTTGCTCTTGCAGCAGCTGAGTGACTCTGCACACTGCTGTGAAGACTATTGTCTATCAGTACACCTAAATCTTTCTCTAATGAGGATTTCCCAAGTTGTTTCCCATTTAGAGTATATGTAGCAAGTTTGTTTCTACAACCCAAATGCATAACCTTACATTTATCTACATTAAATGACATCTGCCACTTTTCTGCCCATTCACTTAGTTTATCTAAATCCTTCTGTAGGGAAAAAACATCGAGCTCTGTATGTATTTCCTTACATAGCTTAGTGTCATCAGCAAAGATTGAGATGCTACTTTCAATTCCCACTTCTAGATCATTAATAAACAAATTAAAAAGCATTGGGCCCAGGACTGAACCCTGCGGTACCCCACTTATAACCCTAGACCAATTTGAAAAAGTTCCATTTACAACAACTCTCTGCCATCTATCATTTAACCAGTTCTCAATCCATGTACAGATACCACCACCCAAACCGAAGCCTTTTAATTTATGCAGTAACCTGTTGTGAGGCACTGTGTCAAAGGCTTTTGCAAAATCCAAGTATACTACATCAACAGCATTTCCCCTGTCCAAATTACTACTCACTCTTTCATAAAATGCAAGTAAATTAGTCTGACATGATCTGTTCTTCATGAAACCATGCTGATTCCTACTAATGATATTGTTTGTCTTCACATAGTTCTGAATACTATCAGTTAATAACCCTTCTAGTATCTTACCCACTATGGAAGTCAAGCTCACAGGTCTATAATTTCCTGGTTTGGATCTTGCTCCCTTTTTAAACAATGGAACTACATCAGCGTTCCTCCAATCACAGGGCACTATGCCTGATGAAAGCGAATCAATAAATATTAAGTATAATGGTTTTGCTATTACTGAACTAAGTTCCTTAAGTACCCTTGGGTGTATACCGTCCGGTCCAGGCGCTTTATTCACTATAACCCTTTCCAGTCTCTTTTGGACCTTGTCCTCAGTAAGCCATGTAGATGTTGGAGGAAATTCCATGGTTTTGTCTGTTTGCCCATAGCTTGTCATTTCTGCTTCCTTTGTATATACTGAAGCAAAGAACGTATTTAGGGTCTCAGCCATAGCTTTATCCTCACTAATCAATTCACCTGTTTCAGTCCTAAGAGGACCAATATCAACCTTAACTTTTTTGTTGTTAATATACTTGTAGAATTGTTTAGGGTTTTTCTTGCTCTCGTTTGCAATGTTTCGCTCATTTTCTATTTTAGCTAGCTTAATTGCTTGTTTGCAGATTTTATTACATTCTTTATATTTTTTAAATGATGCATCTGACCCATTTGACTTAAACACCTTAAAAGCCTGCTTTTTATTTCTCATTTCACTGCTAACCACATTATTAATCCACATTGGTTTTGCTTTACTTCTCTTGTGCTTATACCCCAGTGGTATATATTGACGTGTATATTTGCCCAAGAGCATTTTAAATACATTCCATGACTCTTGTGCATTTTTATCTTTGAAAATTACATCCCACTGGATATCCTTTAAAGCTTCTTTTAACTTTGTAAAATTAGCCTTTTTGAAATTGAATGTTTTGGTTAAACTCTTGCTATTGGGTTTCTCATAACAAACTTCAAAGGATACAATATTATGGTCACTGCTGCCCAAATGTTCCCTTACCTGCACACTGTTTACAATGTCAGAATCGTTTGAGAGCACTAGGTCAAGCAAGGCCTCTTTTCTAGTTGGCTCTTGGCCACTGGACTACCCACACCTGGACCTGATTGGGGAGCCCCAGTTCCCTCTACCTAGGGACAATTTCACACCTCCACCAGCACACACATCATTGGGCAGCTCGGAGTCATTTGATGTGGTGGGCATATGCCCATCATCTGCACCAGCCACTCCAACAGCTGTCACAGCAGCCGCAGCACTTCCAGCAACAGCAGAGGAAACAGCACTTCCAGCAGCAGCAGAGAAAACAGCACTTTCAGCAGCAGAGGACACAGCACTCTCAGCAGCAGAGGACACAGCACTCTTAGCAGCAGAGGACACAGCAGCACCAGGGTCACCGGGCACATCCACCTCCAGCACTGCACGCCTCACAGGGATGGAGGTGGAGTGTATGGCCCTGCAGAGGAGACTACTCCGGTCGAGCAGGAGCACAGATGTGTACATCACCAAGAGCCTGAGAGAATCCAGGAGGAACACAGGGAGATTGGAGACCAGAATCCAAGCCCTGGAGTCGGAGGCAGCCAGGGTGAACACACAACTCCACCAGCTCGAGACGGTGATCATTGACATGTTCACACAGGTACTTGTGGAGTTGCAAGAGATCAACTGCAGGGAGACCCTGAGGATAGAGAGGGAGAACCTGCGTTCCACGGAGGGGTCTACTGCACCCACCACCCCTTCCAGTGTTACCCCTGAAGCCACACCTAGGAGGCAGAGGGTGACCAGGCCATCAACAAGGGCATCCACCTCTGGCACCCAGTCTAAGCCCCCACCCCCCAAAAAAGAAGAAATGAAAGGCCCAACCTGTTAACTGCCCCCTCAATAAAGAAACATTGTGCTTTTGATTCCTGTCTGATCTGCTGTGTATTCAGTTATGGATTGGGTGGCAGGGTTGTCTCCAATGCATTGCCATACAATGCAGTGAACACAACCTCTGCCTGGGTGAAATGTTTGTGGAATGCAACAACATGGGTTCACACACACACACACACACACACACACACACACACACACACACACACACACACACACACACACACACACACACACACACACACACACACACACACACACACACACACACCGTTGTCCAAATTCACCTGGCAACCCATCCCTGTTGCCATATAACACAACAGTGTTACATGGCCATGTTGTGTGTTAGAATTGTTCTGAACATACCCCTCATCACAACAACTGGTGCGACACTTAATATTCGTCTGCATCAATTGTTTTGTTTGAAGGGGAAACCAAACAAACAGCTATGTGACTTAGCAGGGAAATAACAAGCAGGACAGATGGAACATGCTTCACTATTGACTTTGGATCAAACTCCTATTGTGCAGCTGACTTACTGGTGAATACAATGTACACCCTAGGATCCCAGTGTGTATGCTACACATTGGCATCCTAGGGGGAGCATTGTGTTCTCCAGTAAGACAGTTGCACAATAGGTGTTTGAATCACAGCCTAACTTACTGGATAACCCAATGATTTTCCTAAGATGTCAATGTGTAGCAAACACATTAAAAAACTTAGTCTGGGCATTGGGTTATTGTGTTGTTATTTAACTAAGGTTGTAACACACTTCACCAGTGATAACACTTGTCCACTTGGTCTTGTTGTTTTTTTGATATAGCCCATGTACTGAGATATGTCAACCTACAGCAATCTCAGGACATTGATTATATTGAGCAAGACACAAACCGTGGACGTGACATCACTGTGGAAGTAATGATGTCCCCTGTATCACCTGCTATCATCACCACAACACCCATTAGTGTATCACTGCCATCATCCAATTGCATGAATACATCACAATGTTCACTCATGGTCAAACAACCAGTGGACTCCTGTGATGTGGGTCATGCCTTCCTATGTATGAGGTATACTCTAGCCCTGAGTATGGTTCATAATTGAGAGATGTCAAATCCAACATTTATCCATACAGACAGACAGACACATACTGAATACTGATGGTACTCCTTTATTGTGTCTCAAACTGCAGTAACACATACATGTGTTTTCTGGGTATATAGCCTATATGCATGAAACACTTGTATGAGCACACAAATGGTACATCTGAACTAAATAGGGATACTCTAGTGTAACGGATCCTACCCATTACTTGAGCCCTTGTCTGGACCTCAAACTATTTATCCAAAGACTATAGACCTTTTGCCCTGTTTGCACTTAGCTGTGGGCTCTGGAGTATGAACTAGCCACCCATTCCCTATATTAAAGGACTTATGTTTCATGTACTGTCAAATGGTTCACGTTTAATATATGTCGAATGTTTTAGTTATCTATGTAATATGTTCGAGGGATACGTTCACCGAATATGAATCGGTGGTTTCCGGTTCGGTGTTCGAGGCATCGATGCCGCATTGAGCATGTGGAACCGGAGGCAGTGAGTCGACGCCGGATTGGTCGACAAATGACTCACTGCGGGCATTGATAGTCGAGGGTTGAAACCGAATATTCAAACTAGTGCGTACGTGCTTCAACCCCTGGCCTTGTCCCCTGAATGTGTATTCCTGCCCATCAAGTCTTTGTCTTTGTCTAGACTTAAACAAACCTGCTTGTATTACAAATACAATCACATCTTGGGTATTATGTTTGTTAGGTCATCTGCCATTGGCCCTTTGTCTCCATCTGCCATTGGCCCTTTGACTCCATCTGCCATTGGCCCTTTGTCCACTGTGTGACATGCCTATTGTATCTAATTGGTTCTTGGGCCAAGTCAGTATTAGAATACAACAACATCTCTAGAATCCGACCCTTTCTCACAGAAGACACTACCAAAATTCTAATCCAAACACTCATCATGTCCCGTCTTGACTACTGTAACTCTTTACTAATTGGCCTGCCTCTCACCCGACTAACCCCGCTACAGTCCATAATGAACTCTGCTGCAAGACTAATCTACCTCACTCATCGCTTCTCTAACACCACACCCCTCTGTCAGTCCCTACACTGGCTCCTGTTAGCATACAGAGTAAAATTCAAAACTCTGGTGCTAACTTATAGAGCCCTCACTAACACTGCACCCCCCTATATCTCATCTCTCAATTCCAAATACACTCCCGCCCGCCATCTTCGCTCTGCACATGACCTTCTGCTCTCCACAGCCCTTATCACATCCTCCCACTCCCGCCTACAGGACTTCTCCCGTGCTGCACCTGAGCTGTGGAATTCCCTCCCCCGCCCCATCAGACTCTCCCCCAGCCTTCAAATCTTCAGACGCTCCCTGAAGACTCACCTCTTCAGGGAGGCCTATCAACTGCCTCCATAAACATCATCACCAAGATTCACCCCTTGCACAGACTACTGCACTCAACGGCACTTCTCACTCCCACCCACTGACTGGCAGTTCATGTGGCAGGAGGCACTTAAATGCAATAGCACTTACTCCTTCTGTATCAAACCTACCTTCCTCTAGACTGTAAGCTCTCACGAGCAGGGCCCTCTGATCCTAATGTTCTCCACATCTGATTGTACTATTTAATACCTCTGTATGTCTATTCCCAATTGTACAGCGCTGCGGAATTAGTTGGCTCTATATAAATAAAGAATAATAATAATAATAATAATAATACTTGGCCCCTCCCGTCCCCATTGTTGCATTGTGTTGTACTGTATAAAAGATGTGCTGTTCATCAATAAAGTGAGTTACGTTTTGGAGTGAACCAGAGTCCTGGAGTTTTGTGTTCTTATGGTTTTAAAGTGGCCACTCTGACGCCCATCTGAGCCCAGGTTCCTGCATCGTTTGTCCATCTGCTGCCAGTATCCCGCTACCCTCTTCGGATGCTGTCAGGTGGCAATGTGGACTCTGCCTTGCTTGCTTCCAAGTTCCAGTAGAACCTTCGATTCGAGCACCGGAGTGCTTGAACGGCTTGGCAATAGTTACCTTTGTTCCTGCAACATTTTCCCTGTTCTTTGTAGTTCAGGAGTAGAGGCTTCACTCTTTACTGCCTGGTGTTCCAGTTCTGCGAAGCTCGATGGTTCGAGAGCCCGTCAACTCCTCTTCCATCTAGATCCTTTGAGGTAGAGTCAGCTACTCTGGGGTTCAACGCTACTTTGAGTCGACTGCTGTACCGGTTATCTGCTCGACTGGTGCATCTGATGGCACCAGTCCGGCGTCGAGAAGGAGAGACCCAGGAATGACGGCAGAAGGCGACGCTGTCCCTTCTTAGCTTCCGTTACATCTAGCAACACTGGGGAACTGCTCATGAGTTGTCCACATGGTTTGTCTACTCTGTGATGAGCAGTCTTACTGTACAGGTCTGATACTTGGGTGGTGGTACACACATGAATTTGTGTCTATATGTGAATGTTCCAGTAGAGGTTGCTGTGAACACATTGCATCACCAACACAATCACTGGAAACACCAAGGGGTAAGCTTCATGGAAATGTTGTCCAGACTTCAGTCCAGTCACACGGAAACTCCTCTGTTCAAGGATGGATCGTGCTATGGATGCCTGTGGGACAAGAGGACAGGATTTGGAACATCACCCTCAAAGTGTTCATCATGCAACAGCTACAACATCATGATCCTCTTCATCTTTCTCCTTACATGGGGCTACACGAACCATTGCTGTGGAATATGTTGTGTACTAGTCTATGAACCATCATGGGGGATAACTAAGGTAATGTTAAACATCTTTAGGGATATATGCCCCTGACATGGTTACTCACATCAACAGATATGTCCTGATAGCTTCCTGACAACAATATATTTGGTCTGCCACTGTCAGAAACAGTCCAAATATGTTTGGATCATGGAGCTATCAGGACATACTTGTTGATGTGTGTATTTCTGTCTGGGGCACATATCACTGCACACACACACACACAGGTCAGCATGGTGTCCCTGGAGACGTGATCCACATGTAATGAGCTCTATGTTGTGTAACACACTACCACTGTAAATCCATCCCTCTGATGCTTTTTTTAGCTCTGGCTACAGTTCCCATGTTCTCTCACATGTCCACTACAGTTCCCATGTTCGCTCAAATGTCCCTATAACCCCTGATGTGATAGAGTGTTATCTGATGCATTGCCTTGGATGAGACTCTCTCACTACAGGGGTATCACGGTTGCTATGGGTGTGATCCTAGAAAAACCACTTTAGTTGGTGCCTGGGGAACCGTGGAATATGTTGCACAAGGTTAAAGTGTTGTACCTTGGTTTCCAGGGGGACATGCATGATATCCTTGGGGTGGCAGTATCAACATGGACAACAGGGTGTCAGATGTAATCGAAATCTCTAGGCCCAATCTGACTGGTCCATGGAATGGTTGATGGTGGTTGTCCATACTGCAGCCAGTGTCAGGGCTGTGTCACTAATCCTGTGGGGTGAAACAGAAGATGTGTGTTGTGGTGGGTGTGCATGCTTGGATTGTGTGCATACATGTATTATACTCACAGCTGAAGTGATCCCTGATTAATCTGTGTTTTGTCTGCATCCCTGTTAGGGTTTCCTCACCCTGGACAATGTCCAGTGGGTCATCAGGTCTGGGTGGGGCTGTACATCGTCGATGAGTCTGGTGGCGACCGCGATATTATGGAGGATGGCACATGCCATGACAATGTTGCAGACCTTGCCAGGTGCATACTGCAATGCTCCCCCCGAGTGGTCCAGACATCGGAATCGGGACTTGAGGAAGCTGAAGGTACACTTAATGGCATTGCGAGTTCTGGCATGAGCCTGGTTATATCTTTCCTGGGCATCGGTTTGGGATTGGCGAGCGAGGTGAGGAGCCATGGTTTGCAGCCATAGCCAGCATCACCTGTGGGAAATGAGTGACACGGTGAGACAAGGAGCACATGTTGTATGAATGCTGTTTCATTAGGTGAACGTACTAGCACGTGTGTATGTGGTGTGATTTGGTACTGTTAACTCACCCACAAGCCATCCGCCTGTATAGGTCCCATTTTCGAAATCTCTGTGCACAGATGAGTTTCTGAGTATATGGGAGTCGTGACAGCTTCTGGGATATTTTGCACAGACATTCATGGTGGCCAGGTTGCTGTCACACACCATCTACACATTCCTGGAGAGGAAGTTTTTTCGGTTGATGAACACATGTCCCTAACGTGCTGGTGCTTTGATTCTGACATGGGTGCATTCTATTGCACCCATGACCCTGGGCATGCCTCCCCTTTCGTAGAAGCCCTGCTTGAGATGTGTCCACTCCATGTCGGTGGTGGGGAAGTTTATGTACCTACTTGCCTTGCGTTTGAGGGCTGGCAAGACCTGGGCCAGCACCCTGGAGAATGTGGCCTGGGACATGCTAGATGCGTAACACTCTGTCGACTGGAAGGCACCACTTGCCATGAAGTGTATGGCAAACAGGAGTTTTTGCAGGCCAGTTAGGGCATGGTTGTGGGTGCATATGGGATTCACCTGATCCTTGATGACCTCGTACAGGGCAATGATGCTGTGAGGCCTCAACCTGTAGCGATCAATGACCTCATCATCGGTCATTCCAAAGAAAGTGACCATTGGGCGGTATACCCTGGTCCTTGGTCGTCGTCTATGCATCCTGGGTTGCTCCAGGGGTCCCTGTGGCAGCTGGGGAGCATCCTGTTGCTGCAGCTGTGCATCTGCAGGCAGGTGTCCTCCAGGTGGGGATGGGCTCCTGTGTGTCTCATGAGCTCGACCCTCCTCACTTGCAACAGGTGAAGGCTGTTGATCAGGTGTGCCTGGGGGTTGCTGGTGTTCCCTAGCTTTCTCCCATGCACGCCTTCTCCGCAGTCTTCTCAACAATATGTAACCCAACATACTGATTGCTCTTTCTCTCTCACTCTCTATCTATCTATCTCTCTCTCTCTATATATATATATATCTATCTCTCCTGAGTGGAAAACAAGTCACAAGTGAGTGTGGTTAGCTGTCTGTTTAAGTAGGTGGTGGGGCGTTGTGTAGGTGTGGTGATGAGGTGAGTGCTGACAAATGGGAAGGTGTTTGTTGTCCAGGTAAGTGTTTGCAGGTGTGTCTGTGTTTACAAGTGTGCTGTGTTGTGGTTGCTGTGTCCCTGTCAGTTGCGGGTGTGGAGCTTTGCGGTGCAGGTTGTGTCTGGATTGTCTGGTGATGTTGCACAGGTGAGCTTGTTTTGTGTTGGCAGGTGTCCGTGTTGTGTGCTAACCCCCATTGTTCCGTGGCATGTTGTGTTGGTGTTTTTTTTGTTGGGCCATGTCCATGTGGTGTTGCTTCGTTGTTGTGTTGTGTGTGCCAGTGATCTATGGTGTGTGGACATGTTTTTTGTGTTATTTTGGCATTGCACGGGTTAATTTTCCCATTTGTATTCTTGTGCGGGGAGCAGTTAGTCTGTTTTACCATGTAGCGGGGTTTTTTTTTGTCCGTTAGATGTCTACCGTCTAACAAAACTGGGTCTTAACTCTTGGCCGTTAAATGTATCTTTTTCGCTGCCCTTAGCAGTCACGTACTCCTTTGAATTGCTCTGGGGAATTTTGTTCTACGGGTCCTAATGCATGTAAATGTATTGGCCGTTGTGACTTGTGCTCTGCCATTAGCTGAACATAACACAGAGCTTTTAATCGCTTACTGCAACTTAACACACTCGTTAGTCTTTTTTTTGGCTAACAGCTGCCTTTAAATCGAGCCCTAGGTGTCTTGTTGGGGGGGAGGGTGGACACCGCCTGGTGGTTTTCCCTGGTTGGTTAACCTATTCTTCTCTTCCCTTCCTTTGGTATCATTGTATATCTCTATGAACGCACCTCAATTGATCACAGTTTTATCTTGAGTAAGGAGTTGTGTACAGATCTGGTGTGATTCCTCCCCTTTGTTTTGGTCCCATCACCATGACCACATGAACAACACCATACTGCTGTTTAACAGCCCACCCTCCTCAGTTGTAGTGTTAGAGAGACACTGACAGAGAGACAGACCAACACCAGTATGTACACATGCTTGCACCTAAGATGACAGTGGAGGCAAATGTGTGAGAGGGCTAGGGCTCATCACCCTCCTCCTCCTCCTCCTCCAAGCACCCCTGTCCAACAGCTGTCACCTGCTGCAACTGTACATTCTCCAGCTGAAGGCCTGCTATGCTGACTTGTTCGTGTGTGTGTGTAGCACAGTGAATATGCCACTCCATTGCTTGTCAATGCCTTGTCTAGGCATCAGGACCATGTGAGTTGTCCATCAAGGGGATGGCAAGCAGACATATATATATGTGTGTCACAACGACCCTGAGCACACACCTCATCAGTATGTAGATCAAGATCCATGAAATAGCTCCTCTGTTTCATGGGTCTTGGTTTACACACTGATGTGTGTGCCTACCCACATATACATATGTCTGCTTGCCATACCGTGATAAAAACCCCATAAAATCATGATGGCTAGACAACACCCTGACAAGCAAGGGATTGTTCACTCTGTGTCAAATAACCAAGCTGTCCCCGTGGAGTGCAAGTAAGGTCTCCAAACATTGCTGACCAATGTGTTGTGTATACCTCTGGCACTCAAGGGTATGATGATGGGTCAGCAATAGCATGACTGTTGTGTTTGTAGTGCACCTTCCAGTCTTCATCCTCTGCAGGCATCCATGGCATGACCCCTCATGGTCCAGACGTTTGTTCCGGTGACACGTTGAATCCACGTCAATTACAAATCTGATCACATATGACTATCTTGTGTCATTGATCATCCCCTCCTCTGTCAGGGTTTAAAGGTATAGTAATACTGAATATGTTTCATGAACCTATCTAGTAGGGTTCATCCCCATGAGTAAAACAAGGGAACTCCCCCTGCTTTGCATTCCAAAGTTAGTTCAGCTCAAAGCTGAACATCATACATCAAATCTCACAGTGGGCTGAATTTGTACAGTGGTTCTGTTATTACACCATCCTATAGACAGCTCTGGTCACAGCACCTTGAATCGACATTGGATGGTGTAGCAACAGTGCCACTTGACAATGTCAGGCCACTGTTTTTCCTATGTAAAAACAACTGTGAGCTGACATAACCTGTGAATGAAACACCCTTCAGCAGTGGGAGTTCCCTTGTTCTACTCAGGGGGATGAACCGTAACACATATTTGTTCAAACATTCTAAGCATTACTATCCCCTTAATTGTGATTATGTTGTTGCTCTGTTGATGTATCTAATGTGTTCATGTTGTTTGAAGTTCAAGTCACATCATGGAACAACACCCTGATGTTGTCTGGCTTTCAAATGTCTGTGAGTTGAACTTGGACAAACAGGTCTGTATGTGATGTGTGTGTTCACCCCTGCTGTAAAAGCTTGTGGCGCCATTCGTTGTGCCTGAGTTGTGTTCACTGCATAACTGTGCTATGCACTGGAGACAACTCATTACCTGACACCCATGTTAGATGTGCCTGAGTTGTGTTCACTGCATAGCTGTGCTAAGCATTGGAGACAACTCATTACCTGACAAACAAACCAAATCCTGAATAGGAAACATGCATGGACACAGATGTTATGAAGAAGTGTAAATATTTATTTCAAGGGCCTGGAGAAGGTTGGCCTCACTTTTTTTCTTTTTTGGAGGGTCGGTGGGGGGGCTGTAGAGGAGGATTCCCTCCGACTCTGGCAGGTTACCCAAGGGGGTCTTGTGGCTGGTGGTGGTGGTGGGGGGTTGTGGATCGCTGTTGGCCGGTGAGACATCACTGGACCCCTCCCGTGATGGCTGGCCCATGTCCTGCCGCTCATTCAGCCTGCAGTTGGAGTCCCGCATCTTCACCAGCATGTTGCAGAGGACCTCCATCATTCTGGTGTTAAATTGGAGTTGCTGAGTGTTAGCCACCACCTGTTGAGCCTCAATGGCCCTGAGGCACCCCATGATCCGCCCCAGGGTCACCTCCACCCGTCTGAGGGCTCAGGCACACCTCCGAATCACAGTCAGCTGCTCCCCCTGGATGGTCACACATGTTGCGTCAAGGGCCGCTGTGCCAGTGCGGGTTACGGGAGTGGAGGATCGAGAGGCTGGTGCAGGTGGTGGTGTGGCGTGGGGGAGCGGACTCCCATGGGGTGCCTCAGGGGGACCTGCAACACCATGGGTGCTGTGTGGGGAGAAATGGTGCTGCTCCCTGGACCTGTCACTCCCCTCGGATCCTCTGTCCTCCAGGTGTCCGACCTGTGTCAGTGGTGGTGGTGATGGCGTTGGTGGTGGTGGGGGTGTGAAGACCTCCCTTGGCTGGTGGCATTGTGGCTCACCCAGGAGCCCCACATGTTCATTTCCCATGGGCCATTCATATGTGGACCCCTGGGTGTCCTCCTGCCACATTTGTCTCTGTGGCCTAGGGGTTGGGCCAAAGCCGGACAGCTGGGGCTCAGCGACCATCTGGGGCATCAGGTGCCTACCCGGTGGTGGTGGTGCCTGGTAGCCCTGAGGAGGTGGGGCCTGGTAGCCCTGAGGAGGTGGGGCCTGATAGCCCTGCTGCTGCTGTGGCTGGTGATGGTGGGGTGGACCCTGGATCCCATGGTGGGGCCGCTGTTGCAGTGGGGGTTGTGGTGGCAGCGCCCTGGATGTGGTGGACTCCTCAGAGGAGGTGCCTCCGGAGTCCTCCGCACGGGATGACTGGTGTGCTGTGTGGGGAAATGACATGATGCAATCAGTGATGTGAGCCATGACAGGAGTGCTGCAAGACTGTTACAATGACATGTGAACTTTTGAGTGGCAGTATGGTATCCATTGCATTGCTTTGCAATGCATTGGTTACCATCTTGACACACACATATTGCTTAGCTTGACTTGATCCCATACATTGATTCTACTGACCTACAGTGGTGTAGATTTGGTCGTCATGTGTATCTTGAGCAGTGGGTATGGCAAGGCATATACCTCCTTGCTATCCCCATTCATCAGGATCCATGTGGTGAACAGAATTGAACCATCACACCTTGAGTGACACAAACCCACTGCATGTCCTACACCTAGGCCTCAACAGCAAACACACTAAGACCTCTAAACACAGCAATGCACCAGTGATGACCAATGACTACATAGTCCAACAAATGATGTCGGCAACAGTAATAACCACACCAAGCACACCAACCAACATGATCTGTGTAACCCAGCAACCCAATCAGCTGGAGTACACACAAACACACCCTAGACAGCTAAAATGCTAACAGACAGCAAACATGTGCATGGTTAGACTGTACTATTGGAGGTTGCTTCTACCTTTTCCCATGTTATGCTATGGAGACTAAGCACTGGTATGTCACGTGTTGTTTAGATCTCAGTGCATTGGCTCCACAGAATAACACAGGGATTGCAGGTGTGATGACACTGCAGTTGTCATGTACACATTGTCACCTCTTTATGACACCATAGTGAATGTCCCCCCCCATCATGGTTGAGTCTTGTGAATCACATATGTCCTTCAGAGTGGGGATGGCGGGGAATGCCCTCTGGCCATCCACACTCTGCAGGCTACATATGATGCAGAAAGTTGAACCTTGAATATTCCGCTTGAACTAACTACCTACATGTACAACACCTAGCCCTGACATACAGTAACAATACAATAGGAAACACACCAATTCCCCTCCTTGCTATTCTCTGGTAACCCTTTGGGTGCCAGGGGACTTACCAATGTATTCTCGAACAATGCATTACTTATTCCGGTGGCACACAAGGGGTTGTGTGCTGACCTCTTTGTCACTCTATGTATAACATTGTGATACACATAACAGTTATATCTGTGACTGACACATGACAGTGTGCATTGTTTATGTGCTGTGCATGATGTTGTTGTGCACAGCATGAAGGGGTTCAACAGGGACTTGACCATTACCATTCAGGCTGGGTTGGTAAAGTATTCTGTCCTTGTTTGACATCCCTCCAAGCTGTGTTGCTGAATTGTGGTGTGGAATGCTGTCCATGTGTTCAGGTGTCACTGTGTTGGCCACTGTCTGTAGGTGTCAGGATTTGTGTGATGTGTGTGTGGGCCTTGATGCACTTACCAGTGGACTGGAGGCTACTTTCCTCCCCGGTGTCACTCCATCCAGGGATCTCACACACCATGATGGAGGAGATTGTCCTGCGCACGGCCTCCTCCCACTGGCTGTATTCCACGCGCAGGGGTGGACCAACCCCTGTTCCAGCAGTGTGCAAGGCCTGCTCGCCCATCTTCCTCTTCACCTTCACAATGGTAGACAGAAATAGGAAAAGGGTTGAACTAGATGTATGCAAGTCTTTTCTCAACATAGTTTACTGTGTTACTATGTTACTATCTTACCTTGGCCTTGCAGTCTGTCCACCTTTTCTTCACTGACTCCAGTGACCGGCCCCTTGGGGAACAGGATCCTCTGTTGCGTGACCACAGCCTCACAGAGGACAAGGTTTTCCTCCTCTGTGAACCTGGGCTCTCTTGACCTCTCCTCCTCCTCACCCCCAGAGGTTTGTTGAGAGCCCTGGCTGTGGCTCTCCAGCCCTGCCTGCACTGGCCCTGGCTGTTTGTGGTGCAGGGGGACTACCCCTCGTCCCACTCTCACTGCCCCTGCACTGGATGTGCCTTCTCTTGGGTGGCTGCCCCTCCGCCCCAGGGATCTTCCTCTCCCTCCCCTACCCTGACCAGGGATGCCCACCTGTATCTCCTCCTCCTCTCCTCCTACACTCCCCACCCCTCTCTCCCCTCCTCTCCATCCCTCTCACCCACTCACACCCAGGCACTTACTCAGGCCCTCACACACTCAATCACTCACTCTCTGTCACTCACTTGCACTCACAGACTCACACTGTCAAATAAAAGATAAAAGTGTGTGTTTTACAAAAAAAATATGGGCTGTGTGTGTGTATGTGTGTTTGGATGCGTGTATTTGATATGTACAAAGGTGTATTGTGTTGCTTTGTGTGCTGTCAAACTCTCCTACTACCTGTGTGTGTGCCGCCTCAAACTCCCTCTCTCTCAAAACTAACCTCCGCTCCTGGGTCCTGATATCTAGCTCTTGGGAACTTGATAACAGACAAAGGTGTGTAGGTGATTTTGGGTCTATTTATAGTTTATTCAACTCAACTTGATACTTTGGGGTGCTGTGATGGGCTGGGGCATTTGGTAACATTGGACATTTCGCTTGTTTTTTTTTTTTTTTGGAGACCTTTTTGCTGCATATCTATATTTATAGTGCAAAATAGAAAACTGTGGGGTGCTGCCCGGGTGAGCTGACTGTATTTGTGATCTTGTTTTTTATTTACCGATGTTACACTATGGCACTGGCCATTTTAAAGGGATAGTAATACTTTATTATTACTATCCCCCATATTGTAGATATTTGCAAAATAATTTAATAGCCCCCAGGTTCATCTTTCAAACCTTTATTGTTTGAGAGATAACCGAAGGCAAAGTTCCCTTCTTCCTCCCCCTTCCCTGAAGTCAGCGTTGTACTGACTGCAGGGGAAGTCTGTCATACAGGCTTGTGCCTCTGCAGCTGAGCTGAGATCACATTAGTGAAAAAGAATTATTTCACTGAAATAGTCTTCTACATGTGCTTGGTTTGCAAGCACATGTAGAAGACCGTTTCAGTGAAATAATTCTTTTTCACTAACGCGATTGCAGCTCTGCTGCAGAGCCGCCTGATGAAAGGCAGACCGGATATCCCTGCAGTCAGTACAACGCTGACTTCAGGGAAGGGGGAAGGAAGGGGGAACTTTGCCTTCGGTTATCTCTCAAACCATAAAGGTTTGAGAGATGGACCTGGGGGCTATTAAATTATTTTGCAAATATCTACAATATGGGGGATAGTAATAATAAAGTATTATTATCCCTTTAATTTGACCCCACACTTGTAGGGATAGATGATGCTTAATTGGATTATATGGTTAACAAGACTATGAATGTGTTTAGAGTCTCTCTTATAGGCGATGGCGGGTTGGGATATACCAACTGCTATGGAGCACTGAGGACGCATGACAGTGTGAGTTCTTGCCCTTCCCCCGAGAGGATCTCCTTATGTATGAAACCACTGGCTTGATGCTGGTGCTCCACAGTGTTCCCTGCTGCTAGGGCTCCAACATTTTTGGTATTATATTCACTCCCGTAGTGTTGCACAAGTTTGTGCAATACATGTTTCTTCTTTGGCTTCCAGATGTGGAAGCTCTCAAGGACACATTAACCCTGGATGAGTTAGCCAGAGCTATATCAGATACCCCTAAAGGGAAAAGCCCTGGCCTTGATGGATTCCTGCATCTTACTATAAATTGTTCAGTGCAGAGCTTTCCCAGCATATGCTGCTCTCTTTCAATCAGTTTTGACAGGGGATGCTCTTTTCTCCTCAGGCCCTAGAGGATCATATCTCTTTTTTACTCAAGCCTGGAAAAGACCCCTCTTCTTGAGGCAGCTATAGATCCAGCTTTTTATTAAATGTGGATTTTAAAATCCTAGTGAAGGGGGGCATTCTCGGCACTTGATTCTGTTGCTTTTCAGCCCTAGCCATTTTCTATGCTTTTTTACAGTTCCTACAGCACTGAAAGACTCCCTTACTTTTCCCTACCATAACTCTGCTGCTGCACCCGTAACAGGTAAAAAGAAGTCCCTGTAGATCGGAACCTATTTTGGCACTGCCACAGGTCTGCCACAGAAGAGCACGGGGGTCCTGGAGGATGTCCTGCTTCCTAGCAGCATGGAGAACACTGATGGTGATTCCCTGCATTCGGGCTTGGCCCATTCTGCCTCCTGGGGAGACCTACCTGCAAAAAGGGACCTGGAACAGCTTCTATCCTCAGTTTGTGACTCCATCAAGGGGGACATAGCGGATCTCCTGGGCTCCACACCCAGGAGGAAATGCAACACCACCTTCTCATGCAGGAGGAGATGACTGACCTCTTTCAATCCCTGCTTGATGACCTGGAGAATAGGAATCGGAGGCCTCATTCGGGGGCTTCCTGAAATGGTCATCTCCAAGGAGCTCCTGCAGTTGTTTCAGGAGATGTTTTGCAAACTGCTTGAGGTTCCAAGTGACACTGTAAAAATTGATAGGGCCTGGGGTGTAGCCTGGCAGCCGAGGAGTGCAGGTGTGTTCCTGAGAGGCTCCCGTGATATTGTCTGAAAAAGCTTATGGCGAAACCAGTCGAGTAAGCCAGGAAGAGCTCCCATTATGCTTCTTCCATAAGTTTTTAAGAAGACATTCTTAAAGATTTCTAATGCAGTGGGGCTAAGAGGAAATCAGAGATAATGCTCTGTAGTGGGATAAATCTATCAGTTATGTTTAGACCAGCCTAGAACGATAGATTCCCTAGCTTAATAGTGCTGCACAGGATTCTCTGTTGATTGCTCTTTATGGATACAGATAATAAGCACAAGCGATATGTAAATATCACCATAGGGATAGCTCATAGGGATCTAGTAATTGCACAGAGGAGATCACAGAGTGGCAGCAATACATAAATCCAGCGCAAGCTATACAAGTCTAATTAGTTCTGACCAAGATAACAGTATCTCCGGAATGAAGCTCTACTGTTTGTTCCCTCATGTATATGAGTGGATACAATAAACAGGTACCAATGCCATCAATGAATTGTGACTTAAGGGGATAAATCAGTATTATAGAAGAAAATCCCGTCAGCTGGTTATTACAGATTAGGTACATATCTGTAGTCGATTAGAATTTATATAGCAGGAGAGGCATAGAATCCATAATATCAAGCTGAAATTCAGAAGATGCCTGGTTATGAAAAGGGCAACCTGACAATCTCAATTTAATAACTAGTGGAACCAATTTACCTTAAATTTGATCAAACGTACGTCAAAATGCACTTGAGAAGTTAATAGCTAGGCACTTGGGCTGATAATAGACTAACATACAGATCAGGATGAACCAGAAAGAATTACTCATATCCAGTGATTTAAACTCAATACCACTTGCACAAGCAATTCTCACTAGAACCAGAGAATTTGTGAATGAACAAGGTGTCTGAATTGTAGCTTTAAGAACTAATAACGGACTTCACACAGTAAATAAAGAACCTACGATATCTGCGTTAAGATGCGGAAGTTACCAGATGACAAAGGGTTAACTGTCCGACCTCAACACACTATCCAATAAAGGTTATTGGACACTGTTACAATGAACACATCTATCTAAAACCAATAACATAATATAATGTTATTATCCTAGTTGATAGTTACATATTCAATCAACTATTCCCTCTGAAACCATGTGCCCTGTAGAAACAAATATTGATCATATGATCATGATAATTTTTTGTAACTTTATGTCACCCCCAGTCTGTGACTGAACAATTCTTTTAAATGAACCAAAAAATGTATTTGTTTTATTGTCAGAAGAGTGCCATATAAACTGGTTTCTTTTCCGGGGAACTCTCTTTCCCTTCCCCCTCTTAGTACTAGCTGTGGAGAGAGCTCACAGAGTCAGGCTGGAGAGGGAGGGTGATGATAACAGGCCTAGGTCCATAGTGTTTCGCCTTCCCAACTTTGATGCGAAGACAAGCTTGCTTACAGCCTACAGCAAATACAACAATTCAGATACAAGGATGTTTCCTTAATGCTGTTCCAGGATTTCTCTGCTCGCGTATCCGAGAAGTGCAAGGTATTCGCTCCCTACTGCAAGTCCCTCCATGAAAAGGGGATGAAATCCACCCTCCTTTATCCAACCAAGCTGAAGGTCATCCAAGAGGATGGGGTCCAATGGTTGGACACTCCAGGCGGAACTATCACAGTGCCTGTGATTCTCTGTCACTCTTACTTGTGGTTCGCTCTGATTTGCTGAGCCAGTTTGGCCCACCCCTGGTGACCTTCTTATGCCTGGCCCAGACATCTGTCAGATGCCCTTTTGTGGTGTTTCTGAGACAGTAGTGCTGTTGCTGTGTTCCTGTGTTCCGGATTCTCGTGTACCGACTTGGCTTGTCCTGACTACGCTCCAGTGTTCCCGATCGTGTTTGACCTGGCTTGTCTGCGAACCACCTCCGTCTCCTGACCCGGCTTGGCTGACGTACCTGCTCGTGTATGACCCGGCTTGTATGACTACCTCCTGCGTGCTACGACCCGGCCCGGCTGACTTCCTGCTCCGAGATCGACTTCCAGCCTGTTCCAGTGACCTCCATTCCCGTTGTCGCCGCCGCGACATTTTACACCTGCTGTTGCCAGTTGCCGTGTGATCATTCTAGCTTTGTGTTGCCTTCGATCAGTGCAGTGTCTTGCAGAGCTGTTCGTTCCTCCGTGAGCCTCACTACACTTGCAGAGCTTCTATACCTTACAGAGCCTTGTGTTTAAATGTGCATATTAACCCTTGCAGTGCTGCTTTACTCTCACTACCTTGATTCCCAGTATAGAGCCTCACTCGCTGTGCTACGTCTGCTGAGTTGGCCGCTTACCGACGGCGACTCTATCTATCCTACTGCAGAGTAGTCACGTCTTGTTGGTCCGGTAGGGCGTCATTGGCTCTCACTGTTACGTTTGTACTGGGCGATATCTACTGTGGCCTCTGGGCTCGTGTGGCAGCAAGGGAAGGCTCAAGCTCTGGCAGATTCCCGTTGTATACGCCCGTGGGGGCTATTGGCTCTATCACTGATATTGCTGGTCTCCGGTTAACGCCTGTGGAGGCTATTGCCAGCTCTTGCATTGCAGGCCGGTTCCCGTTACGCCCGTGGGGGCTATCCACACTTGCACTCGCAGAAGCAGTCTTCCTGTTAGGTACGCCCGCGGGGGCTATTCGTATTTCTGTTCTGCTTAAACTATTTGGTCACTTCGGCTAGGCATTTACATTTCCAGAACACTGTGAACTGTCTCTATCAGCACCTCCTTTTGACACCTAGGGCGTGCCAAACCACCACACCTGAGACTGACTGATTTATGCTCTTAACCCTTTGGGTACTGAACACCATTCTCTGTGAAGAGATATTGCATGTCAATTATACTGTGCATTGACTCTCTGTGTTATATCAGTCATCACTGTGTGTTTATTCCTGCTGCCTCTAGACGGCGTTCGTTTGCATTATTTGCTATTAAAATAAAATTGTGTTTTATTTTACCAACTGGTCTGAGTGTCCTAAAAACTGTTACAGTACGAAAGGGCCATGACCTCAGACGGTAAAGGTGAAAGTAACACACAAAACATCCATTGGAGAATGGATGTCCATGAGCAGCGCCTGGACCAATTGGCACTGGCTTTACAGACCTTACTCGAGCGCACGGTACACTTGGACAAGCCCAGTCCGAATCCGGTGGTCCCCCCAGTTTTGACACCGGACAATCCGCCTGCAGCCCTTCCTACCAATACCAGAGGCTTAACGGCTGCTGCGCCGTTACCATTAAGATATGATGGCGAGCCTTCCCTATGCAGGGGCTTCATTAATCAATTGGAGATATTCTTGGAATTGGTCCCCAGGCATTTCCTAACGACCGTAGTAAGGTTGGATTTATGATATCTCTGTTGACGGGCAAAGCATTGGCGTGGGCAAATCCCTTGTGGGAGAATGCCAAACCCTGCACTCTGAACTTTAGGGAATTTGTAACAAAGTTCCGCCGAGTGTTTGAGGTCCCTGGCAGGGCTGCCTCTGCTGCCAAAAGGTTGATGGAGATTCAGCAGGGCGAACGCACACTGGGCGACTATACTATCGAGTTTCGGACCCTGGCAGCATAGGTGGGCTGGAATAATGAGGCCTTAGTTGCCGCCTTTGCTCAAGGTCTTTCTGAGCAGATTAAAGATGAGATAGCCGCTCGAGATGTACCCAGTGATCTGGATGAATACATTGATTACATCATGCTAATTGATTCTCGCATCCGGGAGAGACGGTTGGCAAAAAGGGCTAAATCAAGAAGCTATGGCCAGGGCAGTCTCTTTAACCCACCCTCACCACCCGTTCCTCCTGAACGGCCAGCCGAATTGGCTGAACCTATGCAATTGGGGTTCACTAAGCTCACTAAGGAGGAGAGGTTGTATCGCAGGAGACAAGGCTTATGCTTATATTGTGGCAAACCAGGGCACCTATTACGCACTTGTCCAGTACGGCCGGGAAACGAACGCACCTAGGGTACCTTGGGGGACAGGCCCTAGGTGGTGTACAACAGTCCCTAGATCCTAGTACTGTTAAACCCACTATCCAGGTGGTATTCGCTTGGGCAGACAGGAGGTCCTGGCATTGGTGGACTCCGGTGCAGCCGGGTACTTCATGGACCAATCCTTTGCCGACTTGCACGGCATTCCATTATGCAAGAAGGATTCTCCTGTGGCAATTGAAGCCATCGATGGCAGACCCTTGGAACTTGCTTTCATTACGATGGAGACAATTCCTATCACAATGACGGTGGGGGCTTGTCACAAAGAGGAAGTACGGTTCCAAATTATTCGTTCCCCTCACCATGCAGTCATTTTGGGGTTCCCGTGGTTACTATTACATAATCCTCAATTTGACTGGCAGAAATGTGAGGTTAACTCCTGGTCTGAATACTGTACTAAGAATTGTCTCTCACTACCTGTTAAAATTATGTGTACCTCCCCTGCCGTGCCAACAGAATATGGGCAATTCAGTGACGTTTTTAGCAAAGGAGAGGCCAGCGCGTTGCCTGAGCATAGACCTTATGATTGCGCCATTGATCTGCCTCCGGGTGCGGTGCCTCCCAGGGGTCGCACTTACCCACTGTCATGTGAAGAGAACAGGGCAATGGAGGAGTACATTGAGGACGCTCTCAGGAGGGGAATCATTCGTAAATCTACTTCCCCGGCTGGTGCCGGATTTTTCTTTGTAAAGAAGAAAAGTGGCAAACTCAGGCCATGTATTGACTACCGAGGGCTGAATAAGCTGATGCCCAGGAACACCTATCCTATCCCACTTATTACTGAATTGTTTGACAGATTAAAGGGCTCTTCGATCTTCACTAAACTTGACTTGCGAGCTGTAAATCTGGTCAGAATTAAGGAGGGTGATGAGTGGAAAACGGCGTTTAATACCAGAACGGGGCACTACGAATATCTGGTGATGCCATTCGGCTTATGCAATGCACCTGCGGTATTCCAGGAATTTATTAATGATATTCTACGTGACATGCTTCAGTCCTGTGTGGTGGTATATCTGGATGATATATTAATTCACTCTGCCAATCTCTCTCAACACATCAAAGATGTCTCGGAAGTCTTGCTCTGACTTCGTAAAAACAAGCTATTCTGTAAACTAGAAAAGTGCGAATTCCACACATCTCAAGTACCATTCTTGGGGTTCATAATCTCCAAAGATGGCATTGCCATGGATCAGGATAAGTTGGCAGCAGTCCTGCAATGGCCTCGTCCTAAGGGATTAAAGGCTATTCAGCGTTTTTTGGGTTTTGCCAACTATTACAGAAATTTCATCCAGTACTTTTCCACGGTTGTAAAACCTTTGTCAGATTTGACACATAAGGGCGCTTCTCCTTCTCAGTGGTCTGAGGCAGCTGAAAACGCGTTTGTTACCTTGAAAACTGCCTTCGCGTCTGCTCCAGTGCTGTCCCACCCTAATCCCACCCTGCCATTTACATTGGAGGTTGACGCCTCTGAGGTTGGGGTTGGGGCAGTACTCTCCCAATGTCCTGTGGGAGGTGGCGCTTTGAGACCTTGCGGGTTTTTTTCTAAAAAATTGTCCAGTGCACAGAGCTACTACGAGATTGGCGACAGGGAGCTGTTGGCCATTATCCTGGCTCTGAAAGAATGGTGCCACCTGTTGGAAGGTACTCAAAATCCAGTATTAATCCTTCTGATCGTAAGAATTTAACTTATCTCTCTGCAGCCAAAAGATTGTCCTCACGACAAGCTAGGTGGGCACTTTTTTTGCCTCGATTTAATTTCCTAGTGTCCTATCTTCCGGGCTCTAAGAATATTAGGGCAGATGCTTTGTCGCGTCAGTTTGCATCAGACACTGAGAGGGAGGAAGAACCAGTACCTATCATTCAGCCAGATCGCATTCTGGCTACTATTCGTACCACTATAACCTCGCCTCTGGGGGAGGAGATTTTGGCATCTCAATCTAGGGCACCTCCTGAGACCCCAGTGGGAAAGTGTTTTGTGGATGAGCCATTCCGTACCCGTCTGTTGGAGACCTATCATGCTTCTAAAGCGGCTGGGCATATTGGTAGGGATCAACTTGTATGATCCCTTTCGCAATTGTTTTGGTGGCCCACACTCAGAGCCGATTGTTCTGCTTTTACTGCAGCCTGTACCACCTGTGCCTGTGCCAAGACCCCCAGACATCTCCCTGTGGGCTTACTTCAACCAGTGCCCAGTGGCGAACGTCCATGGTCTCTCATATCTATTGACTTCTTGGGAGAATTACCAGCCTCTAGGGGGTATACGTTTATTCTTATGGTGGTCGATAGGTTCTCTAAAATGGCTCATTTTGTGCCTCTTAATGGCCTTCCATCGGCTCAGGAATTGGCTGTAGTCTTTGCCAGGGAGGTGTTCCGCCTACACGGGGTGCCCAGAGTGATTGTCTCCGACCGTGGGAGTCAGTTCGTTTCCAGGTTTTGGAGGGCATTTTGTGGCCAGATGGGCATCCAATTGTCCTTCTCCTCCACCTACCATCCCCAGACCAATGGGGCCGCTGAGCGTGCCAATCAGGGACTGGAGCAGTTCGTGCGTTGCTTTGTTACCGATCAACATGATAATTGGGCTGACCTGTTGCCATGGGCAGAGTTTGCCAGGAATTGTGCGGTTAATTCATCGTCCAGGAGCTACCCATTTCTCGTTAATTATGGGTTCCAGCCTTGTCTGCTCCCGGACTCATTTCAGGCACAACAGATTCCTGCCCTGGATGAGCATTTGGCGCAACTTCGTTCCACTTGGGCACAGGTTCAGAGTTCCCTCAGTCAGTCATTTCGGCGTCATCAGCGGCACGCTAATCTCAGACGGCTCCCAACGGTCTCATTTCAGGTAGGGGACAGGGTATGGCTCTCCTCCAGAAACCTCAATTTGCAGGTACCCTCCAATAAGCTGGCTCCACGGTTCATTGGGCCCTTTAAGATCATCCGCAAGATTAATCCGGTTTCTTATGCACTGGAACTTCCACCCTCTATGCATATTCATAATGTGTTCCATGTTTCTCTTTTGAAACCCTTGGTGTGCAATCGTTATACTACTACGCCAGTGATTCCTGGGCCGGTGGACGTCCAGGGCCAAGAGGAGTATGAGGTCCAGAGTATTATTGACTCTAGGAGATTTAGAGGAAAGTTGCAATATTTGGTCCACTGGAAGGGCTATGGCCCTGAGGAACGCTCTTGGGTGAATCAAAAGGACCTTCATGCGCCTAGACTTGTGCGCAACTTTCACTCTAAATATCCTCTGAAACCCAGACCTCCGGCAGGGAGAGGGGGTCTTTGAGAGGGGGGTACTATCACAGTGCCTGTGATTCTCTGTCACTCTTAACTTGTGGTTCGCTCTGATTTGCTGAGCCAGTTTGGCCCACCCCTGGTGACCTTCTTATGCCTGGCCCAGACATCTGTCAGATGCCCTTTCATGGTGTTTCTGAGCCAGTAGTGCTGTTGCTGTGTTCCTGTGTTCCGGATTCTAGTGTACCGACTTGCCTTGTCCTGACTACGCTCCAGTGTTCCCGATCGTGTTTGACCCGGCTTGTCTGCGAACCACCTCTGTCTCCTGACCCGGCTTGGCTGACGTTCCTGCTTGTGTATGACCCGGCTTGTATGACTACCTCCTGCGTGCTACGACCCGGCCCGGCTGACTTCCTGCTCCGAGATCGACTTCCAGCCTGTTCCAGTGACCTCCGTTCCCGTTGTCGCCGCCGCGACATTTTACACCTGCTGTTGCCAGTTGCCGTGTGATCATTCTAGCCTTGTGTTGCCTTCGATCGGTGCAGTGTTCCGTTGTCTTGCAGAGCTGTGCGTTCCTCCGTGAGCCTCACTACACTTGCAGAGCTTCTATACCTTACAGAGCCTTGTGTTTAAACGTGTATATTAACCCTTGCAGTGCTGCTTTACTCTCGCTACCTTGATTCCCAGTATAGAGCCTCACTCGCTGTGCTACGTCTGCTGAGTTGGCCGCTTACCGACGGCGACTCTATCTATCCTACTGCAGAGTAGTCACGTCTTGTTGGTCTGGTAGGGCGTCATTGGCTCTCACTGTTACGTTTGTACTGGGCGATATCTACTGTGGCCTCTGGGCTCGTGTGGCAGCAAGGGAAGGCTCAAGCTCTGGCAGGTTCCCGTTGTATACGCCCGTGGGGGCTATTGGCTCTATCACTGATATTGCTGGTCTCCGGTTAACGCCTGTGGAGGCTATTGCCAGCTCTTGCATTGCAGGCCGGTTCCCGTTACGCCCGTTGGGGCTATCCACACTCGCACTCACAGAAGCAGTCTTCCTGTTAGGTACGCCTGCGGGGGCTATTCGGATTTCTGTTCTGCTTAAACTATTTGGTCACTTCGGCTAGGCATTTACATTTCCAGAACACTGTGAACTGTCTCTATCAGCACCTCCTTTTGACACCTAGGGCGTGCCAAACCACCACACCTGAGACTGACTGATTTATGCTCTTAACCCTTTGGGTACTGAACACCATTCTCTGTGAAGAGATATTGCATGTCAATTATACTGTGCATTGACTCTCTGTGTTATATCAGTCATCACTGTGTGTTTATTCCTGCTGCCTCTAGAGGGCGTTCGTTTGCATTATTTGCTATTAAAATAAAATTGTGTTTTATTTTACCAACTGGTCTGAGTGTCCTAAAAACCGTTACAGGAACACTTCATCACTTAATTACCTCTTTGAAAATTGCCATTCTGTCCTGTACTGAGAGACTGTCTTTACAGTTGGGGTTGTGTGCTTAACTAATAGCACTCATCAGTTTTCACTCCCCCACCCCCTATACCTCCTACAAGTTATGTACTCAGTGCCTTGGTTGTGTGTTTAACCAGCCTTTGTTTCTGCTGACTCAGGGAGTGCATGGGTCCCCCCTGCCCAGGCACTAGCATATTGATATTGAGGGTCTACACCTGATGCTTCAGGTCATTTCGGTGTTAACTGGTAACATTACCGTATGTCTACCTTTAATACTTTGCAGTTATTGTTTATGTTGATTAGTTGTTTATTCCTACCTCCCTATGTCTGTGTCCTGGGACTCCTCCCTCTGGACTTCCCCTTTTTGAGTGGGCTCCCTCTTGCTGGGAGGGGAGCCTTCTCCTCTCATGTACTATTCATGTATTGCTCAACTCATGACTGCTGTGTCCATGGTGGATAACTCTCAATTACCCTTTGCCTATAGTCTCCTGGAATGTGGCAGGTTTACACAGCCCTATCGAGGAACTAGAGTACTTTCACACCTGAACTCTCTGCATTGTCAGATAGCTATGATTCAGGAAACTCATTTCTCTGATGCTGAGCATCGAAAATTGAGGCTGTGGGGGTGTGGCCTGGCAGCCAACTTGTATGGCTGTGTAGAGCGATAGCTCCTGTTCTTGGGAACCCTTTTGAGTGGTTTTGGCTATTTATATTGCGATAATTTCAATTGAAAATACACCTATGCCTTGTGAACACAAGTGAAGTATGATGCGGAGCAAAAATCCAAAAAGGGACTTAGATACTCAGCATATTTTCCTTCCAAAGCAACCAGGATTACAGGCCGTGGAGTTAGACAAAATGGCGTCACCTGCGTTGGAGAGTAACTGCGGTATACTTACACATCCCTCATCCTTCACACCCATAGCGATAAATAAGAGTCTATGGGAAACTCTGAAACACTCGCAACTAAGAGAGATAGCCATATCCTGTTAATGAAAATGAAACCTTTCTTCAAAGAAGAGATGTCTGAAATCAGGAACGACGTTCAGCAAATTTCCGGGATAATCATATTTGTTGAGTCTGAGGTAAATTCTCTCAACTCTTTTTGCAAATATGCAATAAAATACTTTAATTATATGCAGCAACAAAATACTGACCTAATGGTTAAAATAGATGACCAGGATAATCGAAAAAGAAGGAAAAATCTCAGAATTGAAGGAATACCTGAATCAGTGGAACAACATGAGCTACCAACATACTTGAATCGAATATTCTCTAAAATAACAGGCTCCAAAACAACAAAAGTCTTCATAATAGAGAGGGCACACAGAACCTTTCGACCAAGGGGACTTTCAACTGATATACCAAGAGATGTTGTGTTATGCTTTCAGTCTTTCCCGGACAGGGAATTGATATTTAAAGAGACCACAGTTTAATCATACATTGAAGCTGAAGAGCATTCGGTGACCATATACCAAGATATTTCTCCCATAACTGCTTGATGGAGAAGAGATTTAAGACAGATAACACAATAACTAAGAAGACAGATTAGTTATACATGGGGATATCTGTTAATGCTTCAAGTTACATTTAATGGAGTAACATATATTCTATGTTACAAAGGAGATCATGTTGCATTTCTTAACGCTCTCAACATTCAACATCCAAACAACGATATTTCATCTCTTAAATAAAACATATTTAATATGGAATGTTTACCGATGGAATCTTCTTGGTCAACAGTGTCAAGAAAATGCCAGATTCCAGTGCAATGTCAACTTTTCCTACCGAGTCAGTTAATCGCCATTCTCCAGGTTGACTAAACTGTGTAGCCATTATTTGGTTCTAAGATATGAGTGGCGTTGATATTCTAACAAATGGAGGAGAATGACAAGTTCAACATGTTATCAAAACTTTTTTCTGGTTTTACTCACTTTGGGTCTTTGTTCCAGCTTAAAGGGATTGTAATGTTTCTTAAAAGCAGCTCAAATTAACCTTCATAGTATTTGGGCCATGGAGACTGTTATTTCAGTACAGTCAGAGTTGTAGTTCAAGAGTAATTGAATGATAAAGTATCCCCCTCCTGCCCCTTTTACTAATGTCACTGCTCAGCTCAGAGCAGAAGGGTGATGTCAAAGTGGATTGCAGAGAGGGACAATCTTCAATTAAGATAAGGGAAAAACCTGAAAAACCTGTCAACGGGGGCAGGGCTTTCATTGTTCTCACAGTAAGAAGATTGTCCCTTGCTGTGAGCTGTCTGGTCTGTGGACCAGATTCCACATCTGAGGGGAGGTGGCTTATACTAGGTAAAAGGGGTGGGAGGGGAAAACTTTATCATTCAATTATTCTTGAAAGCGGAACTACCACCTCAATTGGAGTCGCCCTGCAATACTTAGGCAGGAGGCGACTAGCTTAATAATCATTATTTTACATCTAAAAGTGCCCTGAATAAAGTTATCCTTAAGCTTTCGAGACTGACGGCCAGGTTACTGCAGTCTTTGGGCCTGCGGCGTCAGTCTCTTCCGGAGCCATTCGGGCCAGTGCAATGCCTATGAAGGGTGACGGGGATTGACAGCGCAGGTGCACATTCAAGATGTCCACGGTGATGCCTGGCTTCAGTTCTCGGAAGCTTAAGGATAACTTTATTCGGGGGCACTTTTGAGAGGTAGAATAATGATTATTAAGCTAGTCGCCACTTGCCTAAGTATTGCAGGGTGACTTTAGTTGAGGTGGTAGTTCCGCTTGAACTACAACTCTGACAGTATTGAAATAACACTCTCTATGGCTCAAATAATATGAAGATTAATTGGAGCTGCTGTTTTTGTGAAACATTACTATCCCTTTAATAGATATGTGTTTCAAATGTAGATGAAGAATTTTCATAAATATTTAATGTAATATTTGCACTTTATATTTTATAATAATGATTATCTTGTTATCTGCTTATTGTAGGGAGATAATTTTGAGATGTTATACTATCAATGTGTTGAAATAGCGGAATTTTTCAAGAAAGTATTAAAGCCCATGAATAAATGATATTGCACAATTTGGTTTACAACTTCAAAGGATTTAAAGAAAATAGTGCATATAAGAGAAGGTGATTTTTAGCTATATCAGGACATTGATGGTATAGAGTATTTTTCATAATTTAACTTGAACACAGATTTTTGCAAGTGAGACATTTCACACATAATAAACGTATATATTTAATGTACATAAACAAATAATATACATATGCTTTGATTAGTAAATAATGATTTATGTCATAAATAAAGCATAATAATGTTAATGCTTTGGAGGGTCCACTAGGGGCAGTGTGTAGGTCATGTGCTTCTAGCAGTGACATCATAGGCCAGCCTACTCTAGGGAAGTTACCTCCCATAAAACATTCCGCTGGGAATAAAAAGCAGAGCTAATAGAGATTCAGGGCTTCCTCTTGACTGTACCTAGGATGTAGACCACCAGCTCTCTTTCTCCTTAGCCCCAGCCAAGGGCTGGGGACATTTGTAAGTTATATGTTGCAGTTTGTTCATTGTTTGTTCACTTTTTCATTGTTACTGCTATCATAATATTATAGCCTGTTACTTGCTATAATTTATAATATTAAATTGACATATAATATTACAATGTTTAGTGTATTTTCTATCGACATATGTGACCATAATACTAAGAAATGTAACAAATATTACTGTTGTAACTTATTACTTAATTATTGTATATTAATTGACAGATTAATATTCATAGTTAAGTTTCGTCAACTACAAATGGCGACGTGGATGGGATTATGCTTGAATATTGGGGAAAATACAAATATGTATTTTGCTTTATATATTGCAATAAATTGTCTGTCTGTAGAAATTAATACATTGATAATGATTTGTTTTTAATGGAATGACAGCAGACAGCCTAAAGGGTTAGCGAGAGGGATTATATTTGGTTTCTAAGGTATCTCTCTTGCTGTAGAAAATAGTTATGAATGATTGTGTTGATTTTGGTGTTTTTAGCAATATTTGGTAAAAAAACTATTTTACTTTTTGCCTCTGACCATGTGGGATTCATTCTCCATTGAACGCACGGTGTGGGTGTGCTTGTGTTGAGATTTAGTTTCATTGTTGGCCTCCATTTGCATATTAAAATACTTTTAACTTTTTCTGTTGCCCAGGTTTTAAAGTAGGTGAACTAATTTAAACTGGTTTGGTATGTAAGGATTGTTAATTGTGTTAGTTCAAAGGATACTAGGACTAAACTGATTAGATTAGTAGCTAAACCGTTTTTTCCAAAAAATGTGTTGTTAAGAAAAGGAAAGTTTAGTAAAGCAGATTCAGCTAATTATAAGATATTAGTATGGGTATATATATATATATATATATATATATATATATATATATATATAAAAGAAGACTTCTGTATGCCTAACAAACACACCCAGGGGTGGCAGTAAGGTGGAGTTACTGCTCCCATTGGGTGATTCATTAGGGGCGTGATTTTCACAGGCTGTGAAAATCATGCAGGGAGCAGGGCTGGATTTATATATCAGGAGCCTGTAGGCACAGATATCTGAAGCGCCCCCCCCCCCCGTCATCTCCACAATGCTCCATATCTCCATATTGCCCTCACATAGCCCCCCATTAGCTCCACATTGCCTTCCATCAGCTCCACATTGCCCCATCATCTCAACTTTCCCTCACATTGACCCCCATCAGCTCCACACTGACCCCATCACCTCCACATTGCCCCCCCCATCAGCTCCACACTGACCCCATCACCTCCACATTGACTTCACATTGCCCCCCCATCAGCACATCGTTTGCCCCCCATGATCATCCCCATAATGACCTCACATTGCTCCCATTATCTCCAAATTAACCCTTTGAGTGCCAGAGTAGTACACAACGCATTGCTTTGCAATGCGTTGTGTACCACTCTGGCACTCAAAGGGTTAAGCCTCATTCTCTCCCCCACATCCGTTTCCTATGTCCCTGGTGGTCCAGCGGCTGGAGAGATCTGTGCTTGTGCACAGACATGGAGCTGCTGGAGCTCCCGCGCGGCTTTCCCTTTAGTAATGCAGAGCGCTGGGAGATTTTATCTCCCAGCGCTCTGCATTGCTAAAGAGCCGGGAGAGCTCACAGCTTGCAATGCGGCGGCTGGCGGCTCGGAGCGGCATGTCAAGCCGCGCAAAAAAAAAAAAAAAAAAATCAGTTGTAGTGGCAGGCGCCCCTCTGTAGGGTGCGCCTGTAGGCAGATGCCTACTCTGCCTTACGGAAAATCCGGCCCTGGCAGGGAGTTGGCCCGTCCACCACTATCCAGCGCGCCCACCACTAGCCAAGTGAGGAAAAAAACAAAATGGCCGCTATTTGCTCTTACACCTCAGAGACACACACACAAGCCCCACTCACAAGACAGACACACAAAAAAAAAATATATATATAATATAATTATTGGAAACCCTACAACTGCGCAATGGACATCCTACAATGTTGGCATTCACATCCTACAACATCTACACTATATGTACTTACGCCTCAGTCTCATCGCACCACTCCTTTCACACACACACACACACATACACACACACACACACACATAATGCCATTACTTGGAGCTCTTTACGGATGCCTGCAACTCACTATGCTGGCACCACTCATTTCAAACATACATAATGCCCTTACTTCCACCTTTTTACGGCCCCATGATATCCTAAAATGCGTGCCAGTGCAGTGGAGGAAGCAGGCGTCGATTGAAGCATTGCGGCTGCTGCTTACATAGAGGGAGGGCATCCTCATTACAGGTACTGCCATTATTATGTTCTGAGGCAGGCAGCCAACGAAGCAGCCGCCAATTTAACCATGGGGTCTGTGGATTTCAGGGGGTCGCGCTACAGATGTCTACAGGTGTACAGTCACATTAACCGTTTGAGTGCCACAGGGGTCTACCCTTCTGCCACTCAAATGCTTACGTTTTCACAAACTGCAATACAGCCTCCAACCAATACCATACTTATAAACATTGCAAATAGCTGTCTTGCAGAGCAGAGCACTATATATCATTAATAACAGTGCACAATGGCATATTTGCCTTAACCTGTGATATTACATTTGCCTTACCCTGATCCCTGTGTTGCTGAGCGCTGCACCGGCCTCTCTCTCCCCTTCTCTTCCTACTACGGAGCAGCGCTCAACAACATTGCGATCAGGGTAAGGCAAATGTAATATCGCAGATTAAGGCAAATATGCCATTGTGCACCGTTATTAATGATATATAGTGCTCTGCTCTGCAACACAACAACACTGGACACTGCTCGGCTGCTGAGGCCTTATTGCGTTACTTTTACTGTTGTCACACTTTCATTCATGGGGTCTGTGGAAAATTGCCTCAACCTTCCTAACGTCCCATCTACTCAACCCCTCTTCATTTCATTTATTCCCGCACTAACTCCACTCTCACTCTTAATACAGCGAAATCTGACATCATAGCTAAGGGGTGGGTAGGTTACAGGTAGCAGCCAAACACAACCATTCCTATAGGGACAACACCACACAAGGAGTGTAAGCGGCAAAACCTGGATCCCACGTTGGAAAGACCTCGACACGTAACTCCCCAGTACTCCGGATGCCCTCAATACATCTATAAATGTCACTGTCTAACATGTAAAGTATGTGAAACACAAAGGGGGAGGGACAGCCTTCTGACAAAGGACACAGAGTGTAAGAGTGCCCAAGTATGCTCTACCAACTTTTCATGCTGTACCTCCATGTATCTCACATTAACCCTTTCACTCTTGTACTGGAATTCAGAAGTGGAGGTATAGACTGGGACAGCTGCTTAACCCTTTGAGTGGTAGACAAGTATGCAATGCATTCCTATGCAATGCCTTTACTACCCATCTGTCACTCAAAAGATTCAAGCCCTTATGCTTCCATTCTCCTTTCTCTCCTCCCACCTGCCTCATTCATATCAGCCCTCCAGTGTATGTATATGTGTGTAATTGCGGTGTGTGTGTGTCTATGTATGTATCTGTGTGCTCTTGTCTATGCATAATAATATCTCTATGTGTATGCATGTGGCCGTGTGTCTCTATGTATGTGGTTGTATGTATGAATGTCTGTATGTGTGTGTGTCTATGTATGAATGTATGTATCTCTGCATGTCCATACCTGGGAACTCTCCGGTTTTGCCCCGGAGACTCCGGATTTCAAACTGAATTACCGGGTTTCTGGGGCAATGTGTGAATCACCGGGTGGGCAGAGTTTAAGTAGAAACTCTGCCTACTTGTGCTCCATCCTGCCCGGTTCCTCCCACTCCCTGCCCTCTTACCTTCATTTTCAAGGGGTTTTTTTGTCCCGCCCCCACGACTAAGCCCCACCCCTTTTATGACGCGAATCACGTCATTTTCGGCACTGACAGGGTTACCCTCCGGGTAGCCCTGCATGAAAAGTTCCCAGGGATGTGCATGTCTATGTATGTATGTATGATAATATGTGTGTGTGTCTATGTATATATCTTTGGCTTAACAGAAGGGCAACTCCGTGCCACACTGCTAGTATATATATATATATATCTATACATATATATCTATATATATGATTATGACTCATGAAGGAAAGACCACCCTTTAACAGTTTTGTGTACAACTTAGCTAGCAGTGAATCACATGATTGGGGGATGGTGAAATAAGAGACCATCCTTTTCAGCTACAGCTGGGGGAGAACTGCCCTTGTGTACACTTTGTGGGGGTGGGTTATCTTGTCTGTATGAGATAATAAACCTGCATAGCAGAAGATGTATTGTTTTTAAATGCTTAAAGTAATCATTTTGTGGAACATGTTTTTCAGTCTTAATATCCAGGGCTAAGGAATCACAGTGCATGAAGGAACTGGTACGAGATTAAACAAAAATGATAAAATAATTCCTTTTTGTCCTATTTGATTTTGGTAAAATATTTTAACTAGTGAGCATTTTAATAGTTGAAGCCATTTAAAACTTATTGTGTACTCTCCCCCCTAAAAATGAGCATGTCCGGAATAAAGGCAAAAGATAGGAAGAAACCATAGCTGTTTAGCAGTTCAGATATTTTTCAATTGCAGACATATTGGCCTATGGATAAGTGAGCGACTGACTGGGAGCGAGCGCCATTAAGGTGCTCGCCCCCAGGCATGCAAAATGGCGGCCGCGGGGGGGCCAGCATGGAGAGAAACAATAGGTGAGTCATGCTGGTCCCTCCGCGGCCGGCGGGAAAAGGAGGGGGGTGGGATTTTCACACCTGCCAGGTGGAGGTGCATATAGGTGAGGCCAGCTAGGCTGGCCTCACATTTACTACTAACCTGTGTTCCTTGTGTCTTTCAGGTGCTGTACTGGAGCTGGAAATGGAGCAGAGAAAGAAGATGTTGCCACAACGCCGGATCTCCCTCCCAAAACGATACCGCCAAGAGCCCTTGGCGGCAGGTAAGGCGGCCCTGGTCTCCAGGCCGCGGCGCAAGCGTCTGTCCCCCTCTGTTCCTTCTTCTCTCTCTTGCGCTGCTACCCCGTCTGTGGGGTCGTCTCTTCTGTCCCCCGGTCAGGTTTCTCCTCCTGTCCTCCCCTCTGCCCCCACGTCCCTCTCCGCTCCCGCTCCGGGCTGTTTGGCCGGAGACCCCGCTGTGGTTCAGCGGGTGTTGAATGGGGATGCTTTCCCCTTGGGCTTCGGCCCAGATGTGGCCAGGGACTGGTGGGCCAGGCGGGAGAGGGGGGAGGAGGATGGCCGCATCACCGCCCCGGATTTGGGGTCTGGTGATGAGTATGCGGCTGTCTCGGCGGAGGAGAGGATGCCCCTGTCCTCTCCTCACGACGCAGCCGCGGAAGTGAGGGAACCGGAAGTCGCGTCGGCCGCGACTTCCGGTTCTCACATGGATGCTGCCGGCGCATGCGCAGTGCGCAGGGCGGCATCCTCGGAGGGGGGGGAGTCTGGATGCCGGGCGCTCGCTCCTTGGGCAAGAGGGGCGCCGGGGCTAAAGCGGCGCCAGCCAAGCGGCGCAGAGGGGTAAGTGGATGTGGGGGGAATGGTAGTGGAGGACAGACAACGGGAGGTGGCAGGCAGGGGTATGGATATGGGGGTCCATGGGGTGCTAGGGGTCATGGAGGGTTCCCTAGGTGGGGGGAGGGAAGTTCTCAGGGGGGTGAGGGATTTGGGGAAGGGGGGTTTGGTCCTTGGCAGCAGGGTGAGGGGGGATCATGGAGGGGGGGTAGTGTCCCCTGGCAAGGTTGGCCACAGCACCCTCAGATGGGGCCATGGGGTTTTGGCCCTTATGGAGCTCCCTGGGGGAACTTTGGTCCAGGAGGTAATGGGGGTTGGGGTTTTGGGGGGCCGGGGTCTTGGGGAATGAAGGGGGAGGGGAACCCCCTGGCTTATCCAGGAGGTCAAGTTCAGCCTAGGGGGGGGATGGACGGGGGGGTGTGTATAGTCAGGGTGTGGGGGTTAGTAGTAAGCCAGAGGATGTGCATGTCAGTAATGTGGTGTCTTCTGGTCCAGTACAGGCGATGGAGGGCCAGGAGGCGGCAGACAGGAGGGAAGAGTCTCAAGAGGACAAGCTGGAGCAGACGAAGGAGCCTGCAGTGACTGAAGGTCCGCAGGAGGTGATCAATGGCGGCAAGGGTGAGTCCACTGTAATTGTTGATGCAATGTCAAAGGGGGGGGAGGATTCATCCTCTGAGGAGTCAGATTCGTCTGATTCATCAGACGATGACTCTAAGGAAGGTGTCGTTTTGAAATTTATGAAAAAATGTGTGAAGGGTGTTAAGTAGTGTTGAGCGAGCATGCTCGGCCGATGCTCGGATCGGCTCGAGCATCGCTCTGCTCGGCACATGGCGGTGCTCGTACGAGTACCGCATGTGCTCGCCCGCCATGTTCGGGTCTCCTCCCCGCACGTTTTGCGGCTGCTGCGCAGCCAATAAACGTGCAGGGAGGCTCTGACATCGGTGTAATGCCAGCAGCCATGTTGGCTGCTGGCATTACACTGATTGGCTGGCCAGAACCCGTGGTCAGGTGCTGTATAGCACCTGACCATCGAGTTCGGCTCAGTCTTAGCCAGGGAGAGCTGAGGATAGGAAGGGAAAGGCAGTGTAGGGAGGAAAAAAACCAAAATTGTTAAAAAAAAGAACCAAAAGTCCTTTTTAGGACTACTGTGTGTGGGGGCAGCAGGTTATTTTGTGTGGGGGGAAAAAAAAAAAAAAAAAAAAAAATATTCTGTTTAGTGTGAAAAGTTGCAGATTAGAGCACATTCTGTTTAGTGTGCACAGTTGCAGATTAGAGCACATTCTGTTTAGTGTGCAAAGTTGCAGATTAGAGCACATTCTGTTTAGTGTGCAAAGTTGCAGATTAGAGCACATTCTGTTTAGTGTGCAAAGTTGCAGATTAGAGCACATTCTGTTAAGTCTTCAAACTAAAATATCAAAGTCACATATTCCATTCAGTGTGCGTCGCCGCAGTTTAGCAGCACATTCTGTGTACTGTGCAGAGTTGCAGAATAGGAAGAAATACTGTTAAGTCTTCAAACTAAAATATCAAAGTCACATATTCCATTCAGTGTGCTTCACCGCAGTTTAGCAGCACATTCTGTGTACTGTGCAGAGTTGCAGAATAGGAAGAAATACTGTTAAGTCTTCAAACTAAAATATCAAAGTCACATATTCCATTCAGTGTGCTTCGCCGCAGTTTAGCAGCACATTCTGTGTACTGTGCAGAGTTGCAGAATAGGAAGAAATACTGTTAAGTCTTCAAACTAAAATATCAAAGTCACATATTCCATTCAGTGTGCTTCGCCGCAGTTTAGCAGCACATTCTGTGTAGTGTGCAGAGTTGCAGAATAGTAAGAAATACTGTTAAGTTTTCAAACTAAAATATTAAAGTCACATATTCCATTCAGTGTGCTTCGCCGCAGTGTAGCAGCCTATTCTGTGTACTCTGCACAGTTGCAGAATAGTAAGAAATACTGTTAAGTTTTCAAACTCAAATATTAAAGTCACTTATTCCATTCAGTGTGTGTCACCGCAGTTTAGCAGCCTATTCTGTGTACTCTGCACAGTTGCAGAATAGGAAGAAATACTGTTAATTTTTCAAACTCAAATATTAAAGTCACTTATTCCATTCAGTGTGTGTCACCGCCGTTTAGCAGCCTATTCTGTGTACTCTGCACAGTTGCAGAATAGTAAGAAATACTGTTAAGTTTTCAAACTCAAATATTAAAGTCACTTATTCCATTCAGTGTGTGTCACCGCAGTTTAGCAGCCTATTCTGTGTACTCTGCAGAGTTGCAGAATAGTAAGAAATACTGTTAAGTTTTCAAACTCAAATATTAAAGTCACTTATTCCATTCAGTGTGTGTCACCGCCGTTTAGCAGCCTATTCTGTGTACTCTGCACAGTTGCAGAATAGTAAGAAATACTGTTAAGTTTTCAAACTAAAATATTAAAGTCACATATTCCATCCAGTGTGTGTCACCGCCGTTTAGCAGCCTATTCTGTGTACTCTGCACAGTTGCAGAATAGTAAGAAATACTGTTAAGTTTTCAAACTAAAATATTAAAGTCACTTATTCCATTCAGTGTGTGTCACCGCAGTTTAGCAGCCTATTCTGTGTACTCTGCACAGTTGCAGAATAGGAAGAAATACTGTTAAGTTTTCAAACTCAAATATTAAAGTCACTTATTCCATTCAGTGTGTGTCACCGCCGTTTAGCAGCCTATTCTGTGTACTCTGCACAGTTGCAGAATAGTAAGAAATACTGTTAAGTTTTCAAACTCAAATATTAAAGTCACTTATTCCATTCAGTGTGTGTCACCGCAGTTTAGCAGCCTATTCTGTGTACTCTGCAGAGTTGCAGAATAGTAAGAAATACTGTTAAGTTTTCAAACTCAAATATTAAAGTCACTTATTCCATTCAGTGTGTGTCACCGCAGTTTAGCAGCCTATTCTGTGTACTCTGCACAGTTGCAGAATAGGAAGAAATACTGTTAAGTTTTCAAACTAAAATATTAAAGTCACATATTCCATTCAGTGTGTGTCACCGCCGTTTAGCAGCCTATTCTGTGTACTCTGCAGAGTTGCAGAATAGTAAGAAATACTGTTAATTTTTCAAACTCAAATATTAAAGTCACTTATTCCATTCAGTGTGTGTCACCGCCGTTTAGCAGCCTATTCTGTGTACTCTGCACAGTTGCAGAATAGTAAGAAATACTGTTAAGTTTTCAAACTCAAATATTAAAGTCACTTATTCCATTCAGTGTGTGTCACCGCAGTTTAGCAGCCTATTCTGTGTACTCTGCAGAGTTGCAGAATAGTAAGAAATACTGTTAAGTTTTCAAACTCAAATATTAAAGTCACTTATTCCATTCAGTGTGTGTCACCGCAGTTTAGCAGCCTATTCTGTGTACTCTGCACAGTTGCAGAATAGGAAGAAATACTGTTAAGTTTTCAAACTCAAATATTAAAGTCACTTATTCCATTCAGTGTGTGTCACCGCAGTTTAGCAGCCTATTCTGTGTACTCTGCAGAGTTGCAGAATAGTAAGAAATACTGTTAAGTTTTCAAACTCAAATATTAAAGTCACTTATTCCATTCAGTGTGTGTCACCGCAGTTTAGCAGCCTATTCTGTGTACTCTGCACAGTTGCAGAATAGGAAGAAATACTGTTAAGTTTTCAAACTAAAATATTAAAGTCACATATTCCATTCAGTGTGTGTCACCGCCGTTTAGCAGCCTATTCTATGTACTCTGCAGAGTTGCAGAATAGTAAGAAATACTGTTAATTTTTCAAACTCAAATATTAAAGTCACTTATTCCATTCAGTGTGTGTCACCGCCGTTTAGCAGCCTATTCTGTGTACTCTGCACAGTTGCAGAATAGTAAGAAATACTGTTAAGTTTTCAAACTCAAATATTAAAGTCACTTATTCCATTCAGTGTGTGTCACCGCCGTTTAGCAGCCTATTCTGTGTACTCTGCAGAGTTGCAGAATAGTAAGAAATACTGTTAATTTTTCAAACTCAAATATTAAAGTCACTTATTCCATTCAGTGTGTGTCACCGCAGTTTAGCAGCCTATTCTGTGTACTCTGCACAGTTGCAGAATAGGAAGAAATACTGTTAAGTTTTCAAACTCAAATATTAAAGTCACTTATTCCATTCAGTGTGTGTCACCGCAGTTTAGCAGCCTATTCTGTGTACTCTGCACAGTTGCAGAATAGGAAGAAATACTGTTAAGTTTTCAAACTCAAATATTAAAGTCACTTATTCCATTCAGTGTGTGTCACCGCAGTTTAGCAGCCTATTCTGTGTACTCTGCAGAGTTGCAGAATAGTAAGAAATACTGTTAAGTTTTCAAACTCAAATATTAAAGTCACTTATTCCATTCAGTGTGTCACCGCAGTTTAGCAGCCTATTCTGTGTACTCTGCACAGTTGCAGAATAGGAAGAAATACTGTTAAGTTTTCAAACTCAAATATTAAAGTCACATATTCCATTCAGTGTGTGTCACCGCCGTTTAGCAGCCTATTCTGTGTACTCTGCAGAGTTGCAGAATAGTAAGAAATACTGTTAAGTTTTCAAACTCAAATATTAAAGTCACTTATTCCATTCAGTGTGTGTCACCGCCGTTTAGCAGCCTATTCTGTGTACTCTGCACAGTTGCAGAATAGTAAGAAATACTGTTAAGTTTTCAAACTCAAATATTAAAGTCACTTATTCCATTCAGTGTGTGTCACCGCAGTTTAGCAGCCTATTCTGTGTACTCTGCAGAGTTGCAGAATAGTAAGAAATACTGTTAAGTTTTCAAACTAAAATATTAAAGTCACATATTCCATTCAGTGTGTGTCACCGCCGTTTAGCAGCCTATTCTGTGTACTCTGCACAGTTGCAGAATAGTAAGAAATACTGTTAAGTTTTCAAACTAAAATATTAAAGTCACTTATTCCATTCAGTGTGTGTCACCGCAGTTTAGCAGCCTATTCTGTGTACTCTGCACAGTTGCAGAATAGTAAGAAATACTGTTAAGTTTTCAAACTCATATATATTAAAGTCATATATATCGTGTAAGATGAAGAAGGCGGGTAAAAAGGGACGGGGAAGTGGACGTGATCCTGATAGTTCAGGGCGCGGGTCAGGACGCGGAGAAACTGTGCCTGGTGCCAGAGCACAAGAAAGAAAGACATCCACCATACCTAGCTTCATGTGTAATTTTACAGGGCGTCGCAGGACATCACTCTCGAGGTCCGACCACTGCGAACAGGTGGTCGGTTGGATGACAGCTGATACTGCTTCCAGTCGGTTAAGCACCACCCTGTCTTCCACCAAGTCCACTCTCAGTAGCCAAGAGTCTGGTCAACATAATCCTCACTCTGATCATCCTTCCTCCCACCATACACGGTCTGGTCAAAGAAGTGATCCCACACTGGGATATAGTGAGGAGCTCGTCTCATCACCAATCCTTCATTTGACCCTCTCTCCAAGCACGCTTGCAGAGGAACATGACATCTTGTGCCCTGATTCACAACCTCTAGAGGCTACCCAATCACAAGAAGATGACAGATGTGAACGGCATTTAAGGTCAAAGGAAGTAGTGGATGATGATGATGATGATGAGACACAGTTGCCATTAAATCAACCACTATTTCCGTCTCAAGACCTTGTTGAGGAGAATGTTATACAGTTGTCAATGACTGAGTATGTGGTGGGATCAAGACTTGAGGAGGATGATCAGAGTGAGGAAGTGGAGGAGGACTTGGTGGACGATGAGGTGACTGACCCCACCTGGGAAGGTGTAGAGCCGAGCGATGACAGCAGTCCTGAGGGTGAGCCATCTGCAGCACCGCAACAGGCTGGAAGAGGCAGTGGTGTGGCTACAGAAAGAAGGCGGACCGCACCAAACCGGCCCGCAAATGTTCCACGGAGCACCCCCTTGCGTAAATCTACCTTGCCAAAGGGTAGGTGTTCCGCGGTATGGCGTTTTTTTAAGGAAAGTGCGGACGACAAAAGAATTGTAGTTTGCAACCTGTGCCACACCAGAATGAGCCGAGGCATGAACACTAGAAACCTCACCACCACCAGCATGATCCGACACATGGCATCCAAGCACCGTAGTAAGTGGGAGGAACGCCTGGATCGCCCATCTGTGTCTGCAGGCCACACCACTGCCTCCTCTTCCCCTGTTTTCGGTGCCGGCCAATCGCCTGTCGAAGGCGCAGGCCCGCATACCTCCCGCCCTGCACCTGTACCATCTGAAGCACCATCAGCGACCACATCCACTTCCCTGTCCCAGCGCAGCGTCCAAATGTCGTTACCCCAGGCATTTGAGCGCAAGAGAAAGTACCCAGCCACCCACCCACAGGCCATAGCACTAACCTCACACCTTTCAAAATTACTGGCCATCGAAATGCTGCCATTTAGGCTTGTGGACACTGAGTCCTTCCGCAGCCTGATGGCAGCAGCTGTCCCTCGGTACGCGGTCCCCAGCCGCCACTACTTTTCCCGGTGTGCCATCCCCGCATTACACCACCATGTGTCCCGTAACATCACCCGTGCCCTGACCAACGCAGTTACTGGGAAGGTCCACTTAACGACTGACACATGGACAAGTGCTTGTGGCCAGGGACGCTACATTTCCCTGACGGCACACTGGGTGAATGTCGTGGAGGCTGGGAGCGACTCGGACCCTGGGATGGCACGGGTGCTACCCACGCCGAGGATTGCGGGCCCTACCTCCATCAGGGTTTCCGCCAGCACCTACGTTATTGGCTCCTCCTCCTCCGTTTCCACCTCCGAATTCTCTACACGCAGCGCCACTCCCCCATCAGCCAGTAGCTGGAAGCAGTGTAGCACTGCAGTGGGGAAGCGTCAACAGGCCGTGCTGAAGCTGATCTGCCTTGGGGACAAACAGCACACGGCCTCAGAGCTGTTGCAGGGGATTAGTCACCAGACCGAGCAGTGGCTCTCGCCACTCAACCTGCAACCAGGCATGGTTGTGTGTGATAATGGGCGTAACTTGGTGGCGGCTTTGGAGCTCGGCAAGCTCACACACGTACCATGCCTAGCGCATGTATTTAATTTAGTGGTTCAGCGATTTCTAAAAACCTACCCCAATGTGCATGATCTCTTGACCAAGGTGCGCCGCGTGTGTGCACATTTCCGTAAGTCATCTACAGCTTCGGCCGGCCTGTTGAAGCTGCAGCAGCGCTTACAATTGCCAGCTCACCGGCTGCTGTGTGACGTGAGCACGCGCTGGAACTCCACCTTCCACATGTTGGCCCGGCTTTGTGAGCAGCAGAGGGCAGTAGTGGAGTACCAGCTGTTACACGGTCGTCGCCTCTCCGTTCAACTTCCTGTAATCAGAAGTGAGGAGTGGGAATGGATGTCAGACCTCTGCGAGGTTTTACGCAATTTTGAGGAATCGACACAGATGGTGAGCGGCGATAACGCTATTATCAGTGTAACCATCCCACTTCTGTGTCTACTGAAACGCTCGCTGCTCACAATTAAAACCGACGCTTTGCATGTGGAAGAGGTGGAAATGGGGGAGGAAGAGCTTACACAAGGTGATAGCCAGAGCACCCTCACTTTGTCTTCTCAGCGACAATTGGAGGAGGCGGAGGAGGAGGAGGAGGAGGAGGAGGAAGACACGGTTGCCTCCGCTACAGAGGGTAGCCATGGAACTTTAGTTCCATCTCTTCAGCGTGGGTGGGCAGAAGAGGAGGAAGAGGATGAGGATATTGAGAGTCATCCTCCTGGTGAGGACAGCGAAATCTTGACTGTTGGTACTCTGGCACACATGGCTGACTTTATGTTAGGCTGCCTTTCCCGTGACCCACGCGTTATACGCATTTTAAACAACACGGATTACTGGGTGTTCACCCTTCTGGACCCCCGCTACAAAGAGAATTTCTCATCTCTCATTCCTCCGGTGGAGAGGACAAGCAAAATGGTGCAATACCAGAAGGTTCTTGTTGAAAAATTGCTCCAAAATTTTCCATCTGACAACGCTGGCGGCAGAGTACGTGCTACCTTGGCCAACCGAGAAGGGGAGAAAAGGGGAGCACACAGCAGTTCCGACAAAGGCAGGGCAACACTCTCCAAGGCGTGGGACACCTTCATGACACCCCGCCAGCACCCTCACCCTGATGCGCAGCCTAGTGTCACAAGGAGGGAAAAGTTTTAGAAGATGGTGAAGGAGTACGTAGCAGACCGTGTCAGCGTCCTCAATGATCCCTCTGTGCCTTACAACTACTGGGTGTCCAAGCTGGACACGTGGTATGAACTGGCACTCTACGCCTTGGAGGTGCTGGCCTGCCCTGCCGCCAGCGTTCTGTCTGAGCGGGTATTTAGTGCTGCTGGTGGCATCATAACAGATAAGCGTATCCGCCTTTCCACCGACAATGCTGATAGGTTGACACTTATAAAAATGAACAAGGCCTGGATTTCCCCTGACTTCTCCACTCCACTGGAGGAAAGCCGCGGGGGAACATAAACTCACTTTATATATGTTATTTACAATGATGGGAATACTCTGTATTCCCATTCACCCCTTCCACCCAAAAAACGGGTATATGGTTGACTCTTAATCTTCTCATCCTCCTCCTCCTCTTCCATATGCCCTGTGCTATAATTTTTATATAGGGCCAGCTCACCAGCGGGCCCTGTGATATAATTTTTATATAGGGCCAGCTCACCAGCGGGCCCTGTTTGACAATTTTTATATAGGTCAGCTCACCAGCGGGCCTTCTCATATAATGTTTTATTGGGTCAGCTCTCTAGCGGGCCCTCTCATATAATGTTTTATAGCGTCAGCTCACTAGCGGGCCTTCGCATATAATGTTTAGGATGGTCAGCTCTGCAGCAGACCCTCACCCATAATGTTTTAGATGGTCAGCTCAGCGCACGTTTCCCTCTTAATCATGGCCTCAGTTCTGAAAATCAAGGAAATTTTTGGGAGAATTTGCCTCTGCGCACGTTTCCCTCTTAATCATGGCCTCAGTTCTGAAAATCAAGGAAATTTTTGGGAGAATTTGCCTCTGCGCACGTTTCCCTCTTAATCATGGCCTCAGTTCTGAAAATCAAGGACATTTTTGGGAGAATTTGCCTCTGCGCACGTTTCCCTCTTAATCATGGCCTCAGTTCTGAAAATCAAGGAAATTTTTGGGAGAATTTGCCTCTGCGCACGTTTCCCTCTTAATCATGGCCTCACTTCCGAAAATCAAGGACATTTTTGGGATAATTTGCAGATGATATACAAGTAAATATACAGCAAATATTGTTTGGTAACAATTTTTCGCCTAAAGTCGTTTTTATTTTCCTTTTTGTGTGTTTTATGGTCAGTCTGTAAAAATGGCGTACTACGGGCGAAAGATCGTTCCCAGCAGCGATGTTGGAGTCCAAGATGCATCCAGACATCCTCCCTATGCTGTCCCTGAACCATTTCTGTGGTGTTTCCATCCTTTTCTTCCCTTTTCCTATGGACCAGGCACCCTCTCCTCATCAGAGCAGGGGGTGCCTGGTGTAATGCTCGAGTCCTCCCATTGACTTCAATGGGGCTCGGGTGCTCGGCCGAGCACTCGAGCCTCAGGGGGTGCTCGGTCAGAGCACCCGAACACCCGAGCATTGGGGTGCTCGCTCATCACTAGTGTTAAGGCGTCAAAGGAAAAGAAGGGAACAAAGGGGATTAAGAAGCGTGTTAAACTAGCTACAGCAGGGGATACATACGCATGCTCAATTACATCTTTGCATGCGCATGTGAAAGAAAAGGTTCAAAAGAAGATAGGGGCTGGGAAGTATGTCTGTGTATTTGAACTGACTAGGGAGGCGGTGAGGGAGAAGCAGGAAAAGGGGGGTAAGGATGAAAAGGGGGGGAACAAAGGATACAAAGGTATTTTGCAGTGGGTGAGGGGTTTCTCAGTGTTTGCTAGTATCTATGTAGAGTTCAAGCCTGAGGAGGCTCAGAACTTGTGGAAATACATTGATTTAATAGTGGATTTGTGCACTAAGCATGGTGGTTCGGTGTGGTTAGATTATGACAGGGAATTCAGGACTAAGATGGCCGAGTGTAAGACGTTAAGTTTTGGCCAAAAAGATATGGATATATGGACAAATGTGGTAATGGAGGCAGTGAATAGGAAGGTGTCAGGGCAGACAGTTGCGCATGCTAAGCAAGGGCCTGGGCAGGGGTCTGGGGTGAAGGCGGTATGCTGGGCTTATAATGAAAAAAAGTGTACTAGGGGGTTTGCTTGCAGATTTAGGCATGCGTGTAAGGCATGTGGGGGTACACATGCAGTGATGGATTGTAGACAAGGGGGGAAGGTGGAGAGTAAGCAGCCTTTTCGTAAGCCTGGCACTGGCGAGGTCGCCATTGCAGGTAGGTAAGTTGGCTAGCATGTTGCAGGAGTATCCTGACAAGGCTAGGGCAGATTGGCTTTTGAGAGGCTTTGTGGAAGGTTTTGCTATTCCGGTTAGGGAGGAATTGTTAAAGGGCGGCAAAGGGAGGAATTTAAAATCTGCATATACGCATGCAGATGTGCTGCAGAAAAAAATTGACAAAGAGGTAGGTCTGGGTAGGATGGCAGGGCCATTTGATAGTTGCCCAATTGAGGGGCTAGTGGTTTCTCCAGTGGGAGTGGTACCTAAGAAGGAGATAGGAAAGTTTAGGCTTATTCAGCATTTATCATATCCGGAGGGAGGATCAGTGAATGATGCATTAGAAAAGGAGTTGTGTAGTGTGCAGTATCAGTCTTTTGATGAGGCTCTGGAGATTGTGAAAGGCGTAGGGCCGGGTGCCATGTTGGCAAAGGTGGATGTAGAATCGGCGTTTAGGTTACTACCACTGCATCCAAGTAGTTTCAAGTATACAGGTTGTTGTGTGAAGGGGAAGTTTTACGTAGATAAGTGCCTGCCTATGGGTTGTGCGGTATCATGTGCATATTTTGAGGCTTTTAGTTCGTTCATACACTGGGCCCTGGTCAGGAGAAGCGGGGCAGGAACAGTAGCGCATTATTTGGATGATTTTCTGCTGATAGGGGAGCCTGGGTCAGGAAGGTGCCTGGGATTGCTGAGAGAATTGCTAGCACTACTTGGGGATTTAGGCGTACCGGTAGCAGAGGATAAAACTGTGTGGCCGTGTACAAGGTTATCATTTCTAGGTATTGAGATTGATACAGAGGAAGAGAAGTGTAGGCTCCCAAGGGATAAGGTGGTCAAAGCCAGGCAGTTGGTGCGGCAGGCTAGGGAGGCAAAGAAATTGGAACTGGGCAAGGTGCAGGAGTTGCTAGGTGTTTTGAATTTCGCGTGTAGGGTTATTCCTATGGGCAGGGTGTTTAATAGGAGACTGGAAAGGGCAACGGCGGGGGTGTCAAAGCGTCATTTTAAGGTTAGGCTGACAAGACACTTAAGGGCAGATCTGGAAGTTTGGGACAGGTTCTTGCAGGATTTTAATGGGGTATGTCTTTGGAGGAAGCCTGAGCAAACGAACGAGGAGTTGCAGTTGTTCACGGATGCGGCAGGGGCAGTAGGCTTTGGGGCATATTTTGAGGGAAGCTGGTGTGCGCAGCAGTGGCCACCACATTGGGCTCAAAATGGGCTAACTAAGAATATGGCGTTTTTGGAACTATTTCCCATTGTGGTAGCTTTGGAATTGTGGTGGCAGAAGCTAAGGAATAGGGCAGTTAGGTTCTGGTCGGATAATATGAGTGTGGTACATGCAGTTAATAATCTATCGTCAGGATCATTGCCTGTAATATGGTTGTTGAGGAGACTTGTGTTGATTTGCATGAGGCATAATATACAGTTTAGGGCCCTGCATGTGCCAGGGGTGGATAATGGAATTGCGGATGCGTTATCTAGGGGGCAGATGGGCCGGTTTTTTATGTTGGCTCCGGGGGCGGACAGGACTGGTTCTAATTTCCCCTCTGAATTTTGGCAGTGGGGAGAAGAGTTTTAGACAAGTTGATTGAGAGATCTCTGGCGCCAAAATCCTGGCAGGCGTACAAGCGAGAGTGGCAAGCGTGGGTAAGTTTTGGGGGCGGCACGCAAGGTGATAGAGAAGGGGACAAGGGAAAGTTGTTGAAATATATGGAGGCATGGTATGGGGAGGGGCGTTCTAGGGCTAGCATGCAGAGGGCATTGGCAGGGATAGCATTTTTTTCCAAGATAAAGGGGAGGAGTGACCCCACTAAGGATTTTGTGGTATCTAGGATATTGAGAGGCTGGGGGAGGGAAGAAGTGGTTACAGGGGACAAGCGGCAGCCTGTAACTAGGAGCAGGCTTGTTGGTTTGGTGGGCGTGCTCGGATTAGTTTGTCGGGATCAGTTCGAGGCGGTGTTGTTTAGGACGGCGTTTACGCTGGCATTTGCGGGGGCTTTTAGATTAGGGGAATTGGTGGCTCCCTCGGGTAAAGTGGAGGGACAGGGCCTTCTACATAGGCTGGTGCAATGTACAGATAAGGCAGTGTTATGTTGCATTCATAGGTCTAAAACGGACCAGGGGGCAAAGGGCAAGTGGCTGTCACTGAGGGAGGTTGGGGACTTGACATGCCCGGTAGCGGCAGTCAAGGAGTATATGGCAGTGCGGCCGGCAGGGGGTAATTTGTTTTTAGTACATAGGGACGGGCGGCCGCTCACAATGTTCCAGTTCAGGGCCGTATTCAGAAGGTCATTACAGAAGATGGGATGTGATCCTAGTCGGTTTGGATCCCATTCATTTAGGATTGGCGCAGCTACTGAGGGAGCGAGAGAGGGTTTGACTGGGGAGGAGATTAAGAGGATAGGGAGGTGGAAATCAGGGGTCTATAGGAAGTACATTAGGCTAGTTATGGATTGAGGAGTAATGGAAGAATTTTGTATTTGCAGAGCGACGTCAGAGAGCGTCGGTTCTGATTATGGGGCACTCATTTGTACACTGGGCAGAAAGGAGGGCGGAAGTTAGAAGTTACGGCAAGCAGCTGACCCTACCTAGAGAACGCGCGAACATTCACTGGCTCGGGAGAAGGGGGATGAGGCTGAGAGATTGGCCATTATTGGTCAAGACTGCGCATAGGCGGTGGGGTAAGCAGGACCTCATCATAATACACACTGGGGGCAATGACTTGACCACATAAAAATCACTAGACTTGGTCTTTGCACTGCAGAAGGCGATAGGAGAGGTGCAGGCGCAGTGGCCGGAGGCTACGGTGGTATGGTCCAGCATTGTCCCCAGGTTGGTTTGGCGAGGTTCACACCCCATAAAAGCCATCGAGCGCATTAGGCATAGGGTAAATAGAGCCATGGAGAAGTTTGTGTGTTCTTTGGGGGGGTTCGCATTAGCACATACAGAGTTGCATTATAGTTGCAAGGGTTTGTACAGAGAGGATGGAGTGCACCTCTCAGACATAGGGTTGGATATATTTAATTCAGGTTTGCAGGATGCAATTGAGAAGTGGCAAATGGGATGGCGGTAAAAGGCGGCAGGAAGGTTAATTTCTGCCGACTTTTGGGTGGCGGCAATGCGGCATTCCCTGAGCCAGAGGGGAGGAGAAAGCACCCATAAGGTTACGGTTTTTGTGTGGGCCTAGCTGGGAACTGACTTTGTGGTCAGGCTCGGCGATGGCAGGAAGGGCGCAGGCCTAGCCACCAGGTTGGGTTACGGTACAGCGGCAGGCAGTGACTTTGTGGTCAGGCGTGCTGAAGGGCGAGAGAAAGGGTGGCTAGTGCCAGGTATGCGCAAGGAAAAGGGGGTGCGGAGCTAAGGGCTCCAACAGTACGGGCAGCCGGACGCGGTTGGGTTACGGTGTTGCGAGGTCCGGCTGCGGCGGTGGCCAAGTGCAGGCGTGGCTTGGCTACCGGCTTTGTTTGGCTTGGGGAATGCCGCATTTGGGGTTGGTGCATAGCACCATTTAGTCTGTAATGGTAGGAATAATAATAAATGACTTCTATTTGCCACAATCAGTCTGTGTCATGTGTTTTATTTTATTTAAGGGATTGGGAGTGCATGTGGGGCTTAGCACCTTAGGATAAGTGAGCGACTGACTGGGAGCGAGCGCCATTAAGGTGCTCGCCCCCAGGCACGCAAAATGGCGGCCGCGGGGGGGCCAGCATGGAGAGGGAAACAATAGGTGAGTCATGCTGGTCCCTCCGCGGCCAGCGGGAAAAGGAGGGGGGTGGGATTTTCACACCTGCCAGGTGGAGGTGCATATAGGTGAGGCCAGCTAGGCTGGCCTCACATTTACTACTAACCTGTGTTCCTTGTGTCTCCCACCCACCCAGCCCAAAAGAAGGTACAGAGCTGGAGGGCGACCAGTTCAAACGCCAAGGAAGTCAGAAGGAGAAGAAGCAGCGGTCATAAAAGGGGGGAGGTGGTTGCGGCAATGCGGCATTCCCTGAGCCAGAGGGGAGGAGAAAGCACCCATAAGGTTACGGTTTTTGTGTGGGCCTAGCTGGGAACTGACTTTGTGGTCAGGCTCGGCGATGGCAGGAAGGGCGCAGGCCTAGCCACCAGGTTGGGTTACGGTACAGCGGCAGGCACTGACTTTGTGGTCAGGCGTGCTGAAGGGCGAGAGAAAGGGTGGCTAGTGCCAGGTATGCGCAAGGAAAAGGGGGTGCGGAGCTAAGGGCTCCAACAGTACGGGCAGCCGGACGCGGTTGGGTTACGGTGTAGCGAGGTCCGGCTGCGGCGGTGGCCAAGTGCAGGCGTGGCTTGGCTACCGGCTTTGTTTGGCTTGGGGAATGCCGCATTTGGGGTTGGTGCATAGCACCATTTAGTCTGTAATGGTAGGAATAATAATAAATGACTTCTATTTGCCACAATCAGTCTGTGTCATGTGTTTTATTTTATTTAAGGGATTGGGAGTGCATGTGGGGCTTAGCACCTTAAGCCTTTTATTGAGTGAAAGTCTAGAAAAAGGCAGAGAGATAGGAGGAAACCATAGCTATTTAGCAGTTCAGATATTTTTGAATTGCAGACATATTGGCCTGTAGTATTTTATTGAGAGAAAGTCCAGAAAAAGGCAAAGAGGTAGGTTGAAAACATAGCTCTAGGGTTCATAAATTTTGAATATCCAAGATATTGGCCTACAGCCTTTTAAACTGTGGATATGGGGAGGGCAAATGATAGGAGATTACCCCATTAGTCCGTGAGAAGGGTAGTGGCTATAGCCTTTAACCCCATGATGATGGCACATTTGTGATTTAAGGGGGCAGTCACCCCCATGATGAAGACATTTGTGGTTTAGCGGGTGGGTAAGTAGATGAAACCTTTAGTCCCTGAGAAGGGTAGTGGCTACAGCCTTAAACCTGAGGGGTGAGAAATATTAGATATGTTTTAAGTTGGCTATTTTTGTTTGTGTGCTCCTGCTAAGTTTGACTCAAAGAAAGAGCAGAAATCAGCTAAAAAAAATTGGTTTAAGAATTAAGAAAGCTGCCATGTTAAACAAGCAGTTTATTAAATGGAATGTTGCAGGAATATATCCATATACATACTCGCTGGTGCTATAGGATAACAGAAATTAATTAACTAAAAGCAGATTTAGGTTTTATAATTTCCTTTGCAGTGTACAAATTAGTGGTTGCTATATATAACTGGGAAAAGTAATTGTGATCTGTTTTATTTTCTTTTAGATATAGCAGAAGTCAGATGTGAAAATCGGAACACAGATGCAGCACAAGATAAAGATTCACATTTAATATTTATATGCATAAGGGTTTACTATCTATGATCAGCTATTTAATGTGTCTTGAATTATCGTGTCTCTTATTATTCACATGTCTGAACTATGAACTTGTGCATACTCTTCTCTTATAAGTTATTGACAATTTCACAATACTTCTAAGTTGGCATACCCAAAGTTATTTAAAAAGTGGATGGGTGAGGGGTTTTATTTTGTTTTTATCTGGCTTTTAAGTGGTTGTGTTTATCCTTTCTTGGTTTAAGTTCAGATCTAAGGAGGAGGGATTGCATTGTATACCCCTATCATTGCAAGGTATTGGGAATTCAGAGTAGCGATGTCAATTTATAGTCAAGAGGGATAAGAGAAAGTAAGCATTTTTGGTTAAAGGGCTAGTAATACTTCGTTTTAACTTTATTTTATTTTGTAGGCATTAAAAAAACATGAAGAATGATATAAGTCTTATCTCTCAAACCTTTATGGTTTAAGAGATATTCACAAGCAAAGTTTCCTCCTCCCGTCCCTTTTTCCAAGTGTAAGACATCTCTTCTCAGATGTGAATCTGGTTGTAAGACCAGACAGATAACAGCAGGGGACAATCTTCTTTGTATTAAAACAATGAAAGCCCTTTCCCCCTTGACAAGTTTTTCAGCTTTTTCCCTTATCTTAATTGAAGATTGTCCCTCTCTGTAGTCTACCTGGGCACCTCCCTTCTGATCTGGCTAAACGGGGGGGGGATACTTTGCTTGTGAATATCTCTTAAACCATAAAGGTTTGAGAGATAAGACTTATATCGTTCTTCATGTTTTTTAATGCCTACAAAATAAAATAAAGATAAAACAAAGTATTACTATCCCTTTAAACTGCAAGTCTGAATTGTAAGGGTGGCGAATTCTACCTAATTTTATTTTTGGTTGTTCAGTTTAATCTGTGGAGCAAAGAAGTGGTATTGTGTTTATCTGTGAATCAGAAGTGTGGTGGATGTGAATGAGAGAGTTCGCAGGAGATGTGTAGGCATTTACCTACCTCCATAGGGTAAAATATAGTTAAGACAACAACCAAATAGTTACTTGTGATGATTGGCACAAACTTATCTGCCATTTCTGTTTGTGTTTGTCATTGCCTGTGTTTTCATTCAAGAACTTTGCAGCAAGGAGATTTTATAGCAACTCGTGAGCCAGAAGAAGCAGCAGCTCTGGACACTAAGCTCAACTATTGCTGCGAGAAGAAATACTGCAGCTGAGAGTGATGAGAGTAGGCAAAATAAAGCAGCAAAAGAAGGAACCAGGAACCTGTGTTACATCAAGGTGGTAAATGAAACAAAGAAAATAACTAAGTGAACACAAAACACACAAAAGTCCCTACACACAATATCCTACTTCTCTGTTTGCTCAAATTATTTCTTTCATCTCTATCTCCATTCTTTAAGTTCCATGAGAAAAAAAACTGTCCAAGAAGAGAGTATCCAGTTTCCAGGACTAATGTCAGGCACACAGAACAACCATAAGCTACAGGAATCCAGCTCCAGTGACTGTTCTGCCGTGTCATGATTTACAGGTGTTATGGGATTGTCGTGTCTAATACTATATTAAGCTCCACCACACATCCTCACATGAATACAATATCATTGGTTGATTTAATAAAAAAATATGTTTGAGTTCACTATTATAAGGGTGGGTATGTGCCTATTTTAGGCCAAGGGCTCCCAATTGGTGATGTACATATTCAATGGTGAACATTTGAATGGGCAATGAAGTTCCATAACTTTATGGGTAAATGGTTATTGATTTTTTAAAAAAATGTTTTTTTGTTGTGGGGCAGGTAGTGTTACAAACCAGGAAGATTCAAGAGATGTTATTTTATAAATGCTTGTTTTATGACATAAGTCAAAGGGTGGATTTTAATGATTAGTAAATAATGATTTATGTCATAAATAAAGCATAATAATATTAATGCTTTGCAGGGTCCACTAGGGGCAGTGTGTAGGCCATGTGCTTCTAGCAGTGACATCATAGGCCAGCCTACTCTAGGGAAGTTACCTCCCATAAAACATTCTACTAGATGTATTAGAGATTCAGGGCTTCCTCTTGACTGTACCTAGGATGCTCTCTCTCTCTCCTTAGCCCCAGCCAAGGGCTGGGGACATTTGTAAATTATATGTTGCAGTCTGTTCATTGTTTGTTCTTTTTTTTCATTGTTACTGCTTTCATAATATTATAGCCTGTTACTTTCTATAATTTATAATATTAAATTGACATATAATATTACGTTTTGTGTATTTTCTATCCACATATTCGACCATAATACTAAGAAATGTAACAAATATTAATGTTGTAACTTATTACTTAATCATTGTATATTAATTGACAGATTAATATTCATAGTTATGTTTCGGCAACTACAACATATTACATATATATAATAATTAGCTAAAACGTTTGTAACAACGCAGTCATGCGCAGTAGAGACTGCTGCACGTGCTGCAGTCATGCGCAGTAGAGACTGCCCGCAACAAGGTTGATACAGAGCGGGGATGTAACGGTTTTGTAGGACACTCAGACCAGCAGGTTAGAATAAAACACAGTTTTATTAATAAAACAAGAAAGACCGCCCTCTATAGGCAATACAGAATAATAGAAAGAACAGTGGTTTACAGATGCCTTCTCAGGCCCAGTATACAGAGGAAATAAATATACGTATACTGTAAGACTGGCATAGAAACATATGGGTACTCAATGGTTAAAGTACATGTAAATCAATCGGTCTCTGTTGTGGTGTTTGATACACCCAAGGTGGTAATGGAGCAGCAAGTGGTGCTAGATGAAACAACACCGTTAGTCTATTGAACAGAGATTGCTGCTTAGGCAGAACAGGAACTGAAGCCAAAAACTCTGCTAGTGATGAGCTAGAGCCACAAGCCCCCACGGGCATTGCAACAGAGATAACCACACTGCAAGAGCTAGAGCCAATAGCCCCCACGTGTGTAGCAACGGAGACAAACTGCACTGCAAGAGATAGAGCCAATAGCCCCCACGGGCGTTAAACAGAGACTAATATCACTGCCAGAGCGAAGATACTAGAGCCAATAGCCCCCACGGGTGTAGCAACAGAGACTAATCACTGCAAGAGCTAGAGCCAATAGCCCCCACGGGCGTAGTAAAGGAGATTAAACACTGAAAGAGCTAGAGCCAATAGCGCCTCCCGCGGGCGAGGTAACGGAGACCGACTACACTGCAAGATAAGAAGGGAATAGGGGTGGACAGCGCAAAAAAATCTCTAAGTGTAGTACAATTATACGGTTAAGCAGAGCAAATGTGGATATATAAAATTATTTATTCAAAAATAGTGAAACAATATAAGAAATATAGTAAAACAATATCTCCTATAATCAAGGGAAATAACAATATATGTAACATACATTAAAAAGCAATCTGCAACTTAATTGCAAAATAGTTTCAGTTTAAAATACTGATAGTGTTGGCAAGGGAAATCGCTATGTGGGGAGAGTTTGCAAGTTGAGTAATTGAGCAGTCCCACTGATAAAGTGCTATTAATGATGTGAGCAAAGGCAATCGCTATGCATGAAAACTCTATAAGCAATGATAGAGCAGTACCACTAATAAAGTGAAACTTCGGTATTTGAATATTGCGCTTGCTGAATGCACAACTCAGTGTAGCAGTTATACTCAGGTATTTGGATAGTGCATACACTATATACGCAGCTCAGTGTGACATATCCTTAAAAAGTAAAGGTGTCTGCTTACTAGACGCCCAGACCGAGTGCGCTCGTCTGGGTATCACTGCACAGTCTCTCCGGCCTCTTGCGAATCCCGGTAGTTGTCTGGAGTGTCGCTCGCATCCACGTCTCCTCCAGTAGCTCTCCTCTCTTTCAGGTACTGGCTATTGGAGTTCTGGTTGCGTCCGCGTCTCCTCCTCTGGCTATCTTTAATCAGTGCCGCTTCTGTTGCTTGGACATCCGCACTGGCAATCTAGCAGGTGGTTTGAGAAACAAAGTGTGGTGTCGGCGTTTCGGCCTAACCACGTGGCTCAACGCGTTTCGGAGCAAGGACAGCGCCTTCGTCTGGAGAAAGGGGGCTCGTGCTGACTGTCCCTAATTTATAAAGATTTGGGCCAATAAGATCTAAGCTCCATCCCAATAGAAAGTTCACATTATAACGGTGATCATATAAACTGATGTTATAACATATTGTGGTTTCTTTCTATTTATTAAATCTTCATTAAACTGGAAAGGGACACAGTCCTAGTGTTTCATGTATTGCAGTCACATATCACATCAAGATCCAGAAATTTAGCATATTAGAAATGAATATTAATGTCTTATATGTATAGTGATCTTAATAAGGAAAAATCTTAGCAGAAATATGGGTGGTACATTAATTTTATAATAAAATGAATGAATGAAACATATGACTGAATGAAATAATAAAAGTGGTAGGGTGTTTGTCCACATCTTATTTTATGGGGAGAAAATTATGCATATACACATATACACACATGTGCATACATACACATGTGCGCATACATACACACCCATATACACATTGGCTATTGTCCTCCCTCAAATTCCCAGGATGTGTGCTATGAGGACAAGTGTGGACAGTATAGGTATTGCTTATATTAGTTCTTTTAATGGGATTAAGCATCCCTTTTCATATGTCCCTGATGTGTGTATATATTTCATGAAAAATGCATTCCACCCTTTGGGAATTTGTTTTAATTATGGACAAGGAGTTCATTACTTCATACATCACAGATCCAATTCTTCTTGTCTGTAATTCTTGACAAGGGCGTTCCTTTGGATTATGAACAAGGGATTTTGTTACTTCATACACCACAGGTCTAGTTCTTCATTCATTCCCATAGGGGCCATTGTTTGCAGGGTGAATATCCAATAAGATTCTCGCTGTGCGAGCTTCATGAATCTGTCCCCACCACGATCTTGTTGTGGAATTTGGTCTATGATGTATAGAGATATATCTCTTGGATCCTGTTGGTGATGTTTATAAAAGTGTCTAGCAACACTATGTTTTAAATTTCCATTGCTGATATGGTTCTTATGTTCCAAGAAACGTTCCTTCACAGGTCTGATGGTTCTTCTCAAGTATTGAAGTTTACAAGAACATTCTAATAGATAGATCACATATTCTGAAGTGCAATTGAAGAATCCCTTGATGGGAAAGGTGTTACCAGTGGTGTGACTATTGAAAGTCTGAGTTTTATGTTTTATGAACCAACAAGTGGTACAATGTGGTGTACCATCTATCACACTTCTAAAGCCTTCTTTATGATTGGTATTGTTTCTGATGTTTATATTACTGGGAGCTAGACTATTTTTCAAGTTTTTTGATTTCCTATAGATTATTTCAGGTTTATTGGGAAGAAGTGTGCGTAAGAATTTGTCACCCTTCAGAATTGCCCAATGTTTACGTAAGATATTCTCAATTTGTTTTCCCGCACTATTATATCTCATTATGAACGGAATCACCGGTGTCTTATTTCTTTTAAGGCATTTATTTGCTACGTTATTCTGTAAGATAGTCTCCCGTGGTGTGTTCTCTACTCTTTTGAGAGCCTAATCAATGTTTTCCTGTTTATAACCTTTTTCAATAAATTTCTTTCTGAGGTCTTCAGCTTGTTCATGGAAAGTGTGGTCATCAGTGCAATTCCGGCGTATACGATAAAATTGGCTCAATGGTACACTATTGAGCCAGTTGGGATGATGAGCACTAGTAGCTTGAATAAAGCTATTACCATTCACTTCCTTGTAGTGCGTTTTGGTCACTATCTGTTTTTCTGAGTTGACACTTAGTACCAGATCCAGAAAAACCATTGATTGCTGGCTATATTGGGACGTGAATTTAATTCCTAAGGCGTTCTCATTCATTTTTTGTTGAAAGGACAGCAGTTCTTCTTCTCCCCCTTTCCATATAATTAACAGATCATCAATATATTTAGCATATAGGCAGAGGTTCGCCCCGTATTGATGGTATAGATGGTGCTCTTCCCAATAACCCATAAAAAGGTTTGCATAGCTAGGGGCGAACCTCGTGCCCATTGTTGTCCCACAGATCTGTAGGTAATGCTTCTGTTGGAACATAAAGTTGTTATGCGTTAGGATAAAGTGGATCGCTCTAAGAATAAAATCCTTCTGAATCTCTGGTATAGACGCATCCCGAGTAATATAGTAGTCCACTGACTGGAGTCCCAAATTGTATTCAATACAAGCGTATAGAGAACTGACATCACACGTCAACCAGAAATAATCTTCTTTCCATTCAATATCTTTAAGCTTTTCAATGATATGAGATGAATCTCGCGTGTATGATGTAAATTTTTATACATATTTTTGTAAATATAAATCAATATATTGGGATAAGTTGCTGGTAAGGGATTGGATACCAGAAATGATTGGCCGTCCCGGAGGATTGTGCAAATTCTTGTGAATTTTAGGCGGGTGATAATATATGGCAGTAACGGGGTGTTGTACATTGAGAAAGGTAAATTCCTGTTGATTGATTATGCCATGATTTTTGGCATATTGAAGTAACTCATTATACTGTTTTTGAAATTCCCTCAAAGGGTTAGTAGCAAGTACCTTGTAAAAGTGTTCGTCCCCTAAAAGGCGGTTGGCTTCTTTTATATATTCTTGTCTTGATTGGAGAACAATCCCACCACCTTTATCTGCTTCTCTGATTATGATGTTTTCATTCTTCATCAGTTTATGTAAGCTTTCTCTTTCTTTTTTGGTTAAATTAGACTTAAATTTCCAGGGAGTACTAAATAATTCATTAATATCCTTTAGTACCAGTTCCGAGAAGGCTTCAAGGAAAGGACCCTTTGAGTTTTGAGGATAGAATCTAGAGGTGGGCCTTTGAACCCATTCCCCCACTTTGAACCCCCACTTTGAACCCATTCCCTGAGAATGAAAATGTATGTATGACAACCAATCCTTTATCTACATACAACCAGAACAGTCATAACACCATTCAAAACACACATAATAATTCCAAATCCCCAAAAGATAAACCAGGAAGCACAGTAATACCCTCAAACATAAGCGGTAACAAACAACGAGAAATAAATCCCAAAAAGCAACAACAAAAAAATAAGAATAAAAATACAAACTCAAGTAATAAAGCACAAAGACTCTTTTCCATAAAAGACAATGACAAAAGCAATAAAACACTTATGGATCCAAGTATCCACAAGGATCGATTATTGGATAAAGAGAGGATTAATCCCAAATTAGATCTAGGAGCAAGACCCAAGAATACCCAACAACAACATTTTTTATCCCAAGGCACAAGGAAACCCATACAGAATTGGGTAAGAAGGGAGTGGCAGAATTGCCAAACACACCAAACAATTCTCCATACAGAGGAAAAAGACCAAAGGAAGCAGAAGAGGAAGAAGAGCAAGGAGAAAGATGCATAAAACGCCAATGCCAAAAATCACCTTGGAATTGTCTCGAAACATCTTCAACCTGTCTGAATATCAATTGAGTACAGCTGACGAAAAACTTCTCTCCAAAGGCCTCAAATTTGCACCTACTAGTGGACCTAATCACTTTGAGCTTTTCATGGATTTCCACAAATTTATAAGGAAATTGACTTTAAAACGCCATTTTCTGATACAAGATTTGACAATGATAGAAGAACGTGATGACTCTGATGTGGAAACCTTAAGAATTCTGGAACATTTGCTACAAGAAACATCCACAGAGCAACTAGATGAGATACAGCAGGAACCACCGGTTGTACATTCAAAATTGAGGCCCACCTCTAGATTCTATCCTCAAAACTCAAAGGGTCCTTTCTTTGAACCTTCTCGGAACTGGTACTAAAGGATATTAATGAATTTTTTAGTACTCCCTGGAAATTTAAGTCTAATTTAACCAAAAAAGAAAGAGAAAGCTTACATAAACTGATGAAGAATGAAAACATCATAATCAGAGAAGCAGATAAAGGTGGTGGGATTGTTCTCCAATCAAGACAAGAATATATAAAAGAAGCCAACCGCCTTTTAGGGGACGAACACTTTTACAAGGTACTTGCTACTAACCCTTTGAGGGAATTTCAAAAACAGTATAATGAGTTACTTCAATATGCCAAAAATCATGGCATAATCAATCAACAGGAATTTACCTTTCTCAATGTACAACACCCCGTTACTGCCATATATTATCACCCGCCTAAAATTCACAAGAATTTGCACAATCCTCCGGGACGGCCAATCATTTCTGGTATCCAATCCCTTACCAGCAACTTATCCCAATATATTGATTTATATTTACAAAAATATGTATAAAAATTGACATCATACACGCGAGATTCATCTCGTATCATTGAAAAGCTTAAAGATATTGAATGGAAAGAAGATTATTTCTGGTTGACGTGTGATGTCAGTTCTCTATACGCTTGTATTGAATACAATTTGGGACTCCAGTCAGTGGACTACTATATTACTCGGGATGCGTCTATACCAGAGATTCAGAAGGATTTTATTCTTAGAGCGATCCACTTTATCCTAACGCATAACAACTTTATGTTCCAACAGAAGCATTACCTACAGATCTGTGGGACAACAATGGGCACGAGGTTCGCCCCTAGCTATGCAAACCTTTTTATGGGTTATTGGGAAGAGCACCATCTATACCATCAATACGGGGCGAACCTCTGCCTATATGCTAAATACATTGATGATCTGTTAATTATATGGAAAGGGGGAGAAGAAGAACTGCTGTCCTTTCAACAAAAAATGAATGAGAACGCCTTAGGAATTAAATTCACGTCCCAATATAGCCAGCAATCAATGGTTTTTCTGGATCTGGTACTAAGTGTCAACTCAGAAAAACAGATAGTGACCAAAACGCACTACAAGGAAGTGAATGGTAATAGCTTTATTCAAGCTACTAGTGCTCATCATCCCAACTGGCTCAATAGTGTACCATTGAGCCAATTTTATCGTATACGCCAGAATTGCACTGATGACCACACTTTCCATGAACAAGCTGAAGACCTCAGAAAGAAATTTATTGAAAAAGGTTATAAACAGGAAAACATTGATTAGGCTCTCAAAAGAGTAGAGAACACACCACGGGAGACTATCCTACAGAATAACATAGCAAATAAACGCCTTAAAAGAAATAAGGCACCGGTGATTCCATTCATAATGAGATATAATAGTGCAGGAAAACAAATTGAGAATATCTTACGTAAACATTGGGAAATTCTGAAGGGCGACAAATTCTTACGCACACTTCTTCCCAATAAACCTGAAATAATCTATAGGAAATCAAAAAACTTGAAAAATAGTCTAGCTCCCAGTAATATAAACTTCAGAAACAATACCAATCATAAAGAAGGCTTTAGAAGTGTGATAGATGGTACACCACATTGTACCACTTGTTGGTTCATAAAACATAAAACTCAGACTTTCAATAGTGACACCACTGGTAACACCTTTCCCATCAAGGGATTCTTCAGTTGCACTTCAGAATATGTGATCTATCTATTAGAATGTTCTTGTAAACTTCAATACGTGGGAAGAACCATCAGACCTGTGAAGGAACGTTTCTTGGAACATAAGAACCATATCAGCAATGGAAATTTAAAACATAGTGTTGCTAGACACTTTTATAAACATCACCAACAGGATCCAAGAGATATATCTCTATACATCATAGACCAAATTCCACAACAAGATCGTGGTGGGGACAGATTCATGAAGCTCGCACAGCGAGAATCTTATTGGATATTCACCCTGCAAACAATGGCCCCTATGGGAATGAATGAAGAACTAGACCTGTGGTGTATGAAGTAACGAAATCCCTTGTTCATAATCCAAAGGAACGCCCTTGTCAAGAACTACAGACAAGAAGAATTGGATCTGTGATGTATGAAGTAATGAACTCCTTGTCCATAATTAAAACAAATTCCCAAAGGGTGGAATGCATTTGTCATGAAATATATACACACATCAGGGACATATGAAAAGGGATGCTTAATCCCATTAAAAAACTAATATAAGCAATACCTATACTGTCCACACTTGTCCTCATAGCACACATCCTGGGAATTTGAGGGAGGACAATAGCCAATGTGTATATGGGTGTGTATGTATGCGCACATGTGTATGTATGCACATGTGTTTATATGTGTATATGTGTATATGTGTATATGCATAATTTTCTCCCCATAAAATAAGATGTGGACAAACAACCAACCACTTTTATTATTTCATTCAGTCATATGTTTCATTCATTCATTTTATTATAAAATTAATGTACCACCCATATTTCTGCTAAGATTTTTCCTTATTAAGATCACTATACATATAAGACATTAATATTCATTTCTAATATGCTAAACTTCTGGATCTTGATGTGATATGTGACTGCAATACATGAAACACTAGGACTGTGTCCCTTTCCAGTTTAATGAAGATTTAATAAATAGAAAGAAACCACAATATGTTATAACATCAGTTGATATGATCACCGTTATAATGTGAACTTTCTATTGGGATGGAGCTTAGATCTTATTGGCCCAAATCTTTATAAATCAGGGACAGTCAGCACGAGCCCCCTTTCTCCAGACGAAGGCGCTGTCTTTGCTCCGAAACGCGTTGAGCCACGTGGTTAGGCCGAAACGGCGACACCACACTTTGTTTCTCAAACCACCTGCTAGATTGCCAGTGCGGGTGTCCAAGCAACAGAAGCGGCACTGATTAAAGATAGCCAGAGGAGGAGACGCGGACGCAACCAGAACTCCAATAGCCAGTACCCGAAAGAGAGGAGAGCTACTGGAGGAGACGTGGATGCGAGCGACACTCCAGACAACTACCGGGATTCGCAAGAGGCCGGAGAGACTGTGCAGTGATACTCAGACGAGCGCACTCGGTCTGGGCGTCTAGTAAGCAGACACCTTTACTTTTTAAGGATATGTCACACTGAGCTGCGTATATAGTGTATGCACTATCCAAATACCTGAGTATAACTGCTACACTGAGTTGTGCATTCAGCAAGCGCAATATTCAAATATCAAAGTTTCACTTTATTAGTGGTACTGCTCTATCATTGCTTGTAGAGTTTTCATACATAGCGATTGCCTTTGCTCACACCATTAATAGCACTTTATCAGTGGGACTGCTCAATTACTCAACTTGCAAACTCTCCCCACATAGCGATTTCCCTTGCCAACACTATCAGTATTTAATATTGAAACTATTTTGCAATTAAGTTGCAGATTGCTTTTTAATGTATGTTACATATATTGTTATTTCCCTTGATTATAGGAGATATTGTTTTACTATATTTCTTATATTGTTTCACTATTTTTGAATAAATAATTTTATATATCCACATTTGCTCTGCTTAACCGTATAATTGTACTACACTTAGAGATTTTTTTGCGCTGTCCACCCCTATTCCCTTCTTCTTTTGCATGTATATACGTGGATGTACATACTTTTTTGGAGGACAAGCTGCATGAGAGAGGGGCTCTTAAATTGTGACTTGAACAACTTTAGGGAAAGTTTCCCATTCTCCCCTTTTTTCGACACTTAGTTATACATAGTGTCTCGTTGACCACCAGGTGTTCTTGATTCATCTCTCCACATTTATAGGAGGTGTGTTTCTTTTTCACCTGAGGTTCAATTCCGCCTCTCGCTCCATCTCATTTAAAGCACTTTTTCCTTTGTGTATTGGCGTTGTACTCGACATTGTTTTACACTGCAAGATAGACAGAAAGAGCCACCGCCCTGTACACGGGCTCTGCAAGGTAACCGGCTCAGCAAGTGTAGGGGATGACTCAGGGCAACGGCTCAGCAAGTGTTAATGGAGGCTCAGTAAATGGAGACAGCAGCTCTGCAAGTGTACTGGAGGCTCAGTGAACGAGACAACGGCTCTGCAAGTGTTAACGGAGGCTCAGGGAATGGAGACACAGCTCTGCAAGCGTAAACGGAGGCTCAGGGAATGGAGATAACAGCTCTGCAAGTGTTAACGGAGGCTCAGCGAACAGAGACATGGCTCTGCAAGAGTTTACTGAGGCTAAGACACGATCAGCCCTGCCACCAGCACAGCGGAAGTCAGAATGTCACCTAGGCGACACCAAGCAGCAACGGCAGGAACAGAGGCAGGGTCAGCAACGAGCCGGGACAGGTCACGGAGCAGGAAGTCAGCCAGGCCGGTTCAGATCATGGAGCAGGATTCTCAGACAAGCCGGGTCAGGTCACAGAGCAGGATTCTCAAACAAGCCGGGTCGGATCACAAAGCAGGAACGTCAGCCAGGCCGGGTCAGATCACGGAGCAGGAAACAAGGAGCGTAGTCAAAGAGGCCAAATCGGTACACAGGAAGCAGGAACACTGGAACATAGCAACAGCGGCTCAGGAACACCACGAAAGGGCACCCGACAGGTGCCAAAGGCCAGGTATAAAATGGCCACAATGGTCGGGCCTAACCAGCTCAGCCAATGGGAGCATCCACAACCAAGAGTGACAGATAAGGATCACAGGCACCGTGATAAGGGAGCTAGCTCTGTATCAGCTGCAGCACGGGCAGTCTCTACTGGGCATGACTGCACCACGACCGCCCCGCACTGTGGCCCGTGTACATGGGCTTTTCTACTAGTATACACATAAAACGTTTTACACAAAATACTGTTCACACAAACAAAACAAAAACACATATAAAAGTATATATTACATAAAAATATGAAAAATGTTTTCATATTAAGAGACTAGTGATAGATGATTTATTCTCCATTTTCCTTCTTTACATTCTAGTAGAGAATACTGAATATATATTGTTTCTTTTGTTGTCAGTTGCATACTATAAGACTTTTGCACTCATCTTCCTTTCAAAGGAATCATTTTTTGAATTCTCAATTTTTAGTTTGTGTAGAAATTGGAAAACATTATTACTACTATATATGTGTAGTAGGGAAGAAAGTAATTCCCTGTTGGAATCACGTTAGAGATATAGCTTACAAAAATCTAGGACTTCTGTTCCTTTTGAAAGAGGAATTTTATAAAGTTTCAATATAGACACATTTTACCATAATACATACATTCCACTGTTTGTGGTTAAAATTTAGAATTTATATTTATTTGGTTTATTTAAAGATGATAGTCTTGATTTAGTGCTTAGGGCAGATTTCTTCCTTTTCTTATCCTTCCATGCTATTTTCCACCCATTGTGGATAGAATAAGGAATGGTAGATATTTGTATTTAAAGGAAGGGATACAAAAACTTGACTTCTATACCCCAACAAATTAAAGGATGTTGTTTTTAATATAAGCTTTTATTAGATAATTCATTATTTGATATTGCTTATATTGAGAAATGAACATCCTGTATAAAATATAAGGGTTATCTCAATATTTTATTTATTGAAAGCTTTTTAAAGTAAATCTTTACATGCACCTCCCTCCTGTAGTTTATATCTCATTCTATATAATGCCATAGAAAATGGCCTTTGCTTTTTTCAGCTGGAAATCATCATCTGTTTTATTTTTTCCAATTTTCTCTTATTGGATAATTTAGATCTCTTATAAGAGATACTAGTAATTTAATTTTGGGCAGTTAGAGGAGAAGATTTCCTGATACATGATTATGACACGATTTGTAAATTGGGGTGTGTATTTTATTAAAACTTTGAGAGTATAAAAGAGTTATCTCTCTCGCTAAAATTGGGAGTTATAAATAATTTAGAGATTTACATACACAAGCTTTAACCTAAATTAATTTTTATTTAAATAACCCTACATTCAGTAGCGGGATGCATGATTTTCATTATTAGTTTTCGTTTTAAGGATAATTTCTTTCAACTAAGAGGTATATAATATATGTATACTGTGAGATATAGGATTAGGAACTACCAACCATGTTCAAATTTGGCCCAAATAAATACCAATGTAGTGCTAGTTGCCAGAATTATTACCTGGTTATTGAGAATTAAACACTGTTCCCGGAATGACACTCAGGAAACAGAGCAAACATCTTTCCATAGTGACGCGCCTGCGTTGTTAGTCCCAGACTGCTCTAGGAGGCATTGCTAGGCGTTGTTCAGCTCCAAAAGGGACTGACAGCGCAGGTGCACAAATGTCACAATGGAAAGATGTCTGCGCTATTTCCTGTGTGTGAGTCCGGGAATAGTGTTTAATCCTAAATAATAATTCGCTAGGATGTTTGATAGAAGCCATCATGCACAGTAGAGACTGCCCACTCTGCAGTCATGTTATCACGGTGCCCGTGATTGCTGCAGTTCTCTGTCTATCACCTGCAGGGGGCTCCCATTGGCTGTTTGCAGTCAGCCCGCCTCTGGTTGCCTTTTTAAACTCAGTCTGGGCACCCTTTAGTTGACCTTTCGTGGTGTCTCTGACAGCATTCACTTTGCCTGTCTGCTGTAGCTATTGGGCCTGTTCCTGAGTTCCTGAGTTTACCTGTTCCTGTGTTCCTGCCTGCTTGTCAGTTCCAGTCCGGTTCCGGTTGCTGTCGTTCCGGTTGCCAGCCGACTTGCGGTGCTCGTCCCGGTTGAGCCTCGGCCTGTTCCTGCTGTTTCCTGTGTTCAGTTCCTGTGGCGATATTTCTCTCCTGTCGCTCCAGCGACATTCTGCCTGTTGGTCCCAGCGTGCGGACGCTGGTTTACTCCATTAGCCTTGCGGCTCACAATACTGTCTGTTGGTCCCAGTGTGTGGACGCTGGTTTACTCCCTTAGCCTTGCAGCTCACAATCTGTCTGTTGGTCCCAGCGTGCGGACGCTGGTTTAGTCCATTAGCCTTGCGGCTCGCAATACTGTCTGTTGGTCCCAGCGTGCGGACGCTGGTTCACTCTATTAGCCTTGCGGCTCACAATACTGTTTGTTGGTCCCAGCGTGCGGACGCTGGTTTACTCCATTAGCCTTGTGGCTCACAATACTGTTTGCTGGTCCCAGCGTGCGGACGCTGGTTTACTCCATTAGCCTTGCGGCTCACAATACTGTTTGTTGGTCCCAGCGTGTGGACGCTGGTTTACTCCATTAGCCTTGCGGCTCACAATACTATCTGTTGGTCCCAGCGTGCGGACGCTGGTTTACTCCATTAGCCTTGCGGCTCACAATACTGTTTGTTGGTCCCAGCGTGCGGACGCTGGTTTACTCCATTAGCCTTGCTGCTCTCAATACTGTCTGTTGGTCCCAGAGTGCGGACGCTGGTTTACTCCATTAGCCTTGCGGCTCACAATACTGTCAGTTGGTACCAGCGTGCGGACGCTGGTTTGCTTCATTGGCCTTGTGTCTCATTCTACTGCCTGTTGGTTCCAGCGTGCGGACGCTGGTTTACTCCATTTGCCTTGCGGCTCAAGGTACAGTTGTTGGTCCCAGTGTGCGGACGCTGGTTTACTCCCTGACTTGCAGTCAGGCTTCTGGTGCTGTCCAGTCCTAGCAGCACTTGTTTTTGATGCGTACCGACACTAGCCTCTCCTTGGGTGAGACAGCTTGACCGTATACTCTATTTACCATCCTACTGTCATTGTCATCTGACAGTCACTGGTCTTAGTGGTGTCTCCCTTCTTGGGCTGCCCTGCCCGGTATTGGTAAGGCCGGTAGAACCTTTCACGCTGCCTATCTCAATTGTCAATTGCTTATATATATGTGATGTTTGTATGTGTATGAAAACCCTGTGGGATTGCCTTAACTTTTCAATAAAGTTATGTTTTTACCTAAACCTTACGTCTGAGAGTCTTAACAAACCGTGAGAGTACGAAAGGGCCATGACCTCAGACAATAAGAGTGACGGTAATATGCAGAATATCCATTGGAGGATGGATATGCATGAGCAACGTTTGGATCAATTGGCGGTTGCAATCCAAACTATCCTTGAATGCACCGTACTTGCTGACAAGTCTGGTTCTAGCCCGGTGGTCTCGCCAAGTCAGACACCAGAGATTGATACAAGGCCCTCAGGGGTCGCAGTCAAAGGGTTAACGGCTTCTGCACCCTTGCCGCTAAGGTATGACGGTGACCCTCATCTCTGCAGAGGGTTCATCAACCAACTCGAAATATTTATGGAATTGACGGCACACGCATTTCCCAATGACCGTAGTAAGGTTGGGTTCATGATATCCCTGCTGACTGGTAGAGCATTGGCTTGGGCTAACCCATTATGGGAAAATGCTAAACCTTGTACTAAGAATTTCAGTGAATTTGTGCAATCCTTTCGGAGAGTGTTTGAGCCTCCTGGTAGAACCACCTCTGCTGCTAAACGTCTTATGGAGATACAACAGGGCAGGCGCACGGTGGGCAACTATGCCATTGAATTCCGCACCTTGGCAGCAGAGGTGGGGTGGAATAACGAGGCGTTGTTGGCAGCCTTTGCCCAAGGCCTGAGTGACCAAATTAAAGATGAAATTGCAGCAAAAGATTTGCCTACTGACCTAGATGACTACATTGAGTATGTCATTCTAATTGACTCCAGAATACGTGAGAGAGACTAACCGCCAAAGATCGTAAAGTACGGTTAAAAAATAATGGGTCTAGTAGCATATCTAGCCCACCCATCCCTCCCTTGGCATCTAAACCTAGTGAACCAGTACAGGAACCAGGTGAACCAATGCAAGTAGGTTTTACTAGGCTAACCAAGGAGGAGAGACTGTATCACAGGAAGCAAGGGCTGTGTTTGTACTGCGGTAAAAATGGGCATTTGCTAAGATCCTGCCCGGTACGTCCGGGAAACTAACACACCTAGGGTACCTTGGGGGACAGGCCCTAGGTGGTGTCCAATTGTCCCCAGTGATTGGCACACTTAAACCCACCATACAGGTGGTACTATCTTGGGCGCAATGTTCAGTGGAGGTTCTGGCCCTGGTTGATTCTGGTGCACTGGGTATTTTATGGATAATACCTTTGCTGAATTACATGGGGTACCACGTATTGAAAGAGAAACCCCTCTGGCTATTGAAGCTATTGATGGTAGACCCCTGGAACCCGCTCAAGTTACATTTCAAACCATTGCATTATCCATGACTATTGGGGCTCTCCATAAAGAAGAGCAGCAGTTTCAACTAATTAACTCTCCTCACCATGCCGTAATATTGGGTTTTCCTTGGTTACAGTTGCATAATCCTCAATTTGATTGGCAGAAATGCGAGCTCTCCGCTTGGTCTCAGTTCTGTATGGATAAGTGCGTCACCCATCCAGTTAAGGTCTTGTGCACCTCCCCTTCACTACCTGATGTATACCAGCAGTTTAGCGATGTTTTCAGTAAGGGAGAGGCTGGCACCTTACCCCAGCACAGACCATATGATTGTTGCATCGACCTAATGCCTGGAGCGGTGCCCCCCAGGGGACACACGTACCCATTGTCTTGTGAGGAGAACCAAGCTATGGAAGAATACATTTCTGATGCCCTTAATAGAGGGATCATAAGGAAATCTACCTCTCCGGCTGGGGCAGGGTTCTTTTATGTTAAGAAAACAATGACGAACTGAGACCATGCATCGACTACCGTGGGTTAAATAAACTGATGGCTAAGAATGCTTATCCGATACCACTCATCACTGAGCTTTTTGACAGACTCAAGGGCTCCTCAATTTTCACCAAATTGGACCTATGGGCAGCATACAATTTGATACGTATCAGAGCCGGTGATGAGTGGAAAACTGCCTTTAACACGAGATCTGGGCATTATGAATATCTAGTCATGCCATTTGGTCTGTGCAATGCACCCGCAGTATTTCAAGAACTGATTAATGACGTTCTTAGAGATATGTTACAGTCATGTGTCGTAGTCTACCTGGACGATATACTTATTCACTCCAAAGACTTGTCACAACATGTCAAGGATGTGTCTGAAGTATTGTTGCGCTTAGGAAAAAATAAATTATTCTGTAAATTAGAGAAATGTGAGTTCCACAAAACCAGTATACCGTTCCTGGGGTTTATAATTGGCAAAGACGGCATTGCCATGGACAAGGAGAAGTTGACAGCAGTCTTGCAGTGGCCTAGGCCTAAGAGTCTGAAAGCTATCCAGCGATTTCTGGGTTTCGCCAATTATTATAGGAAGTTTATTAAGAACTTCTTGTCCATTGTTAAACCCCTGTCGGACCTCACGCATAAGGGCGCTAACCCATCTCTCTGGCCAGCGGTCTCTCTGGCCAGCGGTCGCGGAGGAGGCCTTTGAAAAACTGAAAGTGGCTTTTGCTAATGCTCCTGTGTTATCTCACCCCAACCCATTACTCCCGTTCACCTTGGAGGTTGACGCCTCAGATATTGGGGTTGGGGCAGTACTTTCCCAATGGCAGGTCAAAGGTGGAACGCTCAGACCCTGTGGGTTCTTTTCTAAGAAGCTCACCGGAGCTCAAAGCCATTATGAGATTGGTGATAGAGAATTATTGGCCATTATCCTCGCTCTTAAGGAATGGCCCCACTTGCTCGAAGGCACAAAAAATCACGTTTTAATCCTGACGGATCATAAAAATCTAACTTATCTCTCTGAGGCCAAGAGATTGTCCTCTCGCCAGGCCAGATGGGCATTATTCCTGTCCCGATTCAATTTCATTGTATCATATTTGCCGGGATCTAAGAACGTTAGGGCTGATACTCTGTCAAGACAATTTGAGGCAGAAATTGACAGAGAAGAGGCACCAGCACCTATCATTCAACCTGATCGAATATTGGCCACCATACGCACTAGTATCACTTCACCACTAGGGGATGAAATTCTGACCTCCCAGGCCTCCGCTCCCCAGGAAGTGTTTTGTCGCTGAACCATTACGTACTCGATTACTTGAAACCTACCATTCCTCTATGGCTGCGGGACATATTGGTAGAGACCAATTGTTATGGTCCCTCTCCCAGTTATTCTGGTGGCCTTCTATGAGATCAGATTGTGCCGATTTTACTAATGCCTGTGCCACCTGTGCTCATGCTAAAACCCCTAGACATCTCCCAGTGGGCTTGCTTCAGCCGGTGCCTAATGGTGAACGCCCCTGGTCTCATGTTTCCATCGATTTTATGGGAGAAATGCCCAGGTCTAGAGGGTACTCCTTCATACTGATGGTGGTAGACAGGTTTTCTAAAATGGCTCACTTCATGCCTCTCCGTGGCCTTCCCTCGGCTAAAGAATTGGCAATAGTGTTTGCTAAAGAGGTGTTTCGGTTGCATGGAGTACCCAGGGTACTGGTGTCCGACAGGGGGAGCCAGTTTGTGTCCAGGTTCTGGAGGGCATTTTGCGAACAGATGGGCATACAGCTATCCTTCTCCTCTGCATATCATCCCCAGACTAATGGGGCCGCTGAACGTGCCAATCAGGGTTTGGAACAGTTTCTGCGCTGTTTCGTGACTGACCATCATGACAATTGGGCCGACTTGTTGCCTTGGGCGGAGTTCGCCAGGAACTGTGCTGTCAACTCGTCTTCCGGGAGCTCTCCGTTTCTGATCAATTATGGCTTCCAACCCTGTTTGCTCCCAGATTCCTTTCAGACACAACAGATTCCAGCTCTGGATAAGCATATCGAGCAACTCCGTTCCACATGGGCACAAGTTCAGAGGACACTGGGCCAGTCATTTCAGCGCCATCAGCGCTATGCTAATCGCAGAAGGCTTCCAGCGGTTTCCTTCCAAGTTGGGGAAAGAATATGGCTTTCTTCCAAGAATCTTAAGCTCCAAGTCCCATCTAATAAGTTGGCACCTCGGTTTATTGGTCCTTACAGAATTATTCGCAAAATTAATCCTGTTTCCTATGCTTTGGACATACCTGCATCCATGCGCATTCATAATGTATTCCATGTGTCTCTCCTTAAGCCTCTTGTATGCAACCGTTACACTACTACACCCGTGATGCCAGGGCCCGTTGAGGTCGAGGGTCAGGAGGAGTACGAGGTGCAGAGTATCATTGACTCCCGTAGGCTTAGAGGAAAGGTACAGTACTTGGTGCATTGGAAAGGTTATGGTCCTGAGGATCGATCCTGGGTGGATAGTAAGGACCTTCATGCACCCAGGCTACTGCGGATTTTTCATGCCAAGTACCCTCAGAAACCCAGACCCTATTCTAGGAAAGGGGGTCTTTGAAAGGGGGGTACTATCACGGTGCCCATGATTGCTGCAGTTCTCTATCACCTGCAGGGGGCTCCCATTGGCTGTCTGCAGTCAGCCCGCCTCTGGTTGCCTTTTTAAACTCAGTCTGGGCACCCTTTAGTTGCCCTTTCGTGGTGTCTCTGACAGCATTCAGTTTGCCTGTCTGCTGTAGCTATTGGGCCTGTTCCTGAGTTCCTGAGTTCTTGAGTTCCTGAGTTCCTGAGTTTACCTGTACCTGTGTTCCTGCCTGCTTGTCAGTTCCAGTCCGGTTCCGGTTGCTGTCGTTCCGGTTGCCAGCCGACTTGCGGTGCTCGTCCCGGTTGAGCCTCGGCCTGTTCCTGCTGTTTCCTGTGTTCAGTACCTGTGGCGATATTTCTCTCCTGTCGCTCCGGCGACATTCTGCCTGTTGGTCCCAGCATGCGGACGCTGGTTTACTCCATTAGCCTTGCGGCTCACAATACTTTTTGTTGGTCCCAGCGTGCGGACTCTGGTTTACTCCCTTAGCCTTGCAGCTCACAATCTGTCTGTTGGTCCCAGCGTGCGGACGCTGGTTTAGTCCATTAGCCTTGCGGCTCGCAATACTGTCTGTTGGTCCCAGCGTGCGGACGCTGGTTCACTCCATTAGCTTTGCGGCTCACAATACTGTTTGTTGGTCCCAGCGTGCGGTTGCTGGTTCACTCCATTAGCTTTGTGGCTCACAATACTGTTTGTTGGTCCCAGCGTGCGGACGCTGGTTTACTCCAATAGCCTTGCGGCTCACAATACTGTCTGTTGGTCCCAGCATGCGGACGCTGGTTTACTCCATTAGCCTTGCGGCTCACAATACTGTCTGTTGGTCCCAGCATGCGGACGCTGGTTTACTCCATTAGCCTTGCGGCTCTCAATACTGTCTGTTGGTCCCAGCGTGCGGACGCTGGTTTACTCCATTAGCCTTGCTGCTCACAATACTGTCAGTTGATACCAGATTGCGGACGCTGGTTTGCTTCATTGGCCTTGTGGCTCATTCTACTGCCTGTTGGTTCCAGCGTGCGGACGCTGGTTTACTCCATTTGCCTTGCGGCTCAGGGTACAGTTGTTGGTCCCAGCGTGCAGACACTGGTTTACTCCCTGACTTGCAGTCAGGCTTCTGGTGCTGTCCAGTCCTAGCAGCACTTGTTTTTGATGCGTACCGACACTAGCCTCTCCTTGGGTGAGATAGCTTGACAGTATACTCTATTTACCATCCTACTGTCATTGTCATCTGACAGTCACTGGTCTTAGTGGTGTCTCCCTTCTTGGGCTGCCCTGCCCAGTATTGGTAAGGCCGGTAGAACCTTTCACGTTGCCACCTTTAGGTTGCCATACCCGGTATTGGCAGGGCCGGTAGAGCCTATTCTTGGGTATCCATTCTGGGCTGCCCTGCCCGGTATTGGTAAGGCCGGTAGAACCTGTTATGTTGCCACTCCACGGTTGCCTTACCCGGTATTGGCAGGGCCGGTAGAGCCTATTCCTTGTGTATTCCTCAGGCTGCCCTGCCCGGCATTGGTAAGGCCGTTAGAACCAGTACGTTACCATCTTACGGTTGCCTTACCCGGTATTGGCAGGGCCGATAGAGCCTACTTATCACTATTCCTTCAGTATTGCTTGGGTTGCCTTGCCGGTATTATTTGCAAGGCCGGTAGAACCTATCTCAATTGTCAATTGCTTATATATATGTGATGTTTGTATGTGTATGAAAACCCTGTGGGATTGCCTTAACTTTTCAATAAAGTTATGTTTTTACCTAAACCTTACGTCTGAGAGTCTTAACAAACCATGACACATGTGCAGTATAGATTGCATGAACGTGCAACTGCTGATATGGAGTGGGGCACTCCGAATTCGGACCAGAGTTCTCTCTGCTCACCTTTCTGGGACCGCTTGGTGAACAGAGAGGCTCCGGGCACCAGCCGAGGCTGCTAGGTGGCATTGTGGCCCGTGTCCACAGGCTTTTAAACTAGTTCTTAATAACCAGGTATTAATTCTGACGACTAGCACTATTGAGCAGCTAGTCGCCAGATGGGTATTTATTTGGGCCAAATTTGAACAGGGGTGGTAGCTCCACTTTTAATATTCATGATTAGCCTATATTATAGTAAATTTAATTATTTAAATGGTTCCTAAGTTCAAATCGTCTATTGGTATGGTTCATACTACTTTTATTTATTTACATTTTGTTTGGCTTTTGTATTTGTTTTTTTTCTTTTTCTTCTTCTTACTTTTCTCTTTTCTTTTTTCTCTTCCTTCTCTTCCTTTCATTCTTTTCTCTTCCTTTTACTTTTTCTCCCTTTTCCACATCCCCTTCCATCTCCCCCCCCACACACCTTTTTTTTCTCCAGATTTCTCTGGTTATGCTTGTGGAAGTCAACATTTCAACCTCTTCTGTATGTTGTTTTCTTGTTGAGGATAAATGACTGATATGTCTGATACATCTATTTATATTCCTGTGAGCCATGGGTAATACCATTCTTCTGGAGGTTGGTCATTAGAAATTCTTTCATATAATGTAAAAGGCCTAAATTCACCTGCTTAAAGATCTTTAGCTCTTCATGATTTTAATATTTTCAAGGGAGATAAAATATTTGTACAAGAAACTCATTTGATATGATCCAGGGAACTTGCTTTAATGAATAAATTTTATTCTCAAGCATTTACAAGCTCAGTTCTGGTTAAAAAAGGTGGCAATGCTATTTTATTTAACAAACGTATATGTTTTTTACAGAAACAATCCCTTAAAGACCCAGAAGGTAGGTTTCTTTTTGTCAAGGGTACCATAGATGGTACTATGTATACTTTTGCAACTTTGTATTCACCAAATACTTCCCAATCACAATTTTTTAGTTCCAGTATGGACAAATTACATACATTTACAGAAGTTACATTAATAGTCGGAGGAGATTTGAATTCACCTCTAAATCCAGCGTTAGACTGTTCTTCATGTTCCTCATCCTATCCTCGCTCCCTTTCTCGAAATTTATGTAATATTTTACATGAACGTTGATTGTTAGATATTATTTATTGGAAAATTCAGATAAAGGCACTTCTCCGCTATCAGGGTGGGCAGCTTTAAAATGTGTAGTCAGGGGTGAATTAATGAAAATGTCATTAACTCTTCTTAAAAAACGTAAAGCTCAAATTGAGTCCATAGTACATGATATAGAACTTCTTGAATCCAAACATAAAAATAATGTATCTAATACTATTCTACAAAATCTTATGCTAAATAAATCTCAATTGAAATCAATTTTACAGCTTAAAATTGAGAAATTATTTTTTAAAATGAAACAAACTTTTTTTTTGAGCGGGGCAATAAGGTGGGTTGACATCTTGCTCAACAAATAAAAGCTAGATGTGAATCACAATTTGTCCCAAATATTAGAGTTTCTCCTACCTCTCTTGAACATGAGCAAACAAAAATCACTGGATTGTTTAGAAAATTTTATAGAGATTTATATATTTTTATATTATTTCAACAATTTCACAAAAACCTCATTCTCAAACTAGTAGAATTCTTTCTTATTTTAAAGAAGCAAATGTGCCCACTATTGATGAGATTACTTTTCAAAGGCTAGAGGATCCAATCTCTCTTTCAGAAGTGACTAGTGCAATTGTTTCATTACCACAAGGCAAGAGTCTGGGACCTGATGGGTTTTCAGGCCAATTTTACAAATTATTCTAATCTTTATTATCACCTCCTTTATTGGAAGCATATCTGAAATTTCCAGATTCAATTGAAGATCATTCTGCTTTATCTGAGGTGCATATAGTAGTCCTACCAAAATCGGGTAAAGATTTGACTCTTTGTGAAACTTATAGACTAATTTATCTTCTTAACATAGATTTCAAATAATATGCAAAAATGTTAGCTGATAGACTTAAATCTGTGTTACCATCGCTTATAAATCTAGATCAAACTGGTTTTGTCTCTGGGAGGGAAGCTAAAGACAGCACTAGAAAGGTTATTAATATTCTTCATATTCTTTCATCTAATAAAATTCTTAGCATTTTCCTGTCAACAGATGCTGAAAAAGCCTTTGACAGAGTAAATTGATCTTTCTTATATCATACATTATTGCAGTTTGGATTTGGCCCTTAAGTTCTATCAGATGTCTCATTATTTAGGGTTGTTGCAATCTTCTTATCCTTTTAATTGGGCGCATAAGTCAGTGAAATATTTGGGAGTGAATATTCTTTCTTCTTTTTCTGCTTTTTTGATGTTAATTTTCCCCCTCTTCTACGTCAATTGCAATTAGATTTCCACAAATGGAATTCATTATCACATGGTACGCTAAAATTAATATTATTAAGATGAATGTTCTACCAAGAGTTTTATACCTTTTATGTACCATTCCTCTTTCCATTCCAGCTTCCTATTTTATTCAATTAGATAGAATGATAAGAGTTGTTTTATGGAAATCTCTTTCAGCTAGAATAAGCTTATCCACATTATATAGAAATAAGGCAAAAGGAGGCTTGGGTCTACCTTATTTTAAACTGTATTACCATTCAGCAGCATTAACTTCCATATTTGATTAGAAATGTAATGTATCATCCAAACTTTGGGTGCAAATGGAAAGATCCATAATATCAAAGGTTGATCCTTTGGCTGAAATATTTTTACCTACTAATGTTCGTTCTCCATTTTTGAAAAATCATCCTGTTTTGGCATATATTTTCACTATATGGAGAAAGTGTAATGCAAATAATGTTCTTTCTTAATATCCCTCTATTATATTTCCATTATTTAGTCTAAGCTCCACATCATATAATCTATTGTTATCAAATTTCCCTAAATAGTCTACATTCTCGTCATTAAGCTTAGGAGCAGGCATATTGAAAGGGAGAGTTGCTATCTTATTTTAAATCCACATATTCTGTTACCTCTTCTGAAATTTGGAATTATTTGAAAATTCAACATTTTCTAGATTCACCTAATATTAAGGCAGGTTGGACAAATGTTCCATCTCCATTTGAATCTCTTTGCATATCTAAAATCCGTTCTAAGGGTACACTAGGTCTTATATATGAAATACTATGTGATTTCGCTAATGGTTTCATCCATACTTATGTTGCGGCATGGGATAGAGAGTTGGATATGCCTCTGTGTGATGAGGATTGGAAACCGATTTGGAAAACGTCTAATACTTTCTCTATATCTGCTAATAATTTCGCTGGTATTTTACACCCTCTAGATTAAAAAAAATGTCCTCATCACATAATGCTTTATGTTGAAGATGTCATAAACATGTAGGTTCTCCTAGTCACATTTTTTTGCTAAATCATTTAGACAATCTTTTTTTTGGGGGGGGAGATTTTCCTCACCTTCCATTTCTTAAAAAAAATTATTGTACATCATGCTTCATTCAATAAAGGCTCTAATACCCAGACATTGGGGAAGTAATATATTACCTTCTTTGGAAGAGTGGCTTGACCTAGTAAATTCCCAATCCACACTACTTCAGGTAATACTTTTAAAGAGAGGAAGGGATCCAGCAGAGGTTGACAACTTTTTTCTAATTTTAAGTAAATATACTTTGTATTCTTTTATAAAGTTTCTATAAAAGCACATTGACTTCCACAGCAATATTCTGACTTTGTGGAGAATGTCATTACACCTTTTCCCCCCCATTCCTTCCTCCCTTTTCCTCCTCCCCACCTTTTTTTTCTATTTCTTTTCTCTTACCTTTTTCTTCTGATTCTTCTTTCTCTACTACTCTTTTGACATTTCCTAAATCATTACATACTGGATGATATCTTGTGGTTTTTAAATTTTTTTTAATAATATTGTATACAGGAGAGTAAAGTCATGTTTTTTTGTTTTGCTTGTATATGACTTGTTACTGTGTATAATGCTAATTCTATATTGATCATTTGTAATGAACCTTTTCTTTTAATAAAATTCTTTAGATTTAAAAAAAAAAAAAAAAAAAAGAAAATTGCTGCTTGGCTGGGTGGGAGAATGCATTGCATCGTCCTTCTCCAGGCGGAAGCAAGGGTTAGCAAGCTTATTTCGTAAAACTTTGTACTATACAATTCAGGGAGAAGATGTGGGGGGCGGGTATGTACTGATGGAATGTGAAATAGATGGTACTACCTACTTACTACTTAATGTTTATGCTCCTAACACTTGGCTCCATCAGAAAATTCTGTCCAGACCAGGCCTCCCCGTGATCCTCAGGGTCAACCTCAATGCAATAGCATATATGACTTTAGATAGAAGCCAGACGAGCAAAATGAATATACTGCCCTACTTAACAAAATACTTGGAGGTGGTGGATCCCTGGCAAATCCCGCACCCTCTTAAACGTGATTATACTTTCTACTCCAATCATCATCAAGTTTTTTCTCATATTGACTATTTTCTAATCTCTCCCTCGTTGTTGCCATGAGTTATGTCTACCTATATTCACAATATTAGCATATCAGACCATGCCCATATCTCTATAGAGTTATCTCATTCGATTGCTTCTTTGTACTACAATTGGAGGATGCTTGCTAATATCTCCAACTCGGAAAAATTAAAATATTACTGGAACCCTGAGCAGCTGGTTCAGTAACCGGTAGTGAAGGAACTACTGTGAGTTAGCCTCCTGAAAGCAGTAGGCCTGTTTATTTGTGTACTTTTTATTTGGTATCAAAAACCTGTTTGATTTAAAGTGGAAGCATACCCTAAAAGTGGAAAGAGACTTTATTTTGTTGTTGCTGTTTACAATAAACTGCATTGAAGTTTCAACCTCCTGGCTGTCCTGACTGTGTTTGAAGTGACCTTACCACAACATATATATGATTGGGTCCCATTCAGCCTCCTCTCTCGGTGACAAGCAGTCACATGACCAGACCCGCTAACCATGAGTGACGTCTGACGGAGGAAACATGGAGATGAGTGAACTGCTGTATAACAAGGCTAAGTGTATAGAAACAGTGAGTTCCAGTGTCAGTATACTGAGAGAGATCCAGGTTCACCAGGACTGGGGTCCAACATGCAGCTCTTCAGTTATTGAACTACAATGCCTGTCATTGTCAGCTGCTCTGAAAGTGGGTTAAATTGAAGCTGGGGAGCCACAAGTTACCCAGTCCTGGTGAATACCCACGGGGTTAGCTCTTTTCTGTATGTTGTTTACATACGGAGAAGAACTGGAGACATTTTTACGCAACCCAGCTACACCATAGCGGGCAAATAAAAAATATCACAGTTCATTTAAATTGTGATTTTAACCCATGGAATGATACCTCTATAATTCAAATCAGTTACATTTTTATATGTGCCTACTGGTGCAGTTGGTTTGCCGCTGAACTGCGCCACTTTACTTAGTACATGAGCCTTACTAATATATATATAAACCTTAATATTCTGTTTATGTGCTTCATACACCTAAACATGATTATTTTCTGTAGGTATGCTGGATAGAAATACAGTATATATGTGCATCATATCCAATTTGCATATCAGACAGATCTATAGAAAGTCTATGCACACTTACATTGTTTATGTACAGGACACACACACATTATATTATATATATATATATATATATATATATATATATATATATATATATTGTGCACCCTCATATTGTGCCTATACAGGATATATATACACTAGCAAAAGTGGCATGGTGTTGACCGTGGGGATTAAGTCCTTTGCGTGCTTGAGGGGAGTTCAACACATTGATTGAGAAAGGTTTGGTTACTTTAGCGCCAGTGAAAGGATTAAGTGTTTGAGACTCAAAGAGGTATCCAAGCACTGGAATGTGTTGGATACTTCTTTGCCACTGAAGGGGTTTAACCCCTTCCCGATAATGGACTTACCAGGCACGTCCCACAAAAACTGTCACTTAGTGACAGAGGACGTACCTGGTAAGTCCCGGAAGTCCAGGTCTCCTTCTGGCTGCACGCCGTTCGGGGACTCCGGAATCATTTGGCAAGTTTTTTTTTGTAGGACTGGTGTTAAAGTGACAGCCGCGTGCGGACGCGGCTGTCTCTAAGGGGTTAAAGAAAGGAAAAGAAAATGCTCAACCTGTTGCCTTCCATCAGTGCCAAAGAGGTATCCAACAAATTTGAATGGATGGATACCTCTTTGCCTGTCAAACATTTAAACCTTTCACTGCTGCAAACATATCCAAACCCTGAAGCGCTCAAAAGACTGAATCCCCACTGGCAATGCTGTGCCCCTTTTGCTAGTGTAAATATATATATATTTAATAAACATATATATAATACTAGTTGAACAGCCCGTTACACGGGCCACAGTGCCCCAGGCAGCCGGTCGCGGGGCAGTCACACACAGTGGAGACTGCCCGCGCCTCGGCTGATACAGAGCCTCTGGCAGCCGGTCGCGGGGCAGTCACACGCAGTGGAGACTGGCCGCGCCTCGGCTGATACAGAGCTGGACGCTCCTTCGGATCGCCCAGCTCTGTATCAGCCGCGACGCGGGCAGTCTGTACTGTGCATGACTGCCGCACGCGCAGCAGTGTCTACTGCGCATGTCGGGCGTTACACACAACTTGGCGAATTATTATATAGGATATGTAATATATACACAGTCAAATTAAAAACTAGGTGACCTAAGCTACTGCCTAGGATCCATGACAATGTGAGAGGTTCGGTCTTGAGTTAGCCACCCATGACCAAGCTAGGGTGACCACGTGTCCCTGATTGCCATGGACAGTCCCTGATTTTGATTGTTTGTCCTTTGTCCCGAGCAGCCCTCTTCTGGGACAATACAAAGTCCGGGGATAAGACTCCAGAGCACATAGTTCTAAACACTAGAAGGAGAGCTGGCCATTGTCTATTGTAACAGAAAGTAATGCTTCTTTTGGACTACGAGAAAATGGCCTCCAGACAGAACTCTAAATAATAATAATAATCCTTTATTTATATAGCGCACACAGATTCCGCAGCGCTTTACACTCATATTGGTTCCAGTCCCCATTGGGGCTCACAATCTAAATTCACCTATCAGTATGTTACTGTAGAAAGAACTATTCTAAGGCTTTGGGTGTGATGTACATGTTCATCGCTTTCTGTCAAAGGGCACTTCTCCCTCTAGGGTTAGATCTCTGTGGTGCATTGAAGAAACAGCAGGCTGTGTACCAATGTCCAGTGATGTATAGTGTCCTCTTTCGTATGGCTGCACTAGAGTCGAGGCCAAGTAATCTGCTTCTCTCATCTCTGCAGTGTCCCTGAATGGCAGATTGTGGTCACCCTAGACCAAGTCCCCTACAAACTCTGAAGCAGCTTAACCACTTGAGTGCCAGAACGGTACAGAACTGCACTTGCTATTCCCATTCTGAATAGATCAAATTGGGCCATCACACCCTGATTGCAGAGTTGTCACTGCCAGTTGCACCCTGACAAGTGACTGTTACAAAATGCCAGTTGTGCAGGTATGGCATGATGGCCCAATTCAAACCACACAAAATGCTAATAGTAAGTGCAGAGGGGAAGCGGGATGACTTAAGTTGAATGAGCCCTTTTATAGAAGAGCACATTTATTATAACATCAATCTGTAGTATTTGGCCCCCAACACTGGAACGTGTCACTGTTTTTTTATACACTGCTAGCACTTGTTAAGATAGTAGTAACCAGTAAGCACATTTATTATTACTTCCATAAGTAATAAGAATTTGGCTCTGTCAACTCTCTCGGCCGCCTCTCTGGTCACCGCCAATTTCCATCTTCTGCGCATGCACGCGCACTTCCTCCTCCACTGCCCACTGTGCATGTGTATAGATGCACAGAATAGCTTCCCCTCACCTTGCCTTCTGATTTGACACAGTTCCACTGCCAGGAGGCTACAAGGGTTCCTACTCCCTCCTTAGTGACAGTTGGAATGGGCCAGAATGATTCCATGGATCCCGTTGACCTGTCTCACCTGGCCGCCAGACAGGAACACAAGGAACAAATTATGGCATTCTACGTCTCATCTCCAGAGCCTGGGGAGAAAGATGGATGCCATTGCTGGCAATGATGCACGCCTCTGCTGCCCAATCAGTGCCTGCTCCTACTCCAGGCATCTCTGCTGCCTCGGGAGTCTCTTCACTCCCTCCTCCTGATTATGTTCTGCCTCAGTTTCCCTTGCCTGACAAGTCTGGTCGCCCCTCTGAGCTCTGGGGTTTCCTCAAAAAATGCTCTTTCCATTTTCTGACCCTGCCTCAGTCTTTCTGCACCATGCTGCATGGGTGTCATTCACCATATCTCTGCTCAAAGGCAAAGCATTTGCTTCTCCACCAATGGTGAGGCCCATGCCGTCTCCCTTGCTTGATTACTCCTAGGCCTTCATTGCTGCCTTTAAGGTCTTTTTTGACATCCCCACCAGAAGTGCCTCTGCCGAAGACGCCCTTCTGGCACTGGGTCAGGGTCAAAGAACTGAGTCAGTATGATGTGGCGGTCCGGACCCTGCCCTCAGAACTGACTGGGGTTAATGGTCTCTAAGAGCTGCCTTCTGACGTGGTCTTAATGAATGCCCCTGTGAAGGTTTGGCTGAGCTGATCTTTCTCTGCTGCTCGATTCTGCTGTCTGAGCTATTGCTACTGCCTTCCCTGTTCTGAGTCTGGCTGAATCAGCTGACTTCTCTGTGATTGCTCACCTGACTGCTATCAGTCAACCCTCCCAGGGTATTTAAAGAAGCTTGGCTCACTTCCTAGTTTGCCCTTGTGTTTACTTCTGACTGCAAGAGTGTTCTACTGCGTTCCTGATTTCCTGTTCATGACCTGGCTTCCTCTGACGTCCCCTCTGGTTCCTGACACCTGGCTTGTTCCTGACAGCACTGATCTCCGTATTCCTAACCCCGGGTTGGCTGAATACCTGTCTTGGTTCCTGACCCCGTCTTGTCTTTTGGTTTACGCTTTTGGATCACGATTTTGCTTTGTTTGCTTTTGTTATTTTAATAAAGGTGTTTTGTACTTTACATTTTTGTGTCTGTCTTGTCCTGGTCCCTAACAGTACACAACGGCTATGAATTCAGAAGGCACAGGCAATCCACCAAATGTTTTTTTCAGGCTGGACCAGGTAGACAGGTGCATGGACCAGTTTGCGTTAGCCCCCCAGACTTTGTTTCTGTGCACTGCGCATCTGGCTCCACCACCTCAGCAACACCCGGCACAGTCTGCCCCTATAGCTGCTGCTGCTCCCGCTCCGACTGCCAGTGGTGATTCCAATGTTGCTCGTGGCATAACTGGGTCCACCCCTCTTCCCCATTGTTATGGGGGTGACCCTAACCAGCGCAGAGGTTTCCTGAACCAGGTTGGTATCTATCTGGAGATGATACCACAGTCCTTTCCATCTGATAGGAGTAAGGTGGGCCTTGTGATTTCCTTACTCTCTGACAGGGCTTTGGCATGGGCTCAACCCCTTTGATGTAGCGGGCCGCTTCACCTCTGCTGCCAAGTAGCTAATGTCCATCCAGCAGGGTACTAGAACGATTTCCGATTAGGTCATAGAGTTTCGTACCCTGGCAGCCGATGTTGGTTGGAATAATAAGGCTCTCATGGCTGCTTTCTCTAATGGCCTTTTGGATACAGTTAAAGATGAGATTGCAGCCCAGGATCTCCCCAGAGATTTAGAGGAACTGGTTTCCTATTGCATCATGATTGACTCCCGTATCCATGACAGACCTTCCTTCAGGGAGGGCCTGCGGAGGCATCCCATCTGTTTAGCCCCAAGCTTTTCATCCCCACCTGTGCCTCCCTCTCCTCCTAGTCTCGAGACCTCAGGTGATGTGGAGCCCATGCAGCTTGGGTTCACTCTCCTTTCGGTTGCTGAAAGGGCCAATAGTAGGAGGGAGGGCCTGTGCCTTTACTGCGGTAAGGCAGGGCATATGCTACAAACTTTCCCCACATGTCCGGGAAAACGTCCGCACCTAAGGTCCTATAGGGGACAGCCCTTAGGTGGTGTCTCAGCCTCCCCAGCTATCCAGAAGGATAAACTTCTAGTCTCTGTTGGGCTCTCTTGGGGCAAGTGTTCCATTACTACAGAGGCACTTATTGACTCCGGTGCAGCGGGCCTCTTTATCTACAGTGCCTTCACCCAGGAGCACGCCATTCCATTCCAGCTCCGTACTAGTCCACTTGCCATTGAGGCAATTGATGGCAGACCCCTACAGCCGCTGCAGGTCACCCACAAAATTGCTCCTTTGTCTATGCCTGTAGGGGCTCTCCATCACAAGACTTTACAATTCCAGGTGATCCACTCGCCTCACTATCCTGTGGTCCTGGGTTATCCATGGTTGCACAGACACAATCCTACATTCGATTGGGTAAGGGCCGAAGTCATGGCACGGTCACCTAACTGTTACGAGTCATGCCTAGCAAAAGTGGTGAAGGTGCTAACCACACCCCCTGTCTCCTCGCTGCCTGAAGAGTACCAAGAGTTCTGGGATGTATTTGATAAGGGCCGGGATGGTGAGCTCCTGCCTCACCGCCCATATGATTGTACCATTGAGTTGCAACCGGATGCCATACCTCCTCTTTCTGTTGCGGAGAATAAGATCATGGAGGAGTATATTGCGGATGTGCTTTCCTGGGGGTTCATCCGCAAGTCCTCCTCTCCTGCTGGGGCTGGATTCTTCTTCATGAAGAAAAAGAGTGGAGAACTGAGACCCTGTATCAATTACAGGGGGGCCAACCGTATAACTGTCAAAAATGCCTACCCTATTCCTCTTAATACAGAGCTAATCGATCAATTAAAAGGGTCCAAGGTGTTCACCAACCTCGACCTGCGAGTGGCGTACGGATGAAGGAGGGCCACAAATGGAAAACCACTTTTAACACGAATACCTAGTAATGCCCTTCTGTCTCTGCACTGTTCCCGCGGTTTTCCTGGAATTCTTCAATGACATCCTCCGCGACATGTTCCAGCAATGGTTGGTGATATATTTAGATGACATTCTGATCCATTCCGCCTCCATGGAAAGCCACCACGCAGATGTATCCCTGCAAACATTAAGAGATAATTAGAAAAATGTGAGTTCCACCTCAAACAGGTCACCTTCTTGGGGTACGTAATCTCAGAGGTTGGTTTCACTATGGACCCTGAGAAACTCTCGGCTGTTCTCGAGTAGCTGCGACCCGTAGGTCTCTGCTCCATTCAATGCTTTCTCGGGTTCGCTAATTACTACAGGAAATGTATCCACAATTTTTCCGATTGCAGGTGCCCTCCTGTCTCAACGTCCTACTCCTGAGACCCAGTTGCACCTGCGTGGGTATTTCTCAAAGAAGCTAAGTCCTGCGGAGTTCAGCTATGAAACTGCTTATCATAACTTCTGGCGGTTCCACTCAGCACTGTCTCAGCTGTGGTGTCCTGTCCCTGGGACCTTCTGCAAGCCTATCACAACTACACTGAAGTGTTCTCTAAAACAAAGGTAGAGACCCTGCCTCCGCACAGGGAATACGACTGTCTGATCGACCTCCTTCCCAGATCCATGCCTTCTAAGGGGTGTACTTATCTTACGTGAGATGAAAGCCCTAGCAGCCTACATTTAAGACAACCTTTCAGAGGCTTTATCTGCCCCTCGACTTCAAACTCAGGGTCCGGGTTTGCTTTGTAAGCAAGAAGGACAGGGGCTTCCGCCCGTGTGTAGACTACAGAGGGCTCAACCGGATCAAAAATAAGTATCTGTTACCTCCTGATTCCGAAGCCCTTTAACCTACTCTATGGAGCAGCATGGTTCACTGAAACAAACCTCTGGAGGTCGTACAACTTTGTGTGGATTTGAGTAGGAGATGAGTGGAAGAGAGCCTTTGACATGAGATATGGGCACTATGAATACCTAGTAATGCCCCTGCTATCTTCCAGGCCTTCGTCAACTACGTATTCAGGGACATGTTGACGTCTTATTCTGTTGTTTATTTAGATGACATACTGATCTTCTCTCCAACCTTGCCTCTCCATAGAATCCATGTATTTTTTCGCCAAGCTTGAAAAATGTGAGTTCTAGAAGAACAGTCTCTCTTTGTTGGTACATCATGTTACATAAGGATCTAGAGATGGATCCAGCGAAAGTGTCGGTGGTTACCCAGTGGCCACTGACCTACGAGGAGTGCAGCACTTACAAGGTTTTGCCAATTACTATAGGCAGTTTATGTGAAACTACTCTTCAGTGATTGCATCCATTGCCACTATGACCAAGGAGGGGGCTGATCCCATATATTGGCAACCAGACGTTACAGCAGCCTTCCCAAACCTCAAGGCTGTCTTCAATTCTGCACCTGATCTCCGATACCCAGACAGCTCTAAACCATTTGTCCTTGAGGAGGATGCCTCTGAGGACTGAGTGGGAGCAGTACTCTCAGCGGGATCCTAACGCAAATGTCTTTCACCCATGTTCCTTTTTCTAACTACAGTGGAGAGAAATTATGACTTAGTAACAGAGCTACTCACCATCAAACTGGCACTTGAAGAATGGTGTCATTTATTGGAGGGTTCAGGAGTGTCCTTCACTATATTCAAGATCACAAGAATTTACAGTACCTAGAAAAGGCTAAACACCTAAACCCACGTCAAGCCCGTTGGGTGCTGTTTCTTACACTGTTCCAGTTTGTCGTTACCTATATGGAAACAAAGTTCAAGGCCAATGTCTTGTCTCATCAATTCTCTGCTTCGCCCTCCAAGGAGTCTCAGAACCTATTATACCCACCACCAAGTTCATTTCTGGCCTGTCCAGGGAACTCTGCTCAAAATTCAGTTGGCTCAAAGGAACACGGATACTGCCTGCCTTCCTGGACAAATATTTGTTCCTGCCCTCGAGTCGAGATTTTGCAATGGGCCAATCAGTTTGTAACGGTTTGTTTGACTCAGACACAGAGCTAGGATAAAAAACACAATTTTATTCAATACAATAATACACAAAGAACCCTCACAGGTCCTGTAATATATATCTTATAGTACAGACACACGACAGGTAAATTATGCCCACACAGGTCCAGCACAAATACGGGAGACAAACAGTTTATGCTGACACGGGTCAGGCAGATGATAAAGTTTCCAGGTTACAGCACTGCAGGAGTTAACGTTCATCAAGATAGGAAAATAGTCCCATATGTGAAGGTATTGAGCTGCTTCTTAAACACGCCAAAGACTGAATTCACAGCGAGTACCAGTCCACTGAAGTAAACAGGAGCGCTACGGGTGCTGACGCGAAGGCAACACTTGTAACCGGTTTTGGACAGAGTGGAGCTTAACCAAAGGCAATGTACCGGTGCAATCACAGAGGCAACACTGGCAACCGGTTTAGACAGAGTGGAACATACCCAATGGCAATGTACCGGTGCTATCACGGAGGCAACACTGGCAACCAGTTTTGACAGAGTGGAGCGTAGCCAATGGCATTGTACCGGTGCAATCACGGAGGCAACACTGGCAACCAGTATTGACAGAGTGGAATGTAGCCAATGGCAATGTACCGGTGCTATCACGGAGGCAACACTGGCAACAGGTTTTGACAGAGTGGAGTGTAGCCAATGGTAATGTACCGGTGCAATCACTGAGGCAACACTGGCAACCGGTTTTGACAGAATGGAGGACTAGGCCAGAGGTGCTCTGTAGAGCCAAAATGGGACAATACTAGGCAAGCCTGCGGGTGCAGAGGTGCCAAACAAGGCAAGGCACCGGAAGTCAGAATGTCGCCGTGGCGACCAGGAACAAAACGGAGATCTGCTGAGTCGGAGCCCAGGAGCAGGAACGTCAGCCAGGCTGGATCAGGATACAGGAGCAGGAACGTCAGCCAGTCCGGTCGGTACACAGGAACGAACTCTGAAGTATAATCAGGCAATCCGGGTTGGTACACAGGAGCAGGAACTGGAGAGTAGTCAGGCAAGCCAAATCGGTAACTGGAAACTTCACAGGAACACCACGAAAGGGCAATGTGTGGGTGCAGGAGCCCAGTATATAAAGGCTATACTGGGCGGGCTTAACACAGGGCAACCAATGAGGACCTCACATAAATAACTGACAGAAAAAAAATAAACAAGGAATCATGGGCACCGTGATACAGTTGCCTACATCTGGCCACCCTGGACTTCGTTCTATGAAACTGGATGTTGCTGATTTTGTCCGTGGCTGTCATCAGTGCACTAGAAACAAATGACCGCACACTAAACCTGCATGTCTTCTTCAACCTTTTCCAGTTAACTCTGTTCCTTGGACGCACACAGCCAGGGACTTTGCTGTTAATTTACCACCATCCAATTGGAATACAGTGATCATTCCCATACCCAAACTGCCATCAAGCCCCTCAACTAACTGATGTCTTCTCCTACAAGTGGTCTCCAATCAAGACAGTAAGTTAATTTCTTGATTCTGGAGGGCGTTTTGAGCCCAGCTGGGAATCGCAGTCCATCTGTCCTCAGCCTACCACCCACAGTCTAATGGACAGACAAAACAAATCAAACAGCCACTGAAACAGTACCTATGTCTATTCGTTGGGATCCTGCAGAACCACTGGGCAAGCATCCTCCCTTTGACCGAATTCGCCTTCAACAGCAGCCGTCACAAGGAGCTTCAGTGTTCTCCCTTTTTTGCGGCCGGTGGTTTCCACCCCAATTCTCTGCCAATATCATCTTCCTCTGGGGTACCAGCTGTGGACACCCATCTGGATGACCTAGAAACGTATTGGCTATGTGTACACACTCATCTTGTTTCAGCTGCCACCCGGTTTAAGAAGGCGACTGACCATCATTGGATTCCTGGTACCTCCATTGCGGTAGGTGATGAGGTGTGGTTGTCGACTAAAAACCTCCAGCTTTGTCAGCCCTCGGCTAAGTTCGGTCCTTTGTTTGTTGGTCAGTTCCGTGTTCGTGCTTTGCTTACTCCTGTAATGTATGCCCTCGACCATCTTCCCTATATGCAGATCTCGGATTCTTCTCACGTTTCTCTCAAGTCTTGTCTCCTCCCTCTGTGATTTCGCCTCTGATTCTAGTCGACGGACAAAAAGAGTATGTTGTATGGAAACAGAAAAGAAGAAAAGGGAGGCACTCACAGGGATAATAAGCTCTTGGACCATAAATCTGTATATTAAATGTTTAAATGCACTTACATGTATTCATGGCCACATTCAAGACACTTGTGGCTTCAAGGCAAGTGGGGGAAATTACAATGCCCTCACACAGATAGATTTTGGATCAGCAGCTCCCTTTTTAATCTACCTTCAAAAGAAGGGAAAAGCATAGGAACACGAAATCCACAAAAAAGGGACATTTTGCATAAACCAAATACTCAATTTTTCTAAAAATAGAATTATTTGCAATTATGAGAATTCCGGTTGAGTTCTATACAACCGGTTTAAAGCAACAGGGGATTTATCAACCGGCCTGTACACCGTAGCCAAAGAGCCATACTCAAAAGATATACTTTAATTATAACATCAGATTAAAAACAATAAAACACATAATACTGAGATACACCAACCTAAATCCTTTCTTATCTAGATTTCTAAATAATTGGGAGATGTTGAATTAATTAATTGCATCCTATATCTAGGTGACTCTCCATATTCTCTGACATTATGAGAAACAATAGTACAATAAAGTTTTTGGGGTTTTTCAGATCACATACAAATCAAATCCAGTATGATACATTACAGAAAAATACAAACTGATCCAAAAGGTTAATCCATACCATACTCATCAATATAACAATAATTACCATAAGTAAATTTAAAAAACATACTCACATCAACCAAACTACCCACACTTTTACATGACATAACGTAGCTAAGCCTGGTAAAAAACGACCTAAATCCGATGTTAATATGAAAATGATCTACTTCGAGCCCATTTTATTTTTGTAATTAGACCAAAGTGACCAGATATATGAATCTCTCTTTGAACCCAAAATTGTTATACAACAATATTTTTCCTTCACACACTGATATGAGATTTGGGGCTCGATTCTATTACCCGCGCTAAAACCGGCATTACACTAAAAACAAGAACCAAGTACTTTGCAAAAATGTGTTACACCGGTATTCTATTGCAGAACTATGGTATATCAAAACTGGCATAGACGGCACATTTCTATGAACTAACAAAATTGGCACGGTCTGCTTTTATTCAACTGCTGCCTAAAAAAAAAAATTGCAAAATGTAAAGGTCCAAGGAAATAGGTGTATGTTTGACAACAGAAAGATCAAGTTTAGCATTAGATGTGTTCCCCACATTATCAAAATCCAATATAGAGTGCTCCCTTCTACATATTAACCCCCTCTTTGAAACTTGAATTATGCTTTCTTTCACCATTTTAATTCAACAACTGTTGTTCATATTTGACATTTTAACCCCCCTCTTTAAAATTCAACTTAAAGTGCTCCCATGACTTTCTTTCTCCATTTAAATTTAACATTGTTCTTCAATTTTTTTCAGTATTTTTTTTTGTATTTATATTGCATGATTACCCCTATGAGTACCAGAGAGGTAGCAACGCATTGCAATGTGTTTGCTACCCCTCTGGTACTCATACGGTTAATAGGCAAGGTATGTGGCTGTATATCTTGCCTGTATATGTGTATTATTTTTTTTTAATATATTTTAATTATATGTCAGATAAATAGTTCAGACCCCTATAATGACTCCTCCTGACACCCCCTAGCATTGATCACCTATCCAGAAGGATAGGTGATCAATGCAGGTGACAATTGCCAGCATTTCCACTAAAGCCCATTTAACATATGTGTAACATGTTATATGGGTTTTCTTATAATGTATATTATATTTATTTAAAAAAATATAATTCAGACCTCGAGGGGGGCATCAGGGCCCCTCCTGACACCCCCTAGCACGGATAACCGATCCATTAGGATAGGTTATCCATGCAGGCGACAACTGGATTTTTAAAAATAAAGTGCATGTAACCTATGTATGACCCGGGTGGCTGATTCATTGATGAAAGCACAGCGCTGCACTTTCTAAGAATGACCTAGTGATAGGGTTCATTCGTTCAAGGCAGCACTTGTACTGGAAGCGGCTTATACAGATACTCCAGTATAAAGAAGGCAGAAAATGCCTTTGGGGTCGTCCCATGGATAGATGATCCACGATAGGTGGGATATCAGGAGGGGTCCTGGTGTCACCTTGAGGTCTGAAAGTCATATTTATTTATAAAAAGTGCATATAACCTATCTTAAACATAGGTTACATGTGCTTTATTTAAAAAACGGCAATGGGTCACCTGCATGGATAACCTATCCTAATGGATAGGTTATCCATGCTATAGGGGTCTCAGGAGGGGTCCTGATACCCCTTGAGGTCTGAATTATATTTTTTTAAATAAATATAATAATATACATTATAAGAGCCCATTTAACATATAGGCTTTAGTGAAAATGCCAACAATTGTCACCTACATTAATCACCTATCCTTCTGGATAGATGATCAATGCTAGGAGGTGTCAGGAGGGACCCTGATACCCCCTTTGAGGTCTGAACTATCTGACATACAACTAAAGTTTAATAAAAAAAAAACAAAAAAACACACATATACAGGCAAGGTATGCAGCTGCATACCTTGCCTATTAACCCTATGAGTAATAGAGGGATAGCATACACATTGCAATGTGTTGCTACTTCTCTGGTACTCATAGGGTTAATCATGCAATATAAATACAAAGAGGGCATATAAAAAAAAATTGTAGAAGAACAATGTTGAATTTAAATGGAGAGAGAGAGAGAAAGTCATTGGAGCATTACAAGTCGAATTTTAAAGGGAGCGATTAAAATGTAGAATGTGAACAATATTTGTTAAAAGTAAACACTATAATTAGAATTTCGAAGGGGGGGACTCTATGTCGGATTTCTATGATGTATTCTGTACTTTGCACTGTTTTTGTTTGAACAACGATGGTTCTGAAACCGTTGTTGTGGCTTCTATGCCTCAACTCTGAGGCGCAGGATTATCGACAGAAAATATAACCCCCAAACAGTTGGTAATACTGAGCGTGGGTAATAGAATGCTACTTGCACATTGTATTTAGTTGTTTCCTATGGGCTTTTTTTTGACTGGCAGTGCGTATAATTACCGCTGATTTTGTTTTCATGAGTCAGGCAATAGGATACTAAAACCTGACTTATAAAAACACAATGCCTGTGTTTTGTTTTTTTTAGCACTGGTAATAGAATCTTCTTTACCAGCTGAAAAAGAACTGTGGGATCAAATCAAACTCTTTATTAAAAACAGATCGCAAAAACTCCAAAGTTTCCCGTTTAATCTGTTCCAAAGATTCACACTCTCACCATATATGATACATTGATCCAAATGTTCCTTTTTATCTCCAACAAATACTAGAGATGCCCGATCTAAATTTATTCATGCGAGTTGGGACCATATACCATCGATAAAGAGTTTTAATGAATGACTCCTGAAAGGTCACACAATACACTGCCTTTCTTAACTTAATCCACGTATCATACCATTCCTCCAGCTGGAATGACCTCCCAAGATCTTTTCCCATCTCTTAATTGATAACCATATCCTGAAGACTCATCAGTCTTGATATCAATTTAGATTTATAATGTTTGTCTATTAAATCATACAGCCCAGAGTGTGAGCCCATAGGATTCACCCCCCAAAAACTGTTAATTCTCAAATAAGCATATAGATCCTGATCTACTAGTTGAAAATTATCTCGAATCTCCTGGAATGGAAGAAGCTCATTCCCCCCTACAATATCTGCTAGCATATTAATCTCTGAAGGCAATCACTGTCTTCACTGCTCTGGTCACTGGACACTTCTACTCCCAGGGAGGATTTCTGACACCACACTGGTTCCCTGGAATAGCAAGGCCTTAAGCGCTTGAGAGAAATAAATAATAGACACACAGACAAGTAGGTGCAAAAATCTTTCAGAATTTATTTCTGTAATGCCACAAGCTTATATAGCAAACAAATAGGCATGTTTACATACAAAGGGAATGTTCCATCCCCTGATACGTGTCACAATCAAACCATGAAGACAAATACATTATCAATTTTCAATATTCCACCAGGGGGCAACCTCTGCCCGGGGTATGGACCAAGCCTCAAGTAAACGACATCTGCCAGATGGCAAATGAGGAACTTAAGAGGCAACTCACCACTTGGCCAGATCCCCCAAGCACAGGTTATACCATAAAAGGAACAGAACACAACAAAAAAACAAGATCATGGATATTTTTAAACATTACAGTAACTTAAGCAGAAAAACTATTATACCATAGCACTTTAAAGTATTCCTGTAACATTAACTGCTGAGCTAGAGATTTAGATCATTAACCCTATCTATCATTTCTAGAAGCCTAAGTGTTAAGGCAAAGGAACTGTAAATGTTAATTTTATCCTTTCAGTCCCTTTCCTTGTTCTGAAAGAACAACCAATCAATATTCATCGGCCATATACAGAGGGGACCTGACCTAAACACCAACCTAAGCCAGTCCCCAAGGGCTCATGATGGTATTGGGGAGTCCCGGCCCAAAACGGGGTGGATGCTCAGGGAACAAAAGGGACTTAGGATATAGTATTGGTATATGTGAAGGGTTAGCGAAGGTCATCATACACATCAGACCTAGACGTCACATATGTATGAGCAGGTGTGGTGGAGTCTTGTTCTATGATAAACTTAACACAAAGCAAGCGCAAGCAAGTATATAATAGGAAAAAAATGAATGACTACCAGAATGGTGACGATAAGAGAGAAATTTTGCCCCCAAGGAACCTATCCATCCTTTGAGGCACAAAAAAATCCCACTTGTTTCCTTGGTAGTGCAAACTAGCCTGAAGCTCCCCTACCTTCTCTAAATCATGCTCTATTGTCGGTAATAAAGGTACAACATTTATCGCCAACCAGAGCACAAACCCCTCCTTTGGCAGCCAAGACATAATCCAGGGCCATTCTATTCTGTAAGGCAACCATTCTAATCTGGACCTGCTCCTGATTCAGCTTTTCTACGGCATCCATGGAATAACTGAATACAGCATCCCAAACAGTCACTAGCTTCGTGATACATGTAGAAATTATGGGTATTCCAGCAGGGACGGCTACTTCTCAGTCTTCTAAGGCAATTTGGCCAATATCCTTTAATTTATCATCAAGGCTTCTATAATTTCGTAGTCCTCCCTGTGGTAAGGTCTTCTGTATAGTGAATGTGGGGATTACCTGGCCCAGCACACAATTGCCCACCCAATCACAGGGGAGAATACGAAAGGCATTCCTTTCACACAACCAATAATCATCCCGCTGGGTGGTGGTGGTGGTATGACAGAATTCCTTCCCCACCTGAAGAATAACCTTAACCTGGGCCATATATGTGGTAAAGTTAAAAGGTGTGTTCTAGGAAGTACTCACCCAGCCTGGCCACTTAAGGGTTACCAGTTGTGCTCTCTTAGTCTAATTGTTAGAGAAGCAAGGGGAACCATATGGGACATCCCCCACATAAATAGAGGAGGATTTTGGTGCACCATGTGACTAGGCCCATGGGGTAGGAAACAGCCTCCCCATTAACACTTCAAATGGACACAATCCAGTAGTCTTACTGGGTGTCATTCTTATCTCTGTCAGTACTGCAGGTACTGCAGGCCAATTCACAAAGGTGCCCCCCAGTACCCTTCCTTAATTTCTCTTTAATTGTCCTATTAGTTCTATCTGTCCTGAGGACTGTGGGTGGAATGGTATGTGGAATTTCCATTCCACACATAATTTCTGGCAAATTAATTGAGTAATTTGTGCCATTAAAGGTGTTCCTTTATCACTGTTGATCACTAGTGAACATCCAAATCCAGGGATGATTTCTTTACACAATATGCAAGCCACAGTTGCAGCATTTTCCTTTGCCACAGGAAAAGCCTTAATCCACTTAGAAAACTGATCACTGATGACCAACAGATAGTGAAATCCCTTTGACTTTAGCATATGTGTAAGATCAATTTGTAAATTTTGCATGGGCCCATTAGTTCTTGCATAATTCAGGCACCTAGATAACTGATTGTCAACTAGTTCTGTCAATCACTGTCACAAACTGTTTCTGTATGGTATTGAATGTCTGTTTCTTTCCTATATGTCCGAAACTGTGAAAATGACTGTGCTTGCTATACATATTCGTCCCTTCTTATCTGACCATAACCCTTCAGGGTGTAAGGTCAGATTATCCTTAGTCCAAAAGTCTTTGTCAGAGTCAGAAGCCAATGCTTGCAGTGCTGCAATATCCACATTAGGGGTGGGAGATACCATCGGCATCACAAGCTATATATCAATTGTAGAGTCATAATCATTATGCAAAAGCCCTTTAAGGGCAGTATTTTTGGAGCCTTATCTGCCAAGGCATTACCCCTAGCCTCATCTGAATCTTCAGAACTATGACCTTTACATCTTACAATAGCTAGGGATCTATGTAGTAAAATAGCATCAAGTAAATCATTAACCAATTGAGCATGTGAAATGCCATTAACATCTGTTGTGACACAGCCCCTATTTCTCCAAATAGTGCCAAAATCATGAACAACTCCATATGCATATCTAGAGTCAGTGTAAATGGTGGCATTCTGATCTTTAAACAACTTACAGGCTTGAATGAGATCAACAAGTTCCGCCACTTGCGCAGACACAAATGGTAAAGAATTAGCCATCAAAATAACATCAGGTAACTGAACAACAAAGAACCCACTGTAATACACCCCATCTGCTGGTTTAGAACAGGAGCCATCTACAAAAAACACTTCTCCTTGCATTAGAGTAGTGGATATATCATGTCTGGGAGAGGTGACCTGCAGTAATGGTCTCTAAGCAATCATGTGGCTCTTCATCTGTTTGCAAATGTGACAGCAATATGTGTAAGGCTAATGATGGACCCATATGTGAGCAATAGCACTTTATGGATAAGTTCTGTGTGGATGTCAGTATGGTTTCATAGCCGGATCTCCTCTGCGCTGTCATATGTTGAGTGGTAATGTTGTTGAGTAGATTCAAAACTTGGTGAGTGGTATGCAGTATCATGGGGTGGGATAACACAAACTATTGAGACATCTCAACTAAAATTGCGCACGCTGCAACTGACCTTAAGCAAGCCGGCATTCCCTGAACCACCGTTAGAGTAAAGATGGAATGGAAGGGCATAGTTTGGCAGTCCCAGTGCAGGTGCAGAGCACAGCGCAGTTTTCAGAGCAAAATAAGCGGAATCCAGTTCTGGCATCCAGCAAAGTCTCTCTGGAGGATCTTTCAGAGTACATTGTGTTAGAGTATGCTCATAGTGTGAACAGTCAGGAATCCATTTTCTGCAGTAATTCACCATCCCCAGAAAAGATATCATAGCATGCTTAGTCTATGGTTTTGACAGTCTCATGATTGCCTGCACTCAGTCTAGGGAGAGCTGTCTCTGAATTTGTGACAAAAGTATTTCACTTCTGACAGGAAGTATTGAAGCTTCTTGGGTGACACCTTGTGGCCATTACTGGCTAAATGTTGTAAAAGACTGTGTGTGTCCAATTTGCATGAATCCTCATCGGGACTGCACAGTAGTAAGTCATCCACATATTGGAGCAGCGTGGAACATTTTAGTGGGGCCCGATTCTCCAGTGTCCTATGGACACCTTTGGAATAGGCAATGGGGGAGTCGAAAAACTCTGGCCTATGCGTCCAGGTATACTGACTCCCTTTATAGGTGAAGGCAAAAGTGGTTGTGTATCAGGGTATACCGGGATGCTAAAGAATGCACTGTTTAAATCTATAACAGTGAACTTGGTGCTGGTGGCCGGGATAGCAGACAATATAGAGTTAACATTTTTTTTTTTTTTTTTATTTAGAAAATGTTTTACCAGGAAGAAAACATTGAGATTTCTCTAGTTTTCAAGTATGTCCTGGATAGTTCTCAGTAAAGGGTTACATATTTACACAAACTGAGAAACATTATGTATTACATATTAATATATACTGCGTTGCCCGTGGTGATTAAATGGTTTGACTGGTTCAGGGGTATTTAATGCAATGCTTGTGAACAGAAGAGAAAAAAGCAATTTGGGAAAAAGCAAACATAAATTTGAGGGGGATGGACTGTCCTTGATCTAATTTGATCTTTTGAATCTCTTGAATGCTAGGTGTTCATGTAATTGCTTCACAGTGTAACGGACACCTCTTTAGCATTCAGAGGGTTAAAAGGCAAGTTACATCAATGAAATGCTTTATTTCCCCTATGGTGAAATTCGTTTGCTCCATAATTACTATTCTTTGGTGCAAAGACGCTAAGAGAGCAATGAATGGATGAGATATATTGTTAGGAGCAAATAAGGAGAAAATGAACATTTAGAGAGTGACACACACATGCTGAACAAGTGAGAGAGGCTTATGATGGAAATGGGGGAGAGAGAGACAGAGGCTTATGGTGGAAATGGAGGAGAGACAGACAAAGGCATATGATGGAAATGGGGGGGAGAGAGAGGCATATGATGGAAATGGGTGAGAGAGAGACAGAGGCACACGCTGGAGAAGAGGTGGGAGTAATAATTACATATTCAGGAGCTGTGCCCCGGCACCCTTATGATCCAGCCAACTGGGCCTTTGGGGCTCTGCTGACACACTGAATGGATATAGACTTGATGTGTAAGGAATGTGGTCACTTATTCATGTGTTTCGTGGAACATATGTAGGAGGTGATGAACCGTTTCAGTGTCTGAGGGGTAGGCAACGCGCAGACTTGGTTTTCTCCTTCCTTCCACCGTAGCTGTGCACTTGTTTGTTTAATACAAGTGTCCTAATAGTCGGCAGACATGACTTAACCTTTGAAGTGTGAGAGGGGCACGCAACGCATTACAAATGAGCGCGTTGGGCACCACTGTGGCATTAAAAGGGTTAATAAAGTAAAGAAGGGAGCGTATAGTGGCAAATACTGAACTGGTGTAATTGTAAGAGGGATCCTGGTCCTAGTACACAGCGCAGAGCAAACAGCAGTGAAAGGCAACTCAGTGCTGGATAGTACGATCATCAGGATCCCTGTTACAATTACCAGAGTTGAGTATTTGCCAGTATATGCTCAGTTGTCTATTAACCCTTTGAATGCCGCAGCGGTGCCCAAAGCTCTCATTTCTAATGCTTTGCACACCCCTCTCATCTCACACTTGAAGGGTTAAATCATGTGTACCTCTCTCACACTTAAAGGGTTATGGCCAGCGACTATCACCATATCACAACAGTTGTATTAAAGAAAGAAATGTCAAAAAATTATGTCACTTAGCCTGTGTTATGGGGCTGGCTACCTGTCGGTGGGGCAGTTGTGTGCTTGTTTCAGGTGGTGATGGCGGAGCACATAAATGGACCAAATAAATGGAGCACATGTGAGAAGTCAGTACTCCATCAGACTGTCCTGCACCCTAAAGCACAGTGAATTCACACTCAGATTCCCCGCAAGTTTGGCTTCCACTTGCAGCCACTGGATAAAGTACCTTGTGGCTGTGGGGATACACCTATCCCCTCTTCCTCAGCTTTAAGGCTCGGAGGTGAGAGCAGGGTGAGTGGTATCCTGGCATAGTCCGATGGATCTCTCTCTCTCTCGTGTGTGTGGTGCTGTTTGAGTAGGGCATGTGTATGTATGTGTGTTTGGTGCTTTGTGAGTGGTGCATGTGTTTGAGTGAGGCATGTATGTGTGTGTGTGTGTGTGTTTGGTGCTGTGTGAGTGGGGCATGTGTGTGTGGTGTGTAGCAGCAACTGGCAGCCATTTTGTTTCTTGACACTTGGATAGTGGTGGGCGGGCTGGATAGTGTGGGCGGGCCAACTCCCTGCATGATCTTCCCAGAAGTACCAGTGGCCTTCGGGCACTGGTACTCCTGGGAAAATCATGCCCCCATTGAATCACCCAATGGGAGTAGTAACTCCTTACTGCCACCCCTGGGGAGACATGTTATGTAATGAGCCTCTCCTTTTATATATATATATATATATATATATATATATATATTTCATCAAATACATAGTATTACATGTAAAAATAGTGTAATTGAGAATTATTTAATTCTCAGTATAGTTGATTACTTCCCCATACAAAAGCAGTTAATATCTTCATAATATTACATGCAAAAGTAGTATAGTAGTTCAGGAAAAAGATACTTCTAAATTACTCAGTTCTTACTTACTCAATTCCCAGTATAGTTGATTACTTTCCTGAACAAAAGTGGTTAATATCTTCATTAAATATGATACTCATGATATATCAGTGAATTCCAGATCGCTTTTTGAAAATAATTTGGTGTATTATACATAGTTAGGTAATCTTTTATTTTAGAATTTTTTTGCAGAGAGGGAGTTCACTTTTCCTACAGATTTTGTAATTTTAGTTGCAACTTGGGGTATATAGGTCAGTTTTTATTATACTTTGTTGTAGCCAACAATGTACTGTATTTTATAAGAGATTTTTGTATCGCTAACTGTGCATTCTCTTATATGACTTGCGCAATTTCATATGTTTTAATATTTAATATATTTTTTATATGTATGGCAATGTACACCTTCTGCTATTTGAATCCAATAACTATTGTATTATTGTTTCTCATGATTTAAGAGAATATGGAGAGCCACCTAGATACAGGATACAATTAATTAATTCAATCTCCCAACTAGAAGGTCTCCTTGTTATTTTTAATGTAGAAACATAGGTAACCTGTGTGGGTCAGCTCACTATAGATTCCAACACCCTGAAGAAAGGATTTATGATTCAGAAACGCGTTGGGGTATCTCAATATTAAGTGTTTTATTGTTTTTATCTGATGTTATAAATAAAGTATATCTTTTGAATACGGATCATTGGCTACAGTGTTTGCAAGACAAAGGACTGTAAAGGGGGACATCTAGGGTGCCTGTATAAGGGCAGGTTGATAAATCCCCTGTTGCTTTAAACCGGTTGTATAGAACTCAGCCGGAGTTCTCATAATTGTGAGTCATTCTATTTTTCGAAACATTGAGTATTTGTTTTATACAAAAGAGCTCCCCTTTTTTGTGTACTTCATGTTCCTATGTTGTCCGGAAGCTTTTAGACTCCTGCCATGTCTATGGTTCTCTGCAATACCTGATGGATTGGCATGGAGGAAAGGTTTGGGTTCCTGCCTCTGACATGCACGCTCCTGCCCTACTGAGTGCCTTTCATTGTGCCTTTTCATCTAAGCCTGGTAGTCTGGGGGCCTCCCGTTGTGCGGGGGTGGCCACCGCTGAGTTCCGTCTTCTGCGCACTTCCTCCTCCAGTGCCCATCGCGCATGCTCCCACTTAGTCAGTCAGTCGCTGTGCGGACGTATAGACAAATAGATTAGCTTCCCTCACCCTGCCTTCTGATTTGACATGGTTCCAAATAGTCCTGGTCTCCACTGGATAAGCACACTATTTAAACCTGCCATATCCAATACGCCCTGCCCATTCCACGAGCTAGTTTATTTGCATTGCTGATTACTCCGTTTGTTCTCTGGCTTCCTGACATGGCTTGTCTGACCATTCTACAATTGTCCTCTGGCTTCCTGACCCATCTTGGCTGACCTTCCCTATCTGACCTCCAGCCCCTTTGGTTTTAGTTTTTCCTAATCCTCTACTCCTCGTCCTGCCTTCTGGTCCTGGTTCTGTCCGGTTCCCAGTTACTTCCATCCTGGTTGAATCCCGCCTCAACTGTGGTGAAACAATCTGGTTTAATGGCCAGCACCTTTACCCAGCTTCGACTGCAGCAAACGAGTATATGGCATGCCATCACAGCACCCAAGTATCTTTCTCTAGCATCACACCCCAACATCCAACCAGTACCAAGGCTACAAGGGTGTTTAAGTGTACATAATTGAATAGGTGTGTGAATGTGCTTGTGTGTGATTTTGTAAAAGGTGTTTGTGTACATTTAAGTATACACAACTGTATCTATAAACCTAACCTTGTCCCACTTTATATGACTGGCTTTATATTAATTTCCACTAGAAAGTGGGACTGTATCAGTGTGCCCGTGATTCCAGCTGCTGAGCGACATTGTTACTTCCGGGTTTACCATTGCCTTATTCTTATTGGCTTTGGGACTGTGGCTCCTCCCAGGGTTTGCCTTTATGTACTCCCTCCTGTCATCTTTACGGTGCCCTTTTGTGGTGTACCCGTACCTAGCGTTTATGACTGCTTGTTCCTGTTTCCGTGACCCGGCTTGCTTGACTACACTCCTGATTCCCGACGCTCCCGTGATCCGACTCCGTTGCTCACTTTGGACCTGCTGACTAACTCCGTGTGTACCGACCTGGCTTGGCTGAGTATCCAATTCAGTTATCGACTAGGACTGGCTAACTAACTCCGTGTGTCCGACCTTGCTGGGCTGAGTATCTGATTCCGCTACTGACTAGGACTGGCTGACTATTCCGTGTGTGCCGACCTGGCTGTGTATCCGGTTCAGTTTCTGACTGGACTGGCTGACTACCTCCATGTGTACAGATTGGGGCAACGCTGGCTTCTGATCTGTCAGGGTACGCACCCTGTATCTCATTCAACCTACTCCCACTCACTATACTACATTGTGCCCGTGTGGCCTGTCTACCCCCGTAGTCTCCAGGGGTCTGTGGGAGTCTGGTCACTTGCCAGTGTCTGTGTTGCCTCCTGTAACCCTAGCATTCTATGGTCAGGTCACTGCCAGAGTCCTGTCTGTGTTGCCTCTATTAACCCTAGTGTGCTTGGGTCAGATCACTGCCAGAGTATCACGGTGCCCATGATCCTTAAATGACATTCTTACTTCCTGGTTTACACTGACTGCATTCTTATTGGCTCTGGGCTGTTGCTCCTCCCAGGGTTTGCCTTCAAAATACCCCCTCCTGTCACTATACCGGTGCCATTTCGTGGTGTACTCGTATCTACCGTTTTGAAGCTCTTGTTCCTGTTTTCCGTGTATGACCCGGCTCACCTGACTACGTTTTGTTCCTGACGTTACTGATCCCGATTCCGTTGCTGACCTAGGTCTGGCTGACTAACTCCTTGTGTACCGAACCGGCTTGGCTGAGTATCTGATTCCATTACCGACTAGGACTGGCTGACTACCCCCTTGTGTACCGAACCGGCTTGGCTGAGTATCTGATTCCGTTACCGACTAGGACTGGCTGACTACCCCCTTGTGTACCGAACTGGCTTGGCTGAGTATCTGATTCCGTTACCGACTAGGACTGGCTGACTAACTCCTTGGGTACCGATCTGGTGTGGCTGAGTATCTGATTCCGTTGCCTATTGTGACTGGCTGACTACTCTGTGTATTCCGACCTGGCTGGGCTAGTTCTGGCCGTCCATTTAGACTGGCTGTATCCTCCGTGTGTGCCAACCTGGTTGAGTTGCTGTCACTACCGGGACAAGCCGTTAGTCTCCTTGATCCATTAGGGCAATGCAGATTACTGACCAACTACGTTACGTGCTCGCTTACCATAGCGCTGGTCAGCCCCATTGCTCCTTTAGCCATTTGGAGCTTGCTTGGGCCAATCACTCACCAGTGTCTATGTTGTCTCTGGCGACCCTGTGCAGTAGGGTCCAGTCTAAGCCAGACTTCTGCCCGAGTTACCTATACTTACCCTAGTGGTCTAGGGTCCATTACGGCCAGTGTCTGGTTTCCGTTGCCTCCGTTAACCCTAGCGTGCTAGGGACAAGTCGCTGCCTAAGTCTTGTCGGTGTTGCCTCATTAACCCTAGCATTCTAGGGTTTTACCGCTGCCTAAGTCTTGTGGGTGTTGCCTCATTAACCCTAGCGTTCTAGGGTCCTCTTGTTGCAGAGTCCTGTCCGTGTTGCCTCCGTTCACCCTATCTAGGGTCAGTTCTCTGCCAGAGTCTTTGTTGCCTCCACTCCCCTAGCCCTCTAGGGGTTTGCCTGCAGCTACCCTTCGCTTATGCCACCTATTGCGGAGTGAGGCTGTTGAGGAGTTCCTTGTTCCTGAAGCTTGCTGTTGTATCCTGTTTGCTAGTCCTAGCTATTTTCAGTTTTATCATATTATTACTCTGTGTTTTCTCATCCTGACCCATGTCAGATGTGGAAGGTACTTGGTACGGACCTCATCTGGACCTGAGTGGGGTATTTGCTTATTATTTCTCGATAAAGCTTTTTAATCTTACCCGACTGTCTGAGTGTTCTTTACAAAAACCATGACAGTACGAAAGGGCCAATGACCTCAGACAATTCAGGTGAAGGTAGGTCCCAGAACATCCATTGGAGAATGGATGCGCATGAGCAACATCTAGATCAGTTGTCATTGGCAGTACAAACCATCCTGGAGCGTACTGCTCACCTAGACAAACCTGTGCAGGCATCGGTGGCCACCCCAGTTTTGGCACCAGTGTCACAAACGTTGAACCCCAGTATGCCTAATAGAGGGTTGTCAGCTACGGCTCCTCTACCATTGAGATATGACGGGGATCCCACCTTATGCCGGGGATTCCTAAATCAGCTAGAGATTTCTTTGGAACTGGTACCCCAGGCTTTTCTGAGCGAGAGAAGTAAGGTGGGATTCATGATCTCGTTGTTGACTGGTCGAGCGCTAGCCTGGGCAAACCCAATATGGGAAACGGGCAAACCTATCACGGCAAACTTTAACAAATTCATAAGGGCTTTTTGTAGTGTATTCGAGGTTCCTGGATGCGCCACCTCTGCAGCAAAAAGATTAATGAGAATCCAGCAGGGCCCACGAACAGTTGCAGATTATGCGATAGAATTCCGCACACTCGCTGCAGAGGTTGGTTGGAACCATGAGTTGCTTGTGGCAGCATTTGCACAAGGCCTAGATGACAAAATAAAAGATGAGATAGCAGCTCGAGCGTTACCAGATGGGCTGGACAGATTCATTGAGTTTACTACACTAATCGATACCCGCATAAGGGAGAGGAGTCTCTACAAAGACCGTAAACAAAGGCCAACTACTGGTGGGTTGCCTAAGCTAAATTGCCTACCCATACCTCCCTCTCCTCCCACACATCCGGGTACTATGAGCGGCAGTAGCGAACCTATGCAGTTGGAGTTCACACACACTTATCTAAGGAGGAACTGCTGTTCTGGCGCAGAAAAGGCTTGTGCCTGTATTGTGGCAAGTCTGGCCACTTGTTGCGAGCATGTCTTATACGGCCGGGAAACGAACGCACCTAGGATCTTGCAGGGGACAGATCCTAGGTGGAGTATACCAGTCCCCAGAGGGCATCCAGAATAAACCCTTGACTGAGGTCCTGGCATCCTGGGCTGGGTCGTCTTTTGTTGCTACCGCCCTGATTGATTCTGGCGCGGACAGTTATTTTATGGACAGGGACTTTGCGAGCCGTCAGAATATTCCATTGGTGGAGATGGAGTCCCCATCGAACATTGAGGCCATTGATGGGAGACCGTTGGTGCCTCCACAGGTCACCCAGGAGACCTGCCCATTGGTAATCCACATCAGAGCCCTCCATACGGAGACCCTGAAGTTCCAGATCATTCAGTCTCCACACTATGCCATTATTCTGGGCTTCCCATGGCTGCAAATACACAATCCCAAATTGGATTGGAGATCCTGCGAGATTCTGGCATGGTCTGAGTTCTGTAAGTCACATTGTTTGCACCAGCCTACCAAGATTTTGTGTACCTCTCCCTCCTTACAGCTAGAATACCAATCATTCAGCGATGTATTCAGTAAGGGAGAGGCTAGCGCTTTGCCACAGCATTGTCCTTAAGACTGCGCTATTAATATTGTGCCCGGTTCTATGCCGCCCAAGGGTAGAACCTATCCATTGTCCTGCAAAGAGAATCAGGCAATGGAGGAATATATCTCTAATGCCCTAGCCCGGGGTATAATTCGTAAGTCTTCCTCGTCCGTGGGGGTTGGATTCTTTTTTGTGAAAAAGAAAAAATGGGGATCTCAGACCCTGTATCGACTATAGGAGTCGGAATAAGGTAATGATCAAGAACGCCTACCCCATTCCACTCATAACAGAATTGTTTGATCGGCTCAAGGGCTCTTCCATTTTTACCAAACTCGACTTAAGGGTGGCTTACAATTTAGTCAGAATAAAAGAAGGTGACGAGTGGAAATCCGCTTTCAATACTCGGACAGGGCATTACGAGTATCTATTGATGCCCTTTGGGTTATGTAATGCCCCGGAGGTATTTCAAGACAATATTTTGATTTATTCCGCTGACCTGGAGACATACCGGGAACATGTTAAAGCAGTGCTACAAAGGCTGAGAGAAAATAAGCTATTTTGCAAACTGGATAAGTGTGAATTTCATAGATCCAAGGTACCATTCCTGGGCTATGTGATTGGCAAAGATGGCATTGCCATGGACAAAGACAAACTCCCTGCTGTGTCGCAGTGGCCTCGTCTCATTGGTCTTAAGCCCTTGCAGCGGTTCTTGAGCTTTGCTAATTATTATAGGAAATTTATTCATGAATACTCCATGATTATAAAGCCTTTGACTGATATGACGCACAAGGGTGCTAATGCTTCTGTGTGGTCCCCTGAAGCTATAAAGGCATTCAAATCCTTAAAGTCTGCATTCTCCTCTGCACCAGTTCTGTCGCATTCCATACCTGGTGTGCCATTCACTCTGGAGGTGGACGCCTCCGAGACTACATAGTAACATAGTAGATAAGGCTGAAAAAAGACATGCGTCCATCAAGTCCAGCCCATGCCAATAACACCCCTGTTGATCCAGAGGAAGGCAACAAAAAAGCCCTCTGGAGCAATTTCCAATGTAGGTGTGTGTGTGTCAAATAGTTCCCCGGATCAATATCCTATTTGCTTTGAAGCCATCTGTCATAATTGTCAATATTGTTCTGTGCTAGATAGGCATCCATTGCTTTTTTGAATGCAGTTACATTATCTGCAAGCACAACATCCCGAGGCAAAGAATTCCATAGCCTTACCGCCCTTACTGTAAAGAATCCCTGCCTGTGTTTTAGTCGAAAGCGCCTTTCCTCAAGTCTTAATGGATGACCTCTTGTTCTTAGCTCAGCTCTTTGCATAAATAATTCATTGGATAGTTCTTTGTATTGACCTTGAATGTATTTGTAAATGGTAATCATATTACCCCTTTAGACGTCTCTTCTCTAATGTAAACAAACCCAGTTTGGCTAGTCTCTCTTTGTAAATCAGATCCTCCAATCCCTTTATCCGTTTTATTGCACGTCTCTGCACCTTTTCCAGTTCAGTAATGTCTTTTTTTAGAACAAGCGCCCAAAACTGTACTCCATATTCTAGATGAGGCCTAACCAAGGATTTATACAGAGGTAGGATAATATTAGCATCCCTTGCTTCTACACCTCTTTTTATGCAGGCTAGTACTCTATTTGCTCTTGCAGCAGCTGAGTGACTCTGGTGTAGGAGCAGTACTGTCACAAAGACCAGGTCCTGGGAAAACCTTGATGCCATGTGGATTTTTTTTCAAAGAAATTGACAAAAGCCCAGAGTGTCTATGATATTGGGGATCGCGAATTATTGGCAGTCATTTTGGCACTTTGTGAATGGCGTCATCTGTTATAGGGCACTAGGATGTGGATTCTGATTCTCACAGACCACAAAAATCTTACCTACCTTTCAGAGGCTAAAAGGTTATCCCCCTAGACAAGCCAGGTGGGCCTTGTTCCTGTCACGTTTCAATTACATTGTGTCATACTTACAGGGCACTAAAAATACAAAGGCAGACGCCTTATCCAGACAATTTGGTACAGATCCGGAGTTCGAGTCTGCACCTGTGCCCATCATACCTCCGGATCGTATCCTTGCCACTTTACGCACCAGTATCACTTCCCCGTTGGGTCAAGAGATTTTGGCAGCCCAGGCCAATGCCCCTCCAGAAAAGCCCATGGGGAAGTGCTACGTGGCCGAACCCTTTCGGGCTAAGCTAATGGAGACTTATCACGCATCCCATGCTGCTGGGCATGTAGGCAAGAATCAGCTTATATGGCCCAATGTTCTGGTGGCCTACCCTAAGGGCTGATTGTGCAGCATTTTACAGCAGCTTGTACAGTTTGTGCTAGCTCCAAGTCTCCAAGGCATCGTCCTGTGGGGCTCTTGCAAGCTGTTCCTAATGGCGATCGTCCATGGTCGCATGTGTCAATTGATTTTATGGGAGAACTGCCGGCTTCTAACGGTTACACAGTCATTCTTATGGTGGTCAACAGATTCTCGAAAATGGCCCACTTTGTGCCACTCCCCGGCCTACCCTCAGCTAAGACATTGGCCACGGTTTTTGCTAGAGAGGTTTTTCTGCTCCATGGGGTACCCAAGGTCCTTGTTTCCGATCGTGGGAGCAAATTTGTATCCAGGTTCTGGAGGGCATTCTGTGGCCAAATGGGTATCCAGTTGTCATTTTCCTCTGCATATCACCCCCAGACTAATGGGGCTGCTGAACGCTCCAACCAGGGGTTGGACCAGTTTTTACGATGTTTTATCTCCAACCATCACGATAACTGGGCTGACTTGTTGCCATGGGCTGAGTTCGCCAGAAACTGTGCTGTTGGCTCTTCCTCCGGGAGCTCACCCTTTCTCATCACCTATGGGTTCAAACCATGCTTGCTCCCAGACACATTTCAAGCACAGCAGATTCCGGCTCTGGATGAGCATATTAGGCAACTCCGCGCCACTTGGGCACAAGTCCAGAATTCACTCAGTGACGCTTTTCAACGAGTTCAGCGGCATGCCAACAACAGACTGCTGCTGGCACCTCTGTTCCAAGTGGGGGACCGAGTGTGGTTGTCCTCCAAGAATTTAAAGTTACAGGTTCCATGTGGCAAGTTGGATCCTCGATTTGTGGGTCCATTCCGGGTGCTTCATAGAATGAACCCTGTTGCCTATGCCTTAGAGTTGCCTGCCTCTATGAGAATTCATAACGTTTTCCATGTATCCCTTCTCAAGCTCCTGGTGTGTAACTACTATACCACCACCCAGGCAGTTCCTGCTCCAGTGCGTAGAGGATCACGATGAATATGAAGTGCAGAGCATTCTAGACTCACGCAGATTCCGTGGACAGATCCAATACCTGGTACACTGGAAGGGATATGGCCCAGAGGAATGCTCATGGATATGTTCCACTATTGTTACGCAGATTCCATGCTAAATTCCCAGCTATACCCAGACCTCCCTCAAGACGGGGGGGGTCATTGAGAGGAGGGTACTATCACCGTGCCTGTGATCCTTGAGCGACATTCTTACTTCCTGGTTTACACTGGCTGCATTTTTATTGGATCTGGGCTGTTGCTCCTCCCAGGGTTTGCCCTCAAATACACCCACGTCACTATACCGGTGCCATTTCGTGGTGTACCCGTATCTAGCGTTTTGAAGCTCTTGTTCCTGTTTTCCATGTATGACCTGGCTCACCTGACTACATTTTGTTCCTGACGTTACTGATCCAGATTCCGTTGCTGACCTAGGACTGGCTGACTAACTCCTTATGTACCAAACCGGCTTGGCTGAGTATCTGACTCTGTTACCGACTAGGACTGGCTGACTACCCCCTTGTGTAACGAACCGGCTTGGCTGAGTATCTGATTCCGTTACCGACTATGAATGGTTGACTAACTCCTTGTGTACCGAACTGGCGTGGCTGAGTATCTGATTCCGTTACAGACTATGAATGGTTGACTAACTCCTTGTGTACCGAACTGGCGTGGCTGAGTATCTGATTCCGTTGCCTGTTGGGACTGGCTGACTACTCTGTGTATTCCGACCTGGCTGGGCTAGTTCTGGCCGTCCATTTAGACTGGCTGTATCCTCTGTGTGTGCCGACCTGGTTGAGTTGCTGTCACTACTGGGACAAGCCGTTAGTCTCCTTGGTCCATTAGGGCGATACAGATTACTGACCGACTACGTTACGTGCTCGCTTACCATTGCGCCGGTCAGCCTCATTGCTCCTTTAGCCATCTGCAGCTTGCTTGGGCCAATCACTCACCAGTGTCTGTGTTGCCTCCAGTGACCCTGTGCAGTAGGGTCCAGTCTAAGCCAGACTTCTGCCTGAGTTGCCTATACTTACCCTAGTGGTCTAGGGTCCATTACAGCCAGTTTCAGGTTTCCGTTGCCTCCCTTAACCCTAGCATGCTAGGGCCAAGTCGCTGCCAGATATCTATTTCTGTTGCCTCGGTTAACCCTAGCGTTCTAGAGTCAAGCTGCTGCCAGAGTTGCTTCCGTGTTGCCTCAGTATCCCCTAGCGTGCTAGGGCCCAGTCGCTGCCTAGTTTTGTTGGTGTTGCCTCATTAACCCTAGCATTCTAGGGTTTTACCGTTGCCTAAGTCTTGTCGGTGTTGCCTCATTAACCCTAGCGTTCTAGGGTCCTCTTGTTGCAGAGTCCTGTCCGTGTTGCCTCCGTTCACTCTATCTAGGGTCAGTTCTCTACCAGAGTCTTTGTTGCCTCCACTCCCCTAGCCCTCTAGGGGTTTGCCTGCAGCTACCCTTCGCTTATGCCACCTATTGCGGAGTGGGGCTGTTGAGGAGTTCCTTGTTCTGAAGCTTGCTGTTGTATCCTGCCTGCTAGTCCTAGCTATTTTCAGTTTTATCATATTATTACTCTGTGCGTTTTCTCACTCTGACCCGTGTCAGATGTGGAAGGTACTTGGTATGGACCTGATCTGGACCCGAGTGGGGTATTTGCTTATTATTTCTCAATAAAGCTTTTTAACCTTACCTGGCTGTCTGAGTGTTCTTTACAAAACCCGTGACACAGAGTCCTGTCTGTATTGCCTCCGTTAACCCTAGCGTTCTAGGGTCAGGTCACTGCCAGAGTCCTACCTGTGTTGCCTCCACTATCCCTAGCCTGCTAGGGAGTTGCCCTGCAGTCACCCATCACCCTATCTCCCTTAGTTGCAGTGTGGGGCTGTTGTGGTTCTACCTTTTCCTGAACCTGTCCACAGATCAAGTCTACAGAGTCCTATTATATATTGCCACTGTGATATTTATACATCCTGACCTGAGTCAGATTTGGGAAGTACTAAGTACGGACCTCATCTGGACCTGAGTAGGGTGATTGTTCTATTTATCTTCAATAAAGCTTTTAAACCTTACCTAACTGTCGCTAGGAACTGTGTCGTGTGCTCTTCCTCCGGGAGCTCACCCTTCCTCATCGACTATGGGTTCCAACCATGCTTGCTCCCAGAAACCTTTCAAGCACAGCAGATTCCGGCTCTAGATAAGCACATTAGGTAACACCACTCCACTTGGGCACAAGTCCAGAATTCCCTGCGTGACTCCTTTCTACGAGTTCAGCGGCATGCTAACAATAGAAGGCTGCCGGCCCCCGTATTCCAGGTGGGGGACCGGGTGTGGCTGTCCTCCGGAAACCTCAAGTTGCACGTTCCATGTGGTAAATTGGCTCCCCGATTTGTGGGTCCGTTCCGGGTACTCCGCAGAGTTAACCCTGTCACCTATGCCTTGGAATTATCTGCCTGTATGAGGAAACGTAACTTATTCCATGTGTCCCTTCTCAAACCCTTGGTGTGTAACTGCTATACCACCTCTCCGGCAGTCCCAGCTCCAGTACGTAAACAAGATCATGACGAATATGAAGTGCAGAGTATTATGGATTCACATAGATTCCGTGGACAGATCCAATATTTGGTGCACTTGAAGGGTTATGGCCCAGTGGAACGCTCATGGGTGAACCACTGACATCCATGCTCCACTGTTGTTGCGCAGATTCCATGCTAAATTCCCGGCAAAACCTAGACCTCCCTCACGACGGGGGGGGGTCGTTGAGAGGGGGTACTATCACGGTGCCCATGATTCCAGCTGCTGAGCGACATTGTTACTTCCGGGTTTACCATTGCCTTATTCTTATTGGTTTTGGGAATGTGGCTCCTCCCAGGGTTTGCCTTTATATACTCCCTCCTGTCATCTTTACAGTGCCCTTTCATGGTGTACCCGTACCTAGCGTTTATGACTGCTTGTTCCTATTTCCTTGTATGACCAGGCTCGATTGACTACGCTCCTGATTCCTGATGCTTCCGTGATCCGACTCCGTTGCTGACTTAGGACCGGCTGACTAACTCTGTGTGTACCGACCTGGCTTGGCTGAGTATCCGATTCTGTTACCGACTAGGACTGGCTGACTATTCCGTGTGTTCCGACCTGGCTGTGTATCCGGTTCCGTTTCTGACGGGACTGGCTGACTACCTCCGTGTGTACAGATTGGGGCAACGCTGGCTTCTGATCTGTCAGGGTATGCACCCTGTATCTCATTCAACCTACTCCCACTAGCTATACTACACTGTGCCTGTGTGGCCTGTCTACCCCCGTAGTCTCCAGGGGTCTGTGGGAGTCCGGTCACTTGCCAGTGTCTGTGTTGCCTCCGGTAACCCTAACTTTCTAGGGTCAGGTCACTACCAGATTCCTGTCTGTGTTGCCTCTGTTAACCCTAGCGTTCTAGGGTCAGATCACTGCCAGAGTCCTGTCTGTGTTGCCTCCGTTAACCCTAGCATTCTAGGGTCAGGTCACTGCCAGAGTCCTGTCTGTGTTGCCTCCGTTAACCCTAGAATTCTAGGGTCAGACTACTGCCAGAGTTCTGTCTGTGTTGCCTCGAATAACCCTATGTTCTAGGGTCAGGTCACTGCCAGAGTCCAACCTGTGTTGCCTCCGCTATCCCTAACCTGCTAGGGAGTTGCCCTGCAGTCACCCATCACCCTATCTGCCTTAGTTGCAGTGTGGGGCTGTTGTGGTTCTACCTGTCCATGGATCAAGCCTACAGAGTCCTATTATATATTGCCACTGTGATATTTATACATCCTGACCAGAGTCAGATTTGGGAAGTACTTAGTACAGGCCTCATCTGGACCTGAGTAAGGTGATTGTTCTATTTATCTTCAATAAAGCTTTTAAACCTTACCTAACTGTCTGAGTGTTCTTACGAAACTGTGACAGTCTGTTCCTTGTTGATTAGAAACTCTTAGGTCTTGATACAATTGTGGCTGACAGCAAAAAAACAGCCTTGGCAGTTTTATAAGCATGATAAGCCATTCAATTCTACATCTTACCAAAAGCTAACGGCAGATTCAAAAACTCAAGGGACGATAAAATATCTCCCGTTGAGAACATTGCAACAGCTATCCCCAGAGTCAATTGTGTGTGGTTATGCCAAAAGGGTGATAAATTGATACTTTTACCGGCAGAAATTTAAGACCCGGTTTTTCTGGCCGCACACCACACAAAGCATTTTAAAAACCACCATCGGGCAAAAGAAAACCGAGAAACAGCAGCTCACATAATAGACAGTATATAACACAAGCATACAAAGGCAAAATTAACCCCCGCAAAGCCAAGCAAACACACCAACAATGCCTAAACCATACAACCAAATCACAGACGAACAGCAAGAAACCAGCAACTCCACAGGGACACGGGCAACACAAAGCATCACAACATAAGCCATCATAACATACACTGGATTCACAGGGGTTAATACACAAAACTCAAATCTGTCAATCCCAAACCAAAAAAAAGAAAAAAAGAGAGGAGACAGAGCACCAATAGTCTAAGTGTAGTAGTTTCTATAGAGCAAAACACCAAATCAAATCTTTAATAAATATAAACAGTATTAATAATCACTGCATAAAAAAAATATATACTATAAAATAATACATTTCAATATGACAGAACATATAATTTAATGTAGATAAGGATGGAACAGGATCTACAAGATAATACACAGGGGTATATGTATAACTGGTTTTTAGGCTAGCATCATGCTGACAGTATGATTAATGATGAGAGGTCATTAGTTCATATGCGCTCACCAGAAACATGAAATAGTCAAGTATATAGCACAGTTACAATTGCCTGCTCACCAGATTTCCCCTGGAAGACTTGCTTATTGAATATCATAAGGGCACCGTGGATTTCCTTGCAGTCTGTCGAATGTTACCGTTCTCGAAGTTTGTTGTTCGAGGGGTCCAGATTCGACGGTCCGCACCAGGTCTCCCTTGAAGGGCTCGTTTGTAGGTCTCCTTATAATCTTTCGAGGGTGACCGTTCTCGAAGGTTGCTACTCGAGGGATCCAAGTCTGACAATCCACGGCAAATCTTCCCTAGGGGACTTGCTTGTCAGCCGGTGTAAAAACACAATGAATCCCCTTGTAGTCTGTCGAAGGTTGTCGTTCTCGAAAGTAATCAATCGAGAGTTTCGAATCCGGTAGTCCACAGCTAGATCAGAAGCTGCTACAATGTTCTGTTAACCACCTATTCGACTAGTATCATATAAAAATAGTAAAAATAGATATATCCTAATGTATGTTCATCAACGCATTTCTGGGCTCTCAGCCCCTTCGTCAGGATAGTTCAGGAATATCGTAAAAGCCGCCAAAATGGCGGGACCATAGTATTTAAAGTCTTGTCGTCCAATCATTGATCACGGTTCAAGGTCAAGAGTTCAAAGTTTAACTTGTAAGTTCATAACATCAAAAAATGTTAAGAATGTGGCCATTTGCTAAGCTAGTGATACATATTCGTCTAACATATGTTATATTTTCTAGTTTATGGTTATAACATTAGACATTAAACAGGTCAATAGTCATTTTCTAAGGGAGAGATAAGTGCCTCCATATAATATAGAAGGTACTAAAAACTCCCTATTTTTCTTCAACAGAGATGTTAATAATGTTTGAAAATACTCTGAATGAACGTAAAAACAGGAAATTTCTAAGATGATAAGGATTACACTACGGGTCACATAAGACAATGGAAACGGACAACTGGGGATCATGGTCCAATTAATACAAATTATAGACAACAACAAGGTTTGGGACAATACCGTTTAGGAAATAACACCTCCATTAAATACCTGCAATCTAATATCCTACATATGAAACAGACCACGACCAATGAACATATTAAACAAGGGAGCGTATCAACAAATAAGAACAAAGACCTACAGGTAACCCATACATCTAATTCTGGAAAAGAATGCATCCAACATAATCAGTATAAAAAAGGATTTGATCCGAAGACACAACAAACCCCCCCTTAATACTGAAGTTACAAAGATCCCTGGTCCCAGAACAAGAGCAGGACAAAAACAAGAAGTGATGAAACATCACAAACACCCTGTCATGAAATCCAAGATCGAACAAAAACAGGATGTTATACAACCTCAAAAATACCCTGTTCCAAAACCTAGAAGCCTGTTGAAGATCAATACAACTAAGATCCAAACAGCATCTATTACCGAATCCAAACAAGTTCATTCCAATTATTCTCAAACACCAGTTCCAAATCCAAGAAAAACTATAAAATACAATCAAACAGATTCACAAACTAAGACCACGATGGATACTTTATGATTAGACAACAGAATTATGGAAGAGGCAACTAAAAAAGAGGAAGAAGATTACAGAAAAAAAGGAGCAAGACCTAACAAAAATAAAAATAAGAACACTAATAATAATTACTATAATTCAGTGTCTTTTTCCCCAAGCTTTGAAAACTCCAATAGAAACCTGGTTACAAAAAGAATGGAACAAGGACCGGGACAAATTGGAAAGGACAACACCAAGGAGAAAAAGGTCAGAAGAATCAGAAAAGGGAAACGCGGAAGTAAGGGAAAAGAAAAGAAGAAACCAGAACCAAATGGAGAACGAATGGGAGGAATCTTCAATCTATCTTCCTACATCCTGACAGCCGATGACATCTCGCTCTTAAGTAAAGGTCTCAAATTTGCACCTTATATAATCCCCAATGAATTTGAACTGTTTGTGGATCTACATAAATTTATTAGAAAACTATCCTTAAAAAAAATATTTTGTCAAGGAAGAGAAAAAAAGAGAAAACAGAAAAAACTGTTGTGTAGACAACCGTCAAGACACGGAAACCCTGGAAACCCTAATAGAACTCTATGATGAGAATACAGATTTATCTATTGAGGAAGACATACAGGATGATCAACCAAGATTCAAACACACAGACTTGAAACCGCTGTCCAAATTTAATCCGATAAATACACGTGGACCCCACATAGAAGCCTTTATAGATATGGTTACTAAAGATATTAGGAAAATGTTCTCGAAGCCAATCAAAATAAACCATAATCTAACATGTAAAGAAAAGAAAAGTCTCAAAATCTTAATGGAAAATGATGAAATCATCTTTAGAGAAGCGGAAAAGGGAGGAGGTCTAGTGATACAAGATAAGACATATTATATACAAAAGGCTAATAGAATTCTGAAGGACAATACCTTCTATGAGACCCTATCTACTAATCCAACATTCAAATTCCACGAAGAATACCAAGAACTTATAACTAAGGCTTATCAAGATGGTATTCTGAATAAAGGAGAATTCCAGTTTCCCAATATACAACATCCAGTCATTCCCATATTTTATCACCTTCCGAAAATCCACAAAAACCTCAATAACCCTCCAGGACGACCTATTATTTTAGGTATAAACTCTTTAACCAGTAATCTCTCAGTATATAGACCATTTTCTTCAACCCTATGTACAGCAACTCAGATCATATACACAAGATTCCACAGACATATTAAGAAAATTAGAGAATGTCACATGGTCAAAGGAATTTATCTGGATCGGTTGCGACGTTACCTCATTATACACTATAATAGATCATCAAGCTGGCACCCAAGCGGTGGAGAAAATCTTAAGAAATGACCAGAACCTCAGACAAGAACAGGTATAATTCATCATTGATAGTATATTATTTATACTCCAAACACAATTATTTTATGTTTAATAACACATTCTACCGGCAAATACGTGGTACAACAATGGGAACACGATTTGCCCCCTCATATGCAAATCTTTTTATGGGGGCATGGGAAAAGAAGCATATCTGGAAAACTCACCATCAGGACTTTGTACTTTATGCTCGATATATAGATGACCTATTGTTCATTTGGAAACGTGGAGAATCGAAGCTAAAAGATTTTCTCACATCCATTAATCAAAATGATCTGGGTCTACATTTTACGCATACCACAAGCACTACTTCTGTAGTTTTTCTGGATTTGGAAATAATAAGTGACACCAACGGATGTATTCAAACACGTACTCACCATAAAACAGTGGATGTGAATGGATACATTGAAGCAAGCAGTGGACATCATCCGAAATGGCTTACGAGCGCACCGTATAGCCAGTTCCTAAGAGTAAAAAGAAACTGTACTGACATCAAAGATTTTGAAATGCAAGCAACATTTCTAGAACAGAGGTTCTTAGAAAAAGGCTATAAGAAGAATGTTATTGAAACAGCACTGGAGAAAACAAGAAGGATCCCACGCACTATACTACTGGAAAAAAAAGAGCAAAAAAAAAAGTTTGGAGATTTGGAGAATAAAATTGTGGAAGGTGAAAAACTTAATATTCCATTCATCAGTAGATATTCCTCGGCCTCAGGTCAAGTGGAGAGGATTATCAAAAGGAATTGGAGAATATTAGAAGGAGATAAAATTCTGAGGAATCCAATACCGAAGAAATCGAGGTTCATATACAGGAAAGCGGCAGATTTGAAAACTAAACTAGCACCCTCAGCGATAAGACATAAAAAACAAGACAAGAGCACTCAGGAAACAGATTTATGCAACACAGGAAATTATAAATGCGGTCATCTACAGTGCATCACATGTACTTTTATTAAGAATAAAACTAAATCTTTCTCCTCATATATTACTGGAGACAACTTCCCAGTAAAGCAATTTATCAACTGTAATACCAATTATATAATCTATTGGAATGTGCCTGCGGCATCCAATATGTGGGCAGAACTATTAGACCTCTCAAAAAACGCTTTTTGGAACATCTAAATAAAATTATTAAGAACAATAGGAAACACTCAGTATCTAAGCATTGCAACGACTGTCCACACTTCAAGAATATTGAGGATATTAAGATTATGGGCATAGAGAACATTGGTCCCACAAAAAGAGGAGGAGACAGGTTCAAACTACTTGCTAGGAGAGAGAGTTACTGGATATTCAAACTACACACCTTACGACCAGAGGGGCTTAATGAGGAATTAGATCTATGGTGCCTCTAATTACAATTATGATAACCACTGGAGGAATCACATCCCATACCCCATTATCCCTCATTAGGATTTATTTATACTATGGTCCCGCCATTTTGGCGGCTTTTACGATATTCCTGAACTATCCTGACGAAGGGGCTGAGAGCCCAGAAACGTGTTGATGAACATACATTAGGATATATCTATTTTTACTATTTTTATATGATACTAGTCGAATATGTGGTTATCAGAACATCGTAGCAGCTTCTGATCTAGCTGTAGACTACCGGATTCGAAACTCTCGATTGATTACTTTCGAGAACGTCAACCTTCGACAGACTACAAGGGGATTCATTGTGTTTTTACACCGGCTGACAAGCAAGTCCCCTAGGGAAGATTTGCCGTGGATTGTCAGACTTGGATCCCTCGAGTAGCAACCTTCGAGAACGGTCACCCTCGAAAGATTATAAGGAGACCTACAAACGAGCCCTTCAAGGGAGACCTGGTGCGGACCGTCGAATCTGGACCCCTCGAACAACAAACTTCGAGAACGGTAACATTCGACAGACTGCAAGGAGATCCACGGTGCCCTTACGATATTCAATAAGCAAGTCTTCCAGGGGAAATCTGGTGAGCAGGCAATTGTAACTGTGCTATATACTTGACTATTTCATGTTTCTGGTGAGCGCATATGAACTAATGACCTCATCATTAATCATACTGTCAGCATGATGAATAGACATCTGCTACATATTAGAAATTAAGGTACTGTGAACCACATATTGACATAGATTATATCGTTTATATACTATTTTTATTGTTTCAGTATATTTTTTTCTTCTGGCTCTATTCATATGTAAGGATTCTATGACTTCCATGATTATCATATTCTTTTAATTAATATTTTGTATTTACTCTCTGTACTGTTTCATACGATTTTTGATCTTAACCTCATATTGAGCCTACACTCATGATATATCAGTGACCGCTCCATACTTATATATATTCTCAATCAATCCCAAACCAAACCAAGGTCACCTATGCAACATCTACACCCAAAAGGAGACAACATGCCTCTCACAACGTCACACACACACCTGACAGGTACACAGCAATTGCAACAAATCCCACCAACAACCACAGACACACAAGCAAACACTTACCTGGACAACACACACCCTCCCATTGGTCAATCCCAACCTCATGACCACTCCAGGGCAACACCCCAACACTGTTTTAAAGATACAGATCACCCACCCCAGATGTGGAGTGTTTACAGTGAGACCACTCAGTCAGAGCGACAGACAGAGAGCGGCAGAGAGAGATTACTACTAGTATGTTTACATACTTATATCTGTGAAGACAGCGGAGGTGAAGACGTGTGAGGGCTAGGGATCACCATCCTCCCCCCAACAGGCCTGTTCAACAGCCTTCAGCTGTTGCAAGCGATGATATCCTGGCTGAAGAGCCACACAGAAGCTCAGCCCCACCTGGAGGACAACACCTGCCAGCAGCTCCCCAGCTGCCATAACAGGATGTCCACCACCTCCCACAGCTGCTGTAGGGACCTGTGGAGCCAAACACAATACAGTGGAATTGCACAAGGTATATGGGATGTACTCAAATAAAGACCAAAATAGTCCAGGTGCTCTCAGCACCAAACATTACTAAACACACACACACACTTGTGGGAAGTGTAATGCTATAAAGAAACCAAATACCCCCCCACACACACATATGGACCCCAGTGAAAGGAGGCACACTCGAGTGTCAAAAAATAGAAAAAACCTTATTCATACACAATATAGTTCAGTAGCAAGTCTTAAAAACAATTTAAAACAGGAGAAACTGGAGAGTCCATGCAAGGTATAAATAAACCCTAGTGTGAGACGATCACTGCTGAAATGCAGGTAAGTAACTCAGGCATATTACAATATATAGTGCAGAAAAATAGGCTAAATAAGCTACAAAATAGATCAAAACCTGCACAGTGACAATAAACAAAAGAAATACAGGAGTACTTATCTGCTGTCCCACTAAGTCCCACTAAGTTCAGAACAGTCACTGGCACCTGCTGCCTGGTCCAACAGTGCAAACGAATTCAATTTCAGGCCAGTAAATGAAAGTGAAGTATATGATCACCTCCTCAACCCAAAACTGAAATCTCAATCGAGCCCTGACCAACTACCAGCAATTTTATTAAAGCTCAGTGCTATGGTCACAGCCCAACCGATAGCAACTCTAATTAATGCCTCTTTGACATCAGGGTATATGCCCAAATCCTGGAAAGTGGCTAGAGTTGTACCTATCCACAAAAGTGGGGATAAAAATGTAGTATCAAATTACAGACCGATATCTCTCCTCCCCACTTTATCTAAAATCGTAGAGAAATGTGTACATGTGCAACTACATAAATATTACCAGCAGACCAGTTTCTTCACCCCTCTTCAATCAGGGTTTAGACCAAACCATTCAACAGTCACGTCTCTTCTAAAAGTAACCAATGATATCCAGACTGGCATGGAAAATGGTGAACTCACTGGAGCTATTTTCCTTGATTTCGCTAAGGCCTTTGACACAGTAGACCATAACATTCTTATCAGCAAACTCCATAACTCAGGATTGGGTAATAATTCTCTACAATGGTTCCGATCCTATTTATCAGACAGAATGCAGTATGTGTCAGTTGCAAACAATGACTCCCGCCCGCTCAAAATAACAAGTGGAGTTCCCCAAGGCTCCATTCTTGGCCCTCTTCTATTTCCTCTTTTTATAAATGATCTGCCCAAGGTTTGCAAATCATCTTCAGTACACATGTATGCAGATGACACCATAATCTATGCTAAAAACTCTAGCATATCACAACTTGAAACCGAATTACAACATGATTTCTACAAAGTGGAAAGATGGATAACACAGAACAAACTTTTCTTAAACACAGATAAAACAGTCACAATGATATTTGGCACAAAGCACAAACTGCGTAGTCTTGACAATATCCACCTATCCATTGTGACAGAGTCTAATCGTAAATTGGCCCCAGTAGACTCCTACAAATATCTGGGTATGTGGCTTGACCCTAACCTCAATTTTGGTCACCATATTGACAAATTAACCTCTAAACTTTATCCCAAAATAAGTACACTTTATAGAAACAAATTATGTTTAAGTACCCAGATGAGAAAACGTATTGTACAACAGATGCTGCTGCCAGTCATAGACTATGGTGACGTAGTATATGCTCCAGCACCAGAAATCCACCTCAGTAAACTTGACACTATATAATTCATTATGCCGCTTTATCCTCCAGTGTGACTACACTACCCCTCATTGTGACATGCTAAAAGAACTAAATTGGCTACCACAATACCTAAGCAGTATGCTCACCCCAGCTCTCCATACTAACTATAACCTCCGCTCCACTACTAACAACTCACTGCGTATACCACAATACAAGAAAGAAGCAGGAAGATCTGCCTTCTCCTTCAGAGCTCCAAAAATCTGGAACAATCTGCCGGAAAAAATCACATCTGCACCCAGTCTAAAATCCTTAAAAGCAAATGTTTCTTTATATCTACAAACAGTGTGTAACTGCAAATAATCCCATTATTTAATAAGTATGTATATTTCTGTATGTTTGTATATAATGTCTCACAATTAGTGTAAATATGTAACCTTTTACTGAAAACTGTCCAGGACATACTTGAAAGCGAGAAAAATCTCAATGTATTCTTCCTGGTAAAACATTTTCTAAATAAATAAATAAAGACAACAACCAGGGAGATGAGATTCCTTCCAAGACTCACCAAGCACCCAACACATATAGCCACTAGTTATGACTTCATCACGGGTAGAGTGGGTCAACCGGCAAGCTGTTTAAATAGTTGCTTTACTCCGCTAATTGGATAGTAGCAATGTCATCTGACCGTAACACATAAACTTTAGTAACTAACATGAGCAGCTGCAATCTGAATTACAAAAGTAGATCCAAAAGCTTCAATCACATGAGTTAATTCCCGGTCAGATGATATACACGGAAGAGATTGTACACAAATAAAGAGATATGCCATAAGATAAATAAAAGGTTAAATCAAGCCCATTACTCATGCATAACCTCTTAAGGTGAACCATCAAGCCAGAATGCATGATGCATTTAAAGTTCAATCAAAATCACATAATTATTAGCTGCAAAGCTATAGATAGGCTATGCTCCCCGGGGGACATAAAAAGCAGACCAAACCTCCCAAAAACATACACCGACCCATAGTGCAGGAACAAAAAAAGTCAACAAAAATACTTACATTGCATCCAAAAGCGATGAACCAATCCATCAATTAAACTGAGTGAATTGAGGAACATTGTCAATAAGCCCCATGTACATAACACTACTTATATGGCAAGGCAGCAACTAAAGCCACAGATACCCAGCTGATATTAAAACATCATGGTAAATCACAAGCATTACATGAAGAAACCAGCAGTAAGTTGTTACATATGAAACATGAATCCTAAACATTGATATCACAATAATCCTAAAGAACACAACTGAATTCAAAAAACAAATGTACACAAAAAATATAACTATAAATGTATACAAAGTCTGTCTGTCTTTCTCTCTATATATATCACGTCTGTGGGGTGAAGAAAGCACTCAGGACTTTCAGATGTGTGACAAAACAAAAAGTTTTTATTACAAGATAGACGTTTCGGTTAGCAGATTGTAACCTTCCTTAAAATTTCAAGTCCTGAGTTACTAGCCAGGCCTGAAAAGTTACTTGCCACCAGTTTCCACTCCTAGCCCCACCCATAGCCCTGCCTTTAACTCCACCCATATCAGGTTACACCTGATGAAACACTGTTGTTCTAGGTTTTATTCAGAATAAAATTAACAAAAATATTCAACAACCAATGTACACACATAATTTAAAAGGAAAATAAGTGCATAAGACAACAAGTGGATGCATAAAGTATTTGGTTTAACTCTGAAACTCTTAATAAACTTAATGCAACTTTTAAAGATGCTTCCTTTTATTGAAAGTGGCATCAAAGGAAGGTCTGCTTTGTTCTCCCTTAGCTAAATTCCTGATGGAAGATATTTGCTATATTGTCTGTTGTACTATAGGCCCAAGTCCTGTGTAACGTCCCCTTTCTTATGACAACTACCACTTATCAATGGCTGTGTTTGGATTATAATCCTTCAGTGGTGGTCCATTAACAGCAATCATCAGTAGGTCATCCAGATTCTCTAAAGCCAGTGAGGAACGATATACAGTCTTTATTCTGTTTTGGTAGCTGAAGCCACATTCACAGGAGGTTGTTGTTAGAGAAAATATGGCACAGAAGTTGATGAGAGGGAGCAATGTTGGAAATTTCTCTTTCTGCTGGTTCATTTTTTTTCAAAGTTTCATTGAAAAAGAGAGTCCACTTTGAATGGAAAGTTTCATGTCAGCCCACTCCACTTCTAGAAGGTCAGCTTTGTCCTCAAGGTGATTGTTATAAAATGCATTCCAATTTTATGCAATTCAGTCACTCCAAAGTTGAGGATCTGTGCCTTATTTGAGGACAGGCTGTCAAATATATTTAAAGACTGCACAATATCTGAGGAAACCGAGGAATGTCTCAAAATTAAGTATTTTTCAGCTTTAACCAATACAGAGTAGCGTTTGGCCTGAAATTCTCTTTCACTGGCTTCAAGGTTGGTCAGAGTGTTCCATTTCTTTTTAAGTTGCTTATAAATTCAAGTTCATTTTTTCCTCTCCCATTACAAAGATCCTGAAGAGTTTTAACTGCATATTCTATCTTTGACTTTACATGACAGATCATGAGTTCTTTGTTCTGAAGACCCTCTGACAAAGGTTTCAGCTTGCCATAAAAATCCAATAGGAAATGCAAAAGCTTTACAAACTTCAATTGTTTTAGGTCTTTCAGGATACCTTTTACTTTTGCAGAATCTATGGATCCTTCAGTTGATTTCTGCTCAAAATGCCTCACCACAGTTTTCCAGTTTTAAAGTAAAGAGAGCAAGGCATCAACCTTGCTGCATAACCAGTGCACTGTGTGTTTATCTTTACGTTTGAAAATTTCCTCACTTAAAGACTTGGCAATTTCTTGAAGTTGGTGCAGGCGTTTGGCTGAGCCATGATAATATTTAAAAAATCACCCCACAACATCATCAAATGTTTGTAAATATGAAACTTCTTTGCAAACATCCAAAACAGCAAGCGGCAATCGATGAGCCACACAATGAATACTAATCATCTGTGGGCAGATGTCTTTCATCTGGACTGCTAATCCAGACTTGTGGCCCAGCATGCTTGCAGCCCCATCAGTTCCTAAGCCTGCAATCCAGATAGTGCCTCTATAATTAAGATGCAGCATATCCAAAAAAGCAGTCAATCCTTTCAAATAGCCCACAGCTGTAGCACTTTCCAGAGCAATTGTACCCAAAAAGTCTTCTTTTATTTCTCCATCTGAAACATAACAGACATAAATATTTGCATGTTCAGTGGAGGTTTGGTCAGTAGACCTATCAATCATAATGCCAATAAACGTTGATTTTTTAATATTGGCCAAAAGACCTTCCTCTGATTATTTTTGCAAGTAAATGAATTAATTGTTTGCATTGTACATCATTTCCATACTTCTGGAGAACCGGCACATCAAGTTTAGCAGCTAAGTCAATAAATTAGAGAAATCTCTAAATGGCTTTTCACATTTTGCTACATAATAAGCAATGCAATATGTGTCATGTGCTGAAACATTGCTGCGTTCATTTTCTTGACACATATAGCTAATGGACTTTCTTCAGAAGTAACTTTAGCCTTTACTTTATTAACATTCTCCTTGTACTTATTACTTTTTTCATGTCATACAAATGTTTCCCTTTTAAATGGAGCTTTCACACTATCTTTCCATTTTGCATCAGAACTTTGGGGGAACCGACTGCAATCTTTCCAAGTAACTGTGTCCGTGTCCTCTCTGTAAATAAGCCAAGAAAATTGTTCCAGACAATGTGTATTAAAACGGCATCTTTTAAAGCTCTTGCCAGCATCACAATCATGTTTCCTCTTCGTTGTTATAGCAGTTCAGATGTCTTGCACTGTACAAGTAGCAGCCAAATTTGTGCTTGATGTTTCATCCTCTTTTTCTCTAGAGTTAGAAAGTGACTCTGCAACAGCAGGCTGATCTTTTACTTTCACAAAGAAGCTTAATTTGCTCTGTTTCATCTCTCTTGTTTGTGCTTTCAAACAACTGTAAGGCCTCAAAATTGAAGAAAAAGGCCAGTTGAATAAGATCAATAATATGAGGTATTGACACCTCTGTGGAGAACAAGAAAGAAGCAAGTGTTAGAGTTTTCAGATAAAACAATAAAATTGAATCACCCATCTCAGCATGCCATTTCATTACTTGGCATATGAGATACAACAGTTTTTGGGGTTACTTATCCAAAAAAGGTCTGTGGGGACAGTTATTCAACCTACAGCTTCTAGATTACCACCTCTTCGGATACAAACATCTTCAATCCATAGTTGTTGTTATAGCCAACCCTTTCCCCTTAAAATGGCAGAAAAGAAACAAATTTCTGGACATGTAAAGTTCCAAGCAGGGAATAAAAAGGAAAGAAAAAACAAAAACACACACACCAGACAAGTAGTAAAGTTGAAAAATATATTTTTATTAACAAAGTTGCATAAGTAATACATATAAAAGGAATGAGACACACAAAAGAAATTAAATAGACGAAAAAGGTTTCAAAAAGTTCCCTGTTCAGTGTCTATTTTATTTTTTAAAACTGGTTTTACAATGAGCTCCCTAATGCATGTTTTCATTATATCTGCAGCAATTAGCAAAAATCACTGCAGTTGTAGGAGAAAGTCAGACGTAGTAAAGATGGTTTCTTACTAACAAGTTTACATAAATACACATATAAAAAGGAAAGATAAAACAGATAAAAAAATAAATGGATACAACATGCATTTAAAATTTCCTATTCAGTGTCTATGTTACTACCTGCATAAGTGTCACGGAAGCGGTAGGGGCCTGAGGCAGAAGGCTTGAGAGTGTTGCTAGAGTGCGTTGCTTGCGTGCGGCGACGGGTACCTCTTGTCCCTTGCTGTGTCCGAAGCCGGGTTAAAGGTGCTGGCCGCAAAGCCAGATGCCCGATCTCGGTTGAGCCGAGACCCTGGCCAGGATGGGAGAAGAGATATCCCGCGCTCCCCAGGCTCCTACCAATCCGGAGGACCCCAAATGCAGATAACTGACTGGCAGGCAGAGGGACGGAATGCACTACTAGATGAAGTAGAGGCAAAGGCAAGTAAGGAAAAAAAAAAAAAACTAACAGGTAAGGACAAGAACCAGTATAACTGACAGAACTCAGGAGAAGGACAGGAGCCCCCACAAGGAAGGCAGAGCTCTGTCTAGCCCCCAAGACCCGAATGAACCAGGATAACCACTGGCTGCCCAAGACTGGCGGAGTGAGACCGCTACCGGCTATACTGCAGACCACCAGCAGGAACACAGAAACAGGAGCCCCAGAGGGCTAGGACCACTAAAGATCGCTGGGCAGCCCCAGCACCCAGGGCTCAGTTCAATCCCCCCCTCAGCAGAAGCTCCTAATGCTGCCTATACCTGCGTACTCAACACCCCGCTGACCAAGGCACAGGACAAGGCAGTCCTCTCAGGCAGAAGGGTACAGCAGAGCGAAGGGGAGAGATCCCAGCCGAGGCTATCCGCCAGGACTCTCACATAACTGACACCCACAGCAAATGGGAGAAAGCGAGACCAACTCACAATCCCTAGCACAGAGAACAATAGTAAGCACGGCCAGCAGGGGGAGACTGTCACGCAGCACAGAGGCTACGGAAGGCAAGCATAGCGGAGGAGGAGAGAGCAGCCAGAGCCGCTCGAAGGCGGACGCGGTCGAAGCTGCGAGCACGGGAGGGAGGTAGAACCGGCCACGGGTAACCAGGAACGTCCGGTCAGGCAGGGGAAGCCAACAGAGGGTCGAGAGACAATCCAGCGATCACCGGGAGCAAACGGGCACAGAGGAGACTGAGGCGGGAGCAAAGTCAGGATACAAGCCAAAGTCAATACCAGGTAAAAAAAAAAAAATGGCCAAACACGGTAGCAAATACACAGGATAGCTCGATAATCGGGCAAGGAGCAATAGAGCAAGATGGTGTTAAATAGCGCTGGCCACCAATCAGAAAATACCAGCACCGGAAAGGATACGGAAAGCTGGAGGGCCAGAAAAGCGCAAAATGTGACAATAAGCTGTGGAGCAATGAACCCCCTCGTCCCTTCGTGTTTGTTATAGCTGCAGGAATTTGCAAAAGTCACTGCAGCTGTGTAGAATAAAAATAAATAAAAGAGACACACCAGATGTAGTAAAGTTTATTACTTAAACAAAATACACACACACACACACACAAAAGTTAAGATAAGTTACATACAAAATGCATTAAAAGTTGCAGACAATATGAGAACTGTGGATGTGTGTGAGAACGTATGGGCATATTTGCACTGCGTGTCAAAGTGACTTCAAAGTAAATTTCTAATTTAAGACCAAAATAGCTGAACTGGAAGGATAGCTGTCTTAGAGAATTTTTCCACATTAGCTATTTCGGTCTTGAAGTTGAAATTCACTCTAAATTCCTGACTATTCTTACTTTAGTGAAAAACCCTGTCAGTGTGTGCGTGAGAACGCATGAGTGTATTTGAAAGGAACGTAAGTGTGCACAATTGAAATCCAGTCACTGGTTTCCCATCTATAAAGCACTTCTGTTACTCCAGCATTAACATTCAGGTTCATTCAAGGTACTCCACATTGTAGTACATTGAAATTCAAATGGCAAAAAGAGAGGCTAAAAAAATTCTCCAACACAGCAACTGTCACTACAGGACTGTAACAGAGTAGGAGAATGTTCCAAATTTAGCTTCATTTGCCTACATTTTGCAATTCAGGCATCAATCCATTACTGTTCAGGGATACTGGCAACAGAGAAACAAAAAATTATTACCTTTGCTGACAGTTATTTTCTCTGGACTGCTTCCTTTTGAGTGAATGGAGTCTGGAGTGTCCAGAAAACTCTGCTTCTCACTCCTTTCGCTACAAATACTGCAAAAGGAAAAATAAAAAATGAACCACTTCTTTAAAAACAAAATATACCCCCCTCAATTTTACAGTTTGCATTAAAAAGGTTGCACACAAAACATTGTGCGACTTTTCAAGGCACATTAAACATGTCACCATGTTTAAAACTGCGACCTGAGAATCTCCCACTACATGAAAGTGCAACATTCTCAGGTCACGCTTTGAAATGTTGCACTCTAGAGCCTCCCTTCTCACATTCAAGGGGCTGCGGTCTTCTTGACTTGTGCTGTGAAGTCTGCACAAATGCGTGCAGTAATCGGCACAAGTCTCCAGCCCAATCTGACCTCTGCACAGTGCTGCCCATCTCTCTCTCCCCCTCCGCTCCCTTCCTTGAGTGCAGAAAAAACCCCAAAACAGAGCTTGGACACATGCTTTGCAAAGAAATTTAAAGTGCAGCACAATGCTGCCCGTCTCTCTCCCCTTCCGCTCCGCCCTTTCATTCTGCACTCAAAGAAGGGAGCAGAGGGGAAGAGAGATATGCAGCATTGTGCAGAGGTCAGATCGATATCTGGCCAATGAGATTGCTCCAACTTACAGGCAGAAAGCCTCCTTCATTGGAAGAGACTGGATAGAGGGAGGGGAGCAGAGGTAGAGTGCCAGACTGCGGTACAGAGCAGGTCACTGCAGTCTGTCCGGAAGCAGGGTCAGGGCAATTTTTATCCCTTCAGATTCAAACAAATAGCGTTTTAGAATCCGATGTTAAGTACTCAAAATAATTGCTATACAACCTAACATTTAAGAGCAACTTGTATAGGGACTATAGATCACCCTTAAAGGTGAGGTCAAGTCAGTCTATACTAGAGATGTCTCCAGGACACTGGGAAGCAGCCTATCCTTTTAAAAAGTTGCATAGAAAACATTGTCTGGCCACACAATGCATTAACCATGCCGTCATGGTTAAAATGGCAAAAAGGAATAGAATTATTAAATTAGCACCAGACCTAACTCTGAGAGATAAAAGATGGGAATAATGTCATCAGGGGATGTCTGAGAGACACTGGTAGTGACATGCACCAAGAATAATGTAAAACTTAAGTTTTATTGATACACTCTTTAACCCCTTAAGGACAGGGAAAATCTGAGGTGGATTTCACTTAAAGGGATAGTAATGTTTCATAATAAAAGGAGCTCTAATTAATCATCATAGTATTTGGACCTTGGAGAGTGTTATTTCAATACTGTCAGAGATTGTAGTACAAGAGTAATTGAATGATAAAGTATCCCCCTCACGCCCCTTTTACTGATGTAACACTGATCACCTCAGAGCAGCAGGGAGGTGTCCAGGTAGAGTGCAGAGAGGGACAATATTCAATTAAGATAATGGAAAAAGCTGAAAAACTTGTCAAGGGGGTCGTCTGAGGTGAGCACTTTTACACTAGGGGAATACTTTATCATTCAATTACTCTTGTACTACAACTCTGACAGTATTGAAATAACTCTCCATGGCTCAAATACTATGACGATTAATTAGAGCAGTTGTTTTTGTGAAACATTACTATCCCTTTAAGGTCCGGAGCAATTATGACCTTTTTGAATATGTCTTTGTTCAACTGTGTTTTCCATCTAAGTACTTTATTTTACCCATGAAAATTATATACTGTTTTTCCAAATGCAAATAGGGCTTTCTTTTGATACCACACTTATATGGATAGCCCACCATTTATTTTAGTAAAATTAAAGAAAACGGTAAAAGATATGTTAAAAAAAAAAAAAAAAAAAAAAAATACACCATTTTTATTTTTTCTCTTGGGATCATTTGAGCACAATGGGTTACATTTTTAAGGAGACTGCATGAAAGATATGACCGGACAGTTATACCTACAAAAAATTCCCCATGTCCCTCTTTCCCACCCTATTTTTCCACTTTTTTTATTGATGACATTTGGCGGTGTGTATAAGTATACTACATGGCTCCACAACAATCAAACTCCCATGATTGTTTGTTGAAACTTTGCTTTTTTTAAATACAGTTTGTTATTTTAAAAACAAATGTGTTTTTTTTTTTTATTTAAAAACAGAAAAGTGTCTCTTAGCAGGTCAGAAATGGACCTGCATCTAGCCAGCCTCCAGCACCAGAAGTGAAGGTGTTAATATTCAACTCCTGCATGCTTTTTATTTAGTATGTGTCTGCTCTCTGCTTCTCTCTCCCTTACATCAATAGTAAGGGAGAGCGAGGCACAAATCAGACACAAAGGCAGTGTGTCAAGCACACTGCCTTATTCAATCAAAATGTTGGTACATGTGATCACTCCTGGAGCATTCATGTGAACCGGTAGACTAAATAAGGACTGAAGCTGAGCGCTCCTGTCCCGGAGCTCTCAGTTTCAGCCTGAAAAGAATGATGGCAGCATGCACGGAAGCGTGCTGCAATCATTTAACCCATGACGTGCCAGGACTGCCATGGTCCTTAAGAGAAGTTTACCCATGACTGCCCTGGCACATCATGGGTCGTTAACAGGTTAAAAACCAGACAAATTTAAAACCACAAGTACTCTCTCCTTGGTGTATCACAAATCACTTATTGTACACTTAAAATCATATCAGGTGACAAAAGGACAGAGTGTGCTGTCACTCCAAGAATAATTCTATCTTCACTAGTGTGAAACAGAATTATTCTAATTCTTTTTCATTATATTGCATATATGGCCAATGAGCATCTAGATGTGTGATATACTACAATGCTCATAGGATTCAGCAAGGAGAAAGTTAGGAATCCTCAGTTTCAAGCGCTGAGCTGCTTGACTCACTGACTGAATGAGCTGGGCTCAGACAGAAACCTAAACTCCTGTTTTTTTTGGGTGACAATAGTTGGACACGCAGGCTGAAGCCACATTAATTAACTAGATAATCATGGATAATGCAACTTTAACCTTAGAGTGCCAGACTGCTTCCAACGCATTGCCTTGCAAAGAATTAGCTACCTCTCTGGCAATCACATTAATAATGTCATTATTATTAACCCTTTGAGTGCCAGAGAGGTAAGCAATGCATTGCAAAGCAATGTGTACCCCTCTGGCACTCAAGGGATTAACCCAACATTTGAAACTTGCAGGTGGAGTTGTACTAAATTATAATTGCAGCACGTTGCACACTGAAATAACGCAATTCAGGCACGGACAAACTGGGCAACTTGTGACACTCCAACTGCCTGGTTACAACTTCCATCTCCAGCCCTTTAAGCAAAGCAGTAATCTGATAGCTAGTGAGCCACATGTTCCCAAGCTAGCCAAAAGTTATTTCAGCACACTAGAGCAGAGTTGACATGTTATAACTGACCAGGATAGCTCAGAACTGCTCCAGCGTCTCTCTCTTGTTGTAGGTAGTCATCAAGCATCTCAGCGCTGCTCCAGCGTCTCTCTCCCCTTGTCTGCGTGCAGCACTGAGCTGCTTGATGATTATAGACAAGGGGAGAGAGACGCTGGAGCAGTGCTGAGATGCTTGATGATTATACACAAGGGGAGATAGGCACTAAGCTGCTTGAGGAGTACAGAGAAGTGGACAGAGACGCCGGAGTTATGCTGAACTATCCCGGTCAATAATAACACATTAGCTCTGCTCTAATGTGCCAAAATAGCTCTTGGCTTGAGGACTACAGATGATGATGATACAGGGGATGATGGGTTAACCCTTTGAGTGCCAGAGTGGTACGGAATGCAGTGCATTCTATACTACTCTGGCACTCAAAGGGTTAAGTGAAGAGCAGCTTCCCCCCCCGCCATACCCTTCTCCCACGTGTATAGAACCGATCCTTAACAAGCAGACAGCGACCTTGATCATTATCACCTGGGGGCCAATCTGATCCTTTGCATCTTCCATCTCTCCCGGTGACGTAGTACTCCAGTCAGCCCTGTATATATAATGTATCCAGATAAAAGCTCTCTTTTCTTTTCTCCCAACCCTCCAGTACATCAGAAGGCAGTCTGATAAAGATCCCAAGGCCACAAAAAATAGATGCATTTTCTTTCCATATTCTCTCTCGAGGTCCCACGGACAATCAGATGGAAAAAGATCTAGACAACTAATAAATCACAAAATGAATAAAGACTACAAGATTAAACAAATCATCAAAATTACGAACCTAAATAACTAGTAAACTGTATATCCTCATTTAGTCCAAATAGAGAACAGGTTTGCAACATAAAGATCCACCAGACCTCTCTTCTTAAGAGTTTCTGTACATAGAGGTGAAAAGAAAAGAACTGACTAGATTATATATATATATATATATATATATATATATATATATATATATATATAGCGTGTTGTACCTTCTGTCCTGGGATCAGCCTTCTAGGCTGCAAAGACACTTCACACACAGGAGGAGGTTAAATCAAGTCTTTGCCTGTTTATTTATATCCAAGTGGTGATACACCAGCTTCACAAACAATACAAAATTCTTGCTCTACAGAGCATTAACTAAACATATCAGCTCCTGACTGTATTTGGACTACTAGTCAGATTACCAGCTAAACAGATAAACATCCAACAACACAGTCCAGCCGGCACAAGTTAACTCCACAAGTTGCAGGCTTTTCTCTGGGAACTCAAACAAAAAGACAGACAGCATGGCTCCATGCAGGGGGAAGTATATAACTGCTTGCTGCACTAATTACCAGATGCAGGTGGGTGAGGAATAGGGAGTGATAGAACTCCTGGTGTGGATTCCTCACCTGACACATGTCAGTTACTGTGAAACTGTGGAATGGAGCACTGACCCAAAATGCATAGCAAACTGACCAAAGTACATAGCAATGTACACCAACTTACCTATACATTCTATTTCACTGAGCTAATCAGGATTTGGGGAGCTATATATACACCCTCTATCACCATTCCTGGGACTCTGTCACACATCCTCCCCCCCAGCTCAATCCCTGTGGGATGAGTGACCATGGACAGTAGGGAATGCATTCTTGAGAGCCCATCTGTATTTCCCTGTTTACAGCCTGCCCTGTGTTCAACTGAAAAATTATAGGGCTGTAAACCAAGAAACCAGCGGGCCACTCTACTATTTTTCTCCCTGTTTTGACACATCCACGTTAGTGGTGCATGGTCAGTCACAAGTCTGAACTTCCTGCCTAACAGGTAGTACTTGAGGACACCTACAGCCCATTTTATAGCAAGACACTCCTTCTCAACAATAGAGTAGTTTTTTTCATGTGGATTCAGTAAGAGAACAGCCCCAAGTCCCACATCTGATGCTTCAGTCTGTAAAATAAAGTCCCTAGAGAAATCAGGGGTCACCAGCACCACCTGACAACATATGGCCTCTCAATTTTTTGAATGCTAGTTCAACATCAGGGGACCATTTAACCATCACTGGAGCTTTTGCTTTTGTAAGGTTAGTCAATTGTTACGGTTTAGTACACTCAGAAACTGAAGGTTTTGGTAAAACACAGTTTTATTAGCACACAAGGAATAACGGTAACCCTCGGGGGGGTAGCCCAACAATCAAATAACAACTTAAACATTTTTTAGGCCAGGGCACGGGACTGACCATACAGAATTGGGTGAGGAAGGAGTGGAACAGGGAGAGGGACAAGAACTCCCGCTCCACACAGCGAAGAAAAAGAACAGAAGGATCAGGCAAGGAAGAAGAGGTGGGATTAAGAGACAACAAAAAAAGAAATCAAGAGATGGAGGAGGAATAACTCAGGGCATTTTCAATTTGTCCACATACAATTTAACAGAATCTGATGTATCCCTACTTGGTAAATGTTTGAAATTTGCACCTAGTAATAGCCTGAACCATTTTGATGTATTTTTTGATATCCAAAAATTTGTAAGGAAATGAACCTTAAAAAGACACTTCCTTTTAAAACGAGAGAGGGAAGAAGAGATATCAATTAATAAGCACGTACAACTGAGTAGTAGTGCAAATGAAGAGGAAGATCTAATGGAATTATGGAAAGAGGGAAGAACTGAAGACTCCGAGGATGATTTAGTAACTTCCATGAATGATAATGCCAAGGTCTTCTTACACTCCAATTTAAAATCTCAATCTAAATTCTTTCCTATGGAATCACGAGGCTCCTCCCTGTTGACTTTCCTGGATTTGGTACTCCAGGATGTTAATAAATTATTCTCTAGACCAATGTCCTTCCGTTCTAATTTGAATAAGTGTGAGCGGGAGAGTCTAAAGGCTCTGATGAATAATGAAGAAATAGTAATTAAGGAAGCCGATAAGGGAGGAGACATAGTGATCCAGGATAGGAAGGATTATTTGAAGGAGGCTATGAGAACCTTGGGAGATATTCATTTTTATTGGAAATTGCCATCAAATCCCTTATCTCTTTTTAAGTCAGAGTATGATAGATTGATTCAAGATGCTTACAAACAAGGGATTTTAAATAAAGATGAGTTTCATTTTTTAGATATCAAACATCCGGTTATTCCGATTTATTATCATCTCCCGAAGATTCATAAGGATGTTGTACATCCTCCGGGGGGGCCTATTATATCGGGCATTAAGTCCTTAACGAGTAATCTTTCTCAATTGGTGGATTCATTTTTACAACCTTTGGTTCAGAAATTACCCTCATATATCAGGGATACTACCCATGTATTACAACAACTACGAAATATGGTTTGGGCTCTTACATCCGGGTAATATGTGACGTTAAGTCACTATATACGGTCATCAAACACACTCATGGGGCAGTTAATTTTTTTCTAAACCAAGAAAAGGACATGAGAAAGGAACAAAAGGAATTTATACTAGATAGTATCCATGTTATCCTTACTCAATCATTTTCTGTTTGAGGGCCATCATTACCTCCAAGTATGTGGATCGGCCATGGGGAACAGGTTTGCCCCAAGCTAAGCCAACCTCTTTATGGGGTTCTGGGAACTAACTAACATCTGGCAGAAGTTTGGAGCGAGCCTGGTTTCCTATGCAAGGTACATAGATGATTTATTAATAGTGCGGACAGGTGATGAAGAGTCCCTACATAATTTCTTCAAGGAGATTAACAATAACAGTCTAGGCTTGAAATGTACCTATAATTGTAGCAGGACTTCAGTAATATCTTTGGATTTGGAGATTGAAATAGATTAACAAATTTGAACAAAATTGAAACTAGGACACATTATAAACAAGTGGACATCTAAAAAGATGGCTGACTAATGTTCCATTCGGCCAGTTTCAGGGGGTAAAGATAAACTGCTCAAAAGATGAAATATATCAAAAACAAGCTTTGGAATTAAGGAAGAGATTCCAGGAAAAGGGATATGACCCAGGTGTCTTGAAAGAGCCATGCAGAAAACTGACCAACTCGTTAGGGACGACATTTTAGGAGTAAGATCTGAGTTGAAAAAATGTCCCCAGATAGGACCCAAGAAGCTGAATAAAGAAGAAAGAAGGAAGGATATGGTACAACAAGTATCATTTATTACTACATACAATCAATCAGAATATGATTATACCTCAGAGACCAAGATTTATATTTAGGAAAGCGATGGACTTGAAACAGAAACTTGCTTTGTCCATGTTAAGAAGAAAAAAGAAAAAAACAGGATATAAATTCTGGATTAAGACTAACTACTGCCCCTATAATGGGATTTATAAATGTGGTCATACTAGGTGTATAACATGTAATCATATTAAACATGGAAGTAAAGTATTTAAATATAAAAATCAGAATGAATTCTATCCCAATAAATATTGTATCAAATGTTGTACTGATTACATAGTGTACCTGTTGGAATGTGATTGTATGGGACAATACGTAGGCAGGATGTTATTGTTTTCAGTACACTCAGAGGCAGGTAGTTTGGTAAAACACAGTTTTATTGAAACCAGACAGAATAAAGTAACCCTCGCGGGTCCAGCAATAGTTAACGCGTAATACTGACACAGGACAGGTTACAGAATAACATTAACCCACACGGGTCCAGTACATATATCAGAGAGCAAATATATATTACTGACACAGGACAGGTTACAGTTCGTGTGCATCGGTGAGACAACGATATGAAGGTGCTATTAGGCCGGGAGGCTGGTAGGCCCTAATAGCGAAGGCCCAAGAAGCACTCTCTACTAGAGAGTGACACAATAGCGACTATGCCACAATGGGTGAGCGAGGCCTTGAAGGAATCACGGACTACTGGACAACACAGTATCACTGTAACCGAAGGAACAGTGTAACGCCAAACCGAACCAGCATGAACTGTGATCCAAGGATATTGGCACCAGACAGCAAGGATTAATGGACGCTTTGGCTCAACGGCAACTGCCAGGTGGAAGAGACAAACCGAGGAGCCCAGGAGACCAACCTCAGTAGGAGAGCAGTAACAAGCCAAGCGTATAGTGTGCTACTGTCACGGTTTGTTATGACTCTCAGACACAAGTTTTAGGTAAAAAACTCAATTTTATTGAAATAATAAAATGATCACTTAGAATGGCAATCACATACATATATATATCAAGAGTAAATAGCAAAGACAGTATGTAGACTCTACCGGTCCTGTCAATATACCGGACAGGACAGTCTGAGATGATGGAATAATAGGCTCTACCGGCCTTGCCAATACCGGGTAAGGCAACCTGCAGATGGAATAGCGTAAAGGTTCTACCGGCCTTACCTAAATACCAGGCAAGGCAGCCCCAATAAGTACACGGTGTAGGCTCTACCGGCCTTGCCAATACCGGGTAAGGCAACCTCAGATGGAATGTGGCAAAAGATTCTACCGGCCTTACCAATACCGGGCAAGGCAGCCCAACAACCCTCGATATAGGCTCTACCGGCCTTGCCAATACCGGGTAAGGCAACCTCAAGAGGAATGTGAAGCAAGGTTCTACCTGCCTTACCAATACCGGTCAAGGCAGCCCAGAGGTATCAATAGCTGTCGGATGATAATGACAGAGTGACAGGATCGTAAGCAACCCAGTGTCCGCACACTGAAACCAACAGAGGAATCGCATAGCCGCTAGGCTTAGGAGCAAACCAGTGTCCGCACACTGGACTAACAAGTGAATCGTATAGCCGCAAGGCTTTGGAGCAAACCAGCGTCCGCACGCTGGGACCAGCTACTGAATCGTATAGCCGATAGGCTTTGGAGCAAACCAGTGTCCGCACACTGGACTAACAAGTGAATCGTATAGCCGCAAGGCTTTGGAGCAAACCAGCGTCCGCACACTGGGACCAGCTACTGAATCGTATAGCCGATAGGCTTTGGAGCAAACCAGTGTCCGCACACTGGACTAACAAGTGAATCGTATAGCCGCAAGGCTTTGGAGCAAACCAGTGTCCGCACACTGGACCAACAGGGAATCGTATAGCCGCAAGGCTTTGGAGCAAACCAGTGTCCTCACACTGGACCAACAGGGAATCATATGGCCGCAAGGCCTTGGAGCAAACCAGCGTCCGCACGCTCGGACCAACCACTGAATAGTGTAGCCGATAGGCTTTGGAGAGAACCAGTGTCCGCACACTGGACTAACAACTGAATCGTGTAGCCGCAAGGCTTTGGAGCAAACCAGCGCCCGCACGCTGGGACCAACCACTGAATAATGTAGCCGATAGGCTTTGGAGCGAACCAGTGTCCGCACACTGGACTAACAACTGAATCGTGTAGCCGCAAGGCTTTGGAGCAAACCAGCGTCCGCATGCTGGGATTAACAAGCAATGTCGCCGATGCGACCTAGCAGAAGGTCGCCAGGATCACAGGAGACAGGTGAGGAGATGACAGGAACCAGCAGAGCGATCAGTCAGGTCAGGAAACAGCGGAGAAGAAGGTCAGCAGGAACTGCAACCCCAGAGGACTAGGCCGGAACCAGGACAGGAACAACTCAGCATTCAGGAGGCACTGGAACAGCTGCAATCAGGAACTCAGGAACACAAGAACAGAGGCCCAACTATACTGGACATAGTGATAGCGAAAATGTCAGAAACAACACGAAAGGGCACTCAAAGGGTGCCCAGTCCAGGTTTAAATAGGCAATAAGAGGCGGGCTAAATGCAGACAGCCAATAGAAGCCCCCTACTGGTGACAGACAAGAAAATGCAGCAATCACAGGCACTGTGATAGCTACCGAGGATAGCTCCTACCTGGGAGTGCACCAGACAGCAAGAGTAAACGGATGCTCAGGCTCGATGGCAACTGCCAGTTGGTAGAGACTAACTGAGGCGTCCAGGAGACCAACCTCAGTAGGAGTGCAGTAACAAGCCAAGCGTACAGAGTGCAACCGGGAATATCTCCTACCCGGGGGTATGGAGGTACAAGGCACGGTAGCGTCAATAGGTCGCAGTAGCTGAACGGCTAGAGCAGTAATCAAGGCAACCGATCTGGTCTAGCAAACTCTGGACAGAGCACCGGAAAGTTCCCTCAACCGGATAACCGGACGCAGTAGTGAACTGGGCCTGAGATACACTGAGCAGGAAGGTCAGCCAATCCGGGTCGATACACAGAGCAGGAACGTCAGCCATGCCGGGTCGGTACAGAGCAGGAACGTCAGCCAATCCGAGTCGGTACACGGAGCAGGAACGTCAGCCAGGCCGGTCGGTACACAGAGCAGGAACGTCAGCCAATCCGGGTCGGTACAGGAACGTCAGTATCACGGTACCTGTGCATTGGAGGAGGCTGATTGGCCCGCCCAGGATGTTCCTTTATATACTGGGCCTATGGCACCTGTCAGATGCCCTTTCGTGGTGTTTCTGATCCTGCGCTTTTGTTGCTGTGTTCCTGCGTTCCTGTATACCGACCGGGCTCGTCTGACCATTCTACTGTTCCTGCTCGTGATTGACCCGGTTCCGGTTGACTTTCCTGCTCCGTGATTGACCCGGCTTTGGCTGACGTTCCTGCTCCGTGATTTGACCCGGTTCTAGCTGACGTTCCTGCTCCGTGATTGACCCGGCTTTGGCTGACGTTCCTGATCCGTGATTTGACCCGGTTCCGGCTGACGCTTCCTGCTCGGTGATTGTATCCTGTGTTCCAGTGTGATCTCGGTCGCCTACCGGAGACATTCTGAACTGTGCACAGTATCGCTCTGACTAATCACTTCTCTGCTTAGCTGAGCTGTGGCCTCCGTTAACGAGCTGTCTTATAGCCTTGCTGAGCTGTTGTCTCCGTTAACAAACCTGCCCTATACCCTTGCTGTGCTGGTTGCCTCCGTTATTGAGCCTTCATCCGTACACTTGCCAAGCCTGTGTGTTTCATCCGAGCCAGTTAACACTTACTGAGCCTGTGCCTTATTGACCTAGCCTATCTTATTGTATACATAGAGAAGGATATGACACAGAAAACACTTTTTTTCCTCCAGATTTCTTTAGTTTAGGTACACTGTGTTGATTTAATGTAATATGTTGGTCTAATGACTATGTACTCCAAAGAAACATTTGAATATATTATATCATATTGTATTTTAAACTCCTCTTTTAATTTAACTAAACATCTCTGAGAGAGTTATATATATATATATATATATATATAAAAGCAAATATACAAAGTATTGGTGCACATCCAAATTTTCATCACTATTAACCCTTTACTCTGCGGCATTGTGCCTGCATATCACTACTATATTAAAGATGAGGATTTAGTTACATTATATGGCCATAGAATGCTAAGCTTGCCACCAACGCCAAGGTACCTCATTTTGGCAAGTACCTAACCTTAATATGCTTTGTCTTATGAGCTGAATCTCTCCTACTTTAGGCATTTACTAACCTTAATTTACTTTATCCTGAGAGCTGAGTCTTGGTCAGCTTTACTCATTAATGGAGAGAGACTCTCTGACAGGCATTATATAGTGTCCTAGAGACAATGAGCTTTGCACCTGGGGGTGGGAGGGGTGCTTAAACCAATAGAAGCTGGTCAAAACTTCCAAAAATACAATTCCAGTCCAGGTTTTGGTAAGCACACCCAAAGAAAAAACACACATTTAAAATTGCTGGAGTGCAACCAATTTTGACCAAAATAGCTAAAAGCAAATATACAAGCATATACAAAGCATATACAAAGCATATTAAGGTTAGGTACTTGCCAAAATGAGGTACCTTGGCGTTGGTGGCAAGCTTAGCATTCTATGGCCATATAATGTAACTAAATCCTCATCTTTAATATAGTAGTGATATGCAGGCACAATGCCGCAGAGTAAAGGGTTAATAGTGATGAAAATTTGGATGTGCACCAATACTTTGTATATTTGCTTTTAGCTATTTTGGTCAAAATTGGTTGCACTCCAGCAATTTTAAATGTGTGTTTTTTCTTTGGGTGTGCTTACCAAAACCTGGACTGGAATTGTATTTTTGGAAGTTTTGACCAGCTTCTATTGGTTTAAGCACCCCTCCCACCCCCAGGTGCAAAGCTGATTGTCTCTAGGACACTATATAATGCCTGTCAGAGAGTCTCTCTCCATTAATGAGTAAAGCTGACCAAGACTCAGCTCTCAGGATAAAGTAAATTAAGGTTAGTAAATGCCTAAAGTAGGAGAGATTCAGCTCATAAGACAAAGCATATTAAGGTTAGGTACTTGCCAAAATGAGGTACCTTGGCGTTGGTGGCAAGCTTAGCATTCTATGGCCATATAATGTAACTAAATCCTCATCTTTAATATAGTAGTAATATGCAGGCACAATGCCGCAGAGTAAAGGGTTAATAGTGATGAAAATTTGGATGTGCACCAATACTTTGTATATTTGCTTTTAGCTATTTTGGTCAAAATTGGTTGGACTCCAGCAATTTTAAATGTGTGTTTTTTCTTTGGGTGTGCTTACCAAAACCTGGACTGGAATTATATATATATATATATATATATATATATATATATATATATATATATATATATATATTCTGGTAACAATATATCTTTGTTGATAGAGGGAATAAAATGGATGGCTGGATTAACAAATAGGAGGTGTCGCTATCCTTTCCCATTTTTTCGTCCATATGATTGGCTCTCAACATTTTAAATTAAGGAGCCTCTTTGTGAGTCCTGATTTCATCTGTGCACCATAGCCTGACGAAGGAACTACGTGTTCTGAAACGCGCTGCATAGAGGTGTATTCTATTCAAATTTTATAGTATTTTTGTTTTTATTTATGTTAGTTTAGTCTTTTTATTTTAACGCTGATTTATTGTGCAAGCTTGGGCGGAGTGAGGATTTACAAGAGTTTCCAGTATACAGCACGGAACTATAGAGGGATGACAGAGGCGGTGTGCTGATCTTTTGGATCGGATTGAATTGATGTGCAATAGATCAAGAAGTCATAAAGTAAGAGTATATATGTGAAGATTTGATGGGATGTTTTAAGTCCGATTCCAATAGCACTGGTTCCCCTTACTATCACGGAGATATATTGTTACTGTAACAAGTGTGATCAGCGATAAGTGATCAGGTAATTTATGATCACGTGTTTCAGCTGAGTCTTGTGGACGTATTTCTGTATCCCATAGCTCTCTTACTAATACACTGTTTCATCCTCCATTAATTAGTTATTCCTCACTCCTGTACTCGATACCAATTTTGGGGTTTTTAAAATTATTGATTTTTATGCTATTATACTAATAAAGGTGCTGGACTTAGATCTGTTTTGTGCACTGTCTTTTTCTTGTTTTTTTTTTTTTTTTGCATGTATTCCCTGTGAGGATTCCAGGCTTTGGATGGGCAACACAAACAGAATCTATTAGTCTGGGACCACACAGATGAGATTTCTCCTCTATTTGGATGTACTAATTTTATCATCAGCGTGAGAATTTATGGACTGGAACTAACACTTACTTATTCCCTCTGACTTATTCCATCATCAATGTTGATTAAGTCCACGGACAAGTATTAATTCTTATTTTTATAATTATTATTATTATTTATTATTATTTTTTTTTTTTTTTTTATTGACCATGTCATCTTTTCTACCTAATGATTTAGGAATTTGATTTATTATATACGTACTCTACAGGTGCTAGGATTATTGAGAACCCCCTTTATGGGAATAGAATAATCATCAATATTATATATTATTAAATGTGATCTACATTGGTTCTTTCTTTGTACATTGTAGATTATTTATATTTGGACCTACTTTTATATTTTTTGTATTTATCTACTAGTTTGAGTATTAGTATTTATTGGGAGGATCTGTATTTTGCTTTATTTACTCTTTTGCTCCGTCTATATTATATCTCTATTATTATTACTACATTCCCTCCTTCTCGGAGCAAATCTCCATCAGTGAGCGCTGGAGTATATATATTTTGTGTTTGTTTGCATTTTAGAGGTGTGTCATGGATGCCTTGCTATCTGTGCTTCTGGAGTTCAGGTCTGTACCTTGTACTTTTGTCTCAGTTATATTGCCTTGGGAACAGGGCTATTCTTGGGGAGTTTCAGCTACACTGTGGCCCACGTCTCCAAGCCACGAACCCTAGCCAGCGCCCTCTAGCCATCGCTCCCCCCCCCTGCAGGAGAGTTAGTACTGTCTACAGAGAGTCCATCCTGGTCAGGGTCCCGGCTCAACTGGTATCAGACATCTGGCTTCACAGCCAGCATCTATATATGGCCCTCGATGCAGCACTGTCTTGCTGTAGACAGTCACCGCACTACTAGCACCGATCCCAAGCCAGCAATTCCTAGCACTCCCTCTCTTGCAGGTTTATACCTGCTCTGGTTATTGTTACTGATTATGGCAGTAGGCCAAAAGGAAGTACTTTGTATTGAAAAAGACCATCGGGGTAGAAAAGGCAGTTTTTTCTTTTGCCTGCTCTGTAAGTGGGACCTGCCAATACCCCTTGGTTAGATCTAATGTGGTAATATGCCGGGCTTTCCCAAGCCTTTCAACTAGCTCATTAACTCTTGGCATGGCATACGAATCAGATTTTGAAATGGCATTCAACTTACGATAATTATTGCAAAATCTGATTGTGCCATCAGGCTTTGGCACAAGCACAATAGGGCTACTCCAGTCACTTTGGGATTCTTCAATTGCCCCAAGGTCCAACATTTTCTTAACCTCTTCTCTAATAGCCTGTCTACGGGCTTCAGGTATTCTATAAGGCTTAAGGTTAACCCTTTTCCCTGCCTATGTTATAATGTCATGTTTGATAAAGTGAGTTCTGCCTGGAGTTGTGGAGAACACATCTTTGTTTAATCTTACAAAGTTTTTGACTTCTCGTGTCTGGTGTATAGATAGGGTTTCTGATGTATTAACCTCTGGGTCTATTTTGTCGTTAATAGGAAGGGCAGTGGCTTCTACAGCAATTAGAACTTCCCTATCTTTCCATGGCTTAAAGGGGAACTACCACCCGACACAATCTTTACCTTCACTAAGTCCCCATCTGGCGACTAGCTGCTTAGTAGCGCTAGTCACCAGAATAATTACCTTATTTAATAGATTTCTCCTCTCTCCCATGGGTGACAGGTAGGACGGAGCATGGACATCTTGCCATTGTGACGTTCGCATGCCTGCGCTGTCAGTCCCAGCCAGGTCTAGGAGGTGTTGCTAGGAGCCATTTGGAGCCATAGGGACTTAGTGATGGTAAAGATTGTGTCGTGTGGTAGTTCCCCTTTAATCAAGTTTACATGGTAAATTTGCTCATCCTTACATCTACCTGGCTGTCTGACTTTGTAATTCACCTCTCCAACCCTTTCAATAATCTCGTAGGGTCCATGCCATGTTGCCAGGAATTTATTTTCTATTGTGGGGACCAAAACTAGTACTCTGTCTCCAGGCTGAAATACATGGACCCTGGCATTCCTATTATAACTATTTTACTCAGCTGGGCCTTCTCCATATTGTTCCCATACGATGGGCATAATAGCAGCCATACATTCCTGCATCTGGGTTATATGTTCAATTACATCACAATTTCCCACATTGTTACATCACAATTGTTCCCACATTTCTTTAGCTATGACAAGTAGTCCCCTGGGATGTCTACCATACAACAGTTCAAAAGGAGAGAACCCAGTGGAGGCTTGAGGTACTTCCCTAATTGCAAACATTAAGTGTGGCAGTAAACAGTCCCAATTTTTCCCATCCTTGTCGATCACTTTCCGTATCATAGACTTCAACATTTTATTGAACTGTTCCACCAAACCATCAGTTTGTGGGTGATACACCAAGGTTTTTAGATGCTTTATGTGAAGAAATTTACATAATTCCCCTGTAACCTGGGATATGAATGTAGTTCCTTGATCTTTTAGGATTTCCTTGGGGATCCCAACCCTGCTAAACAGCATCATTAATTCTTTGGCAACTGATCTGGCTGAGGTAGTGCGCAGAGGAATTGCCTCAGGGTAACGTGTAGCATAGTCTAATATTACCAATATGTACTGATGCCCCCTAGCAGACTTTACTAGGAGTCCCACAAAGTCCATTGCTATGAGTTCAAATGGGACTTCAATTACATTTAAGGGTACTAATGGGCTACGATATGCTGTGAATGGTGCTGTAAGCTGACATTCTGGACATGAATAGCAATACTAGGACATGTCTATGTGTAAGATATAATGCAGTGCGTGGATATGCTTGTGGCACTCACAATGGTTTTGTTAGAACAGACTCCTTATTCTCAACCCGATACAACAAATCATTGTCTACTTCAAAATAGGGATAAGTAAGAGGTTTCTCCGGATTAGTAGGGGAACCATCTTCAACTGAAATAGCATTTCTGGTTGCTAATAGATTGGGGTAAGACCACTGTGCACTCCTGAAGTTATCTGGACTAGCCTCCAGGTTAATGAGTCTAATGTCTTCTTCAGAAATACCAGATGGTCCTGTATCACTCAATCCTGGGTTGTCACCAACCAGCGTTTTCAGAGGGGACAACATCTTACTCTCAGATCCATCCCTCCTATCTAGTTCGTCTACCACAGTGTCAGAAAAAGGAAAATCATCTTTATATTCACCTGGCAGACTAGTCATGTTGTTTTCTGCAGAAGTCCAGAGCCCTAAGAAATGGGGAAATTCTCTACCAATCATCATATCATGAGCTAACTTTGGTACCAGGCCAACTCAACAATTTACAGAACCCAATTGTGTTTCAACACATATTTCAGCAGTAGGATACCTATGTATATCATCATGTATACAGGCAATAGCAATCATTTGGGAGTCATCTATGTGAGCTCCATTTACCAAAGCTTGGTTTATAAGGGTAACCATACTGCCTGAATCTAGTAATGCCTGTATCTTTTTTTACCTTCCACATTCACAGAACACCAGGTGTGGCTATTTAGACAGCCACTTTTGTTTGCAGAACACACAGGATGAGAATACAGTGAATAACCATCCCTGTTGTTACCCAAGCTACATTCTATCAGTTCAACATTTTCAGGACAGTCTTTTGCAATATGTCTATATTTTTGACATTTAAAACATTTCATAGCATAGTTTGTCATTCTCAAATCATTTGTGGGCTCTTCAGGTCTCACAAAGCCCTTCTCCCTTGGGCCCATGTCCCTGGGGTTATAAAACCCAACCTGCTCACCAAAAGTCCCTCTTTTCCCTGGAACAGTCTTACCAGTTTTGCTGGGGCTCTGGGTTTTTGAATTCTGAAGCCGCTCTTGGACAGGAGGTTGAAGCATTTCTCCTGCTGCATCATACTGTTCTACCAATGTAACCAACTGATCCTCTGTTTTGGGATTGTTCTAACAGACCCACCTTCTGAGAGCGATAGGCAGTACTCTCAGGAAACTATTACTATCCGCTCCACAATGTAGCTGGATAAGTTGATTTCTGGTTGTAACCATTTCCTGGCCAGATGTATTAAGTGAAACATCTGCGATTGAACAGTTTTCTCTGGGTAGTAAATCCAGGAATGAAACCTCTGTGCCCGGACCTCAGTTGTTACTCCCAGACAGGCCAAGATCTCTGCTTTCAGTTTGCTGTAGTCGCTGGCTTGGTCTAGTTCCAGATCATAATATGCCTTTTGGGGCTCTCCGCTCAGAAATGGTGCCAAAGACTTGCCCATTAAGTCTTAGGCCACCTTTCTCTTTCTGCAGTTCGCTCAAACGCCATCAGGTAAGTCTTCACATCATCTGTATCTACCATCTTTTACAGATAGTTACTCACTCTAAGAGACTTGGGACTTTGATTAGGTTCTGCCGCAGCTCTGGTCAGCCTCTCAGTCCCTGGATCAAAGCATCTGTTTTCTTTCTGTGCCACAACCAGTTGCTGCAGTGCTGCATTAGTTTCCTGCTGTAGTGCATTAGCCTTAGCAGCCTGTTAGTTTCTTGCTATATTGCCTTAGCAGCCGTTCTGTTTCTGTTTCCTGCTGTACAGCTGAGGACTATATCAGGGCTTTAATAACATCCTCCATTTCTTCAGTAGTCTCTAATTGCAACTCACTGACTCTAGTGAACTGCCCACATTCTCCACCATATGTGACAAATACCTTTTAATGTGTTGTACCGTCTTTCCTGGGATCAGCCTTCTAGGTTGCAGAGACACTTCACACACAGGATGAGGTTAATTCAAGTCTTTACCTGTTTATTTGTATCCAAGTGGTGAGACAGCAGCTTCCTCTACAGAGCATTAACTAAACATATCAGCTCCTGACTGTATTTGGACTACTAGTCAGATTACCAGCTAAAGAGATAAACATGCAACAACACAGTCCAGCCGGCACAAGTTAACTCCACAAGTTGCAGGCTTTCAGAGGTTAATTCCTTCCTCTCTGGGAACTCAAACAAAAAGACAGAGAGCATGGCTCAGTGCAGGGGGAAGTATATGACTGATTGTTGCACTAATTTTACTACATGACAGGAGGCTTCATAGTTTGCATCACTTCCTTTACTGAAACTCCAATAGCAGCACAGTAACTCAAAGTATCCACCAATCAGAACAAAGGAACCAGTTAATATAAGTCTTGGAGTAGATAATGTTTAAGAAGTGCACTACACTTATTCAAATAATCCAAAGCACAGCTTCGATTGCAGTATAAAAACATCAATACTTTATTAGATGTTTACCATCAACATATACAAAAATACCTTCAGATTCATCCGAGCAAATCGTTAGTATCTCTCATAAACCTTGATCCAAGGTTTATAAGAGATACTAACGATATGGTGCCCAGCGCTATACTTCTATAACACTCGGATGAATCTAAAGGTATTTTTGTATGTGTTGATGGTAAACATCTAATAAAGTATTGATGTTTTTATACTGCAATCGAAGCTGTGCTTTGGATTATTTGAATAAGTGTAGTGCACTTCTTTAACATTGTATCTATTCAAGTAAAGGGTGGATGAAGGCCCCTTTGAAGTAGCACACGCTCCAAGATAAATCAGCTATGTGATTGCTTAAAGGGAACTCAAAGGTGATTTCCACACATTCTTATTGGAACTGCCTTGTGTTGTATACTTGCGTTTGCAACAGACTGAAGCAGCAGTCTTCTTTTCTTGGAGTAGATAAACCACTCCTCTTTCTTTGCTGCTCCAACTAAGCTGCACAGGTCAGTGTTTCTTCCTTCTGTTATCATTTTACCTATGACATTGTTGTATTGCTGAATGCTTGTATTGTACATGTCTGAACCTAATAACTAATGTGTTTTATATTGGGGGTTTGTTCCTTCTCGTTTTATTTGGCCCTTAGCTAATTAGGGTTTTATTGGGTCTTACTCTGGCTCCACGTTTGGCCTGTTTGGGGTTTGCAGGTCGTTTTATCGCATGCTCTTGGTTTGCCTTCTAGGCTGCCCTGTCCCCCTGGCGTGGTTGTGCGCTGTGGGGTGTTTTCACTGAGGCCTTTGTCTGCTCTTGGTGTTCCGCGCGCCACTTCTGTTGTAGGGAGGCGCGGGTGTTCACCGCGGTTGGCCTGGTGGGGTTGCCTGCAGGATCACCCACATTGCGAGATTTGCTCCCAGCAGTGCGGTCCGCGGACCGTGTATCAGTATCGGTGGCCATCTTGGATCTCGTCTACCGCGAGATTCTCGGCGGCCATATTGTATAGCTTACCTCCGTCACCGGGTGGCTCCTGTCACGGTGGTTAGTACAGAGTGGGAGTTGCTATTGTCTGGGCACTGTATGTTTTCTTTCCTTCACAGGTTTGGCCTTTTTCCTTTGCCATTCACTTTTGAATTGTGACTACTCAGGGATTGTGTTCCCTTGTATGGTAGGGGAGCCCCTACGTTATTACTGATCTTCATTTCTTTGTTTTATTACAATTACCTACAAGTGGGCATACTATCACTGTTCTTACTCTGGTCTATTCCCAGTGTCATATCACTGTGTCTTGGGTGGGCCCCTGCTGTGCAACTGGGGTGAGCCCCCATGTAATGTAGCTCAACACATGCTGGGGATGGCTACTATTTTAGGGTGAGCCCCTAGATTGCTTTGGATTTAGGGTGAGCCCCTCATTGGCTATTGTGTTTATCCTCAAGTTTCTGCCCTAGTGCAGTCCTCTTTCCATGCATGCATGGGTTGATGAAGGGGTAGTTTAACCTCTGGGTGATCCCCTTTCTATATCCTGGTTTTCCAGCGTTTGAAAAAAAACCCCAAAACCCAATAAATATATATATTACAAACCCATAGGGGTTTCCATACATTCTGGGTGAGCCCCAGTTGATTTGGCAGGTGTTCGCCCTACAATTTAGGGTTCTTTATGTAAATTCTTACCCTGCGACTTTCTTTCTCTGCAGATGGCTGAGTCTCAGGATTTCCAGGCCATGATCGGCGCGGCGGTAGCTACTTCAGTTGAAAAGGCTCTAGCTCGTGTCTTGTCACGGTGTCCTTCGGAGGCCTCCTCAGAGCGCCCTTCGTCTGGTCCTCTTAGTGACAAAGATCTTCTTACATCCTCAGCTGCACCAGAGAGCATTCAGGCCGCTAAAAGAGCGTGGAAGGGCAATGCTCCCTGCAGTTCCAAGGGGAAGACTCCTCTGAAGAAGAATAGACAGGTGGGCGTCATGGATTCACTACCTACTCCTCCACTTGATTATCCTGGGGACGATTCTTCCTCTTCACCTCCACCTTTAGCGGTAGTAGACGAATGGCAGGCAAGGGAGTCTGCTTCCGATGATGAATGTTGTTAGGAGTTTCCTCATGCTTCATCCTCTCCTTATGTAAAGGAGTCAGTGGTGGCGGATCAAGATGCGGTTCCTGATGTTCAGGAGTCTTCAGGTCAGGGAGATGACACCTTTTATGACGCTAGAGGTAATCGGCTGTTTGACCCTCATTTTATCCGCCATCCCAGGTCGGCGGAATGGAATCTACCGGAGCACCTGTCTCGTTACGTGCACTACTGGTTACGGCAACCTCCTGACCGGGAGGTCAGGAATCGTTTAAGGGCGTTAAGAGTGTCCGAGGCCTGTGATTCCAGACAAGGTGGCTTTAACGCCGGAATTTGATCAGACAGTCCTCACCTTTATGTCCCGGTCCGGCCGGGACCATATAAAAGAGATTGAGAAAGGATTGAAATCTTCACAGGACAAGCTGTTGGAAGTCCTGGGACCATTGGCAAAGATTTTGTATTTCTCTGATCATTCTTTATCTCAAGGGGAGCCTCTGGATGAGAATGCAGTTTGCGAATGGGCCCAACGGGCCATCTGTCTACTGGGCAATGCCAATGCGGCTGTTTTTACTGAACGGAGGAAAGCGGCTTTATTGAGAATAGATGCCAAGCTGGCTGACCTAGGATCCAAGGAATTGGGCCAGTCAGCCAATGGTCTCTTGTTCGGGGAACCTTTTATTGTGGAATTGAAGAGGCATGTAAATTTATTCACCACCTTGAACAAGGCGCAGTCTTCCCTGAAGCAAGTATTTCGTCCACCCTCATCTAGGGGTGTTTTTGGGAGAGCTGTTCTGCAGAGGGGCCGTGCCACCAGCAGGTTTTGGTCAGCAGGCTCCAGATACAATCCTCCAGCTGCCAACTTATTCCCCGCTACCTCCTACCGGACTACCTCATTCAATAGCGGCGCTGACAGAGCCAAGACTCAGAGGCAGAGGACGATCCTACTTTTCGGCCGGTAAGCATTCCTCTATTGCATGTTCCTATAAACAATGGCAAAATGGGGGGATCGAGAGTCAAGGGGGAGAAAGAGGCAAAAGGGAGATTAAGAGGGAGACAAGAGGCAAAAGGGGGATTAAGAGGGTGACACAAGAGGCAAAAGGGAGATTAAGAGGGTGACACAAGAGGCAAAAGGGAGATTAAGAGGGAGACAAGAGGCAAAAGGGGGATTAAGAGGGTGACACAAGAGGCAAAAGGGGGATTAAGAGGGTGACACAAGAGGTAAAAGGGAGATTAAGAGGGTGACACAAGAGGCAAAAGGGAGATTAAGAGGGAGACAAGAGGCAAAAGGGGAGATTAAGAGGGTGACACAAGAGGCAAAAGGGGGGATTAAGAGGGTGACACGAGGCAAAAGGGGGATCAAGAGGCAAAAGGGGGGGTGAAGAGGGAGACACAAGAGGTAAAAGGGTGATCAAGAGGCAAAAGGGGGGGTGAAGAGGGAGACACAAGAGGTAGAAGGGTGATCAAGAGGCAAAAGAGGGATCAAGAGGCAAAAGGGGGGATCAAGAGGGAGACACAAGAGGCAAAAGGGGGGATCAGGAGACAAGAGGGGGAGAAAGAGGCAAGAGGGAGATAAAGATGGAATAGGAGGATCAAGAGGCAAGGGGGCAATAGAGGGAGCAAGAGGCAATATGGGAGAAAGATGCTAGTGCGAGGATGAAGAGGGGGAGAAAAAGACTCTCCCTTTCTTTTTTCTCTTTATTCCATTCTTAACTTACTCCCTCTTGCCCCTTTATCTTTCTCCGTCACTTTTCTTTCTCCCCCTTGCCTTTTTCACCATTTTGCCCTTTCTCTTTGGTCCATTCTTGTCTCTTTCTCCCTCTTGCCCCTCTTTATCCCCCTCTTGCCCCTCTTTTTCTCCCCTTTCCTCTTTCTCCTCCTCTTTATCCCTTTTTGTCTCTCCCCTCTTGCCTCTTTCCTCTTGTCTCTTTATCCTCCCCCTTGCCTCTTTATCCTCCCCCTTGCCTCTTTCTCATTATCACTATACTAGTGTTAAAGCCCGTGTTCACGGGCCAAAGTGCGTAAAGAAACACAGACATTTTCAGAGTGTAATAAATAATATATTTTGTGGTATATTTTAATGTAATTTATGTTAATAGTTTTTCTTTTTTTCGAAATATTACAATAAATAGTTACATAATACATAAATACATTATAACTAAATTAACTGACAAAACCTATATATTTATGTAAAGTATATTTCTTTGAAAACAATATTTTTTGTAAAAATTTTTATCACTGTTAGGTAATATCTTTCCTTGCTTGGAACCTTGAACTATCTTAATTTTAACATCAGATGATGTACGAACTCGAGACATTGCAACATAAAGTTGTCCATGACTGAACACTGGCTCTGGAAGGAATATTCCAACTTTTTCTAAAGTTTGACCTTGTGATTTGTTAATGGTCATTCCAAAGGCAAGTTTGATTGGAAACTGTCTCCTTTTCAAAATGAATGGTAGTTCAGTGTTGGCAGGGGCTAAATCTATTCGTGGGATAAACACCAGCTGATTTTGAGCTGTTCCTGTGAGGACCTCTGCAATTATTAAATTGGGCTTAAGATCTTTAACTATCAATCTGGTTCCATTGCACAAACCTCTTTTTGTGTTAAGATTTCTAAGCAACATAATAATACTGCCAATTTTAATTTTCAACCTATGAAGAGGCATTCCTGATGGAGCCAACTCATTTAGAAATTCTATGGGATAGTTTTGAGCATCTTCATCAGTCTGATCGTCAATGGAATCCGAACTTAGATATATTTTTTCTTCACCATCAAGTATATTTAATACTTGCTCATTGATTTGATCAACATGAGAATTTTTTGTACACAAAATGGCCTTTTTGGAAAAACTGGGAACATTGGATGGAAGGAGTTTTTCCCCAAAAATCTCAGATATGATGCAATCATGGCATAGTAATTTGGAAGGGATTTCAATTAAATCCTCTTGAAGGCCCTCCGAGTTATTTAATGAACCCTCTCCTAATTTTAGTAACCATTCGCTAAATTCTGGATCCACCTACCGCACATTATTGTGCAATTTCAAAACTTTGAATTTATCCCAGTGATCATTGAACTTTATACTTGCTTCCACTATAGCTGATCTATTCCCGTGAGGAAGTACTGGGAGTGTTTGTCGAAAGTCACCACCAAGGAGAATTACTTTTCCACCAAATGGCTTGCTGTTTTGCATAATTTCCTGAAGAAGTGTATTAACACATTTCAGAGCTATATTGGGTGCCATTGTTGACTCATCCCAAATCAGCAATTGTGCATTACGTATGAGCTCAGCATCTTTTGAATTCATTCTCATAGATGATGTTGATGTGTCCATTAATGGAATGGGAAGCTTGAACTGGGAATGGTAAGTTCGGCCACCATCAAGGAGATTAGCTGCTATTCCAGTGGAGGCAACAGGAAGAACTCCCTGTCTGCGTCCACGTATTGTACTCAATAGTGTTTTATATAAATACGTTTTGCCACTTCCACTAGGTCCATCAATGAAAAAACATCTGTGTGGTAAATTTTCATTACCAATAGCAGACATTACAGTGTCAAAGGAAACTTTCTGTTCAATGTTGAGTGCATCTTGAAGTTGTGCTCCGATTTGTGCTTCCAAGTCAGGAATGTAGTTGAATTGCATATCTGGAAGGAAGTTTGATGGATTGGGGAGTCCAAAATCTTCACAATGTTTACCATTTACTATAAGAACATCTTGAATGTCCCTTAATGCAAATTGTTTACAACTTTCGCAATCATCCATGTGGTCCTCATGATGTGAATAATCCTCATAAAGATCTTGTTTGTATTTTTCAAACAGTTGTGGGACATTAGGTGGGGCAGCAAAGATGCACAAATAAGCAAACAGTTCCCTCATTTGTTTAGGCATTTGTTCAGATGCTGAATCGTTAAGTGTAAGATCCCAAGTAGCGTTGTCATATAAAAGTGAACATTTTTTGGCAGCTTCTTTGAATGTGTGACATTCTTGTCCATTTACAGTTCGTAGGTCTCTAAAAGATTTAGCTCCTTTAACGTGGAGGAGAAGTAACCTCAAACAAAATCTCTCAGAATCCGATGAAAGATTAACATGGTACATACGGCCAATTGTTGTATCTGCTCCTCTTTGTCTTGGATTCCACTTACGGGTTTTTGTATCAAATACATAGTGTTGAGGAATGTCAGAGTAATACAATTCACGTGCAGCAGGATTCTCTTCATTCAGCTTGAAGTATGCTGTTAAAGTGGTATCCCTGTCTTTGGCCTTTTCTGCAGCTAATTGTATATTATCATTATTGAAATACACATTTTGTTCTCCTGGAAGATGAACTTGAAGTCTTATTATTGTATGTGTTTGATGGTGCATCAGAAAACCATACAACCTCCAAACTGCTTCAGGAGCACTGACATATCTTGAGTCCAAAAATGTTTTAATTTCATCATGTTGCAGTGTAGCATGTTCCTTAATAGAAATATTTGCACAATCGTAGCCTTTGTACACGTACTTGAAAAGATATTTCACACTTTTGACTGACACACAACTCTCTATATTTATATGACAGTTGTACTTCAAGCTAAAGTATGGATTATATGGAACTACCCAAGAATTGTCTATTTTTTTACCATTGACAATTACTGGGGTCACATTTTTTCGCCTCTGATATCGAGGATATCCGTCCACATTAAGTAAAGTTTCTTCTTGAAACTGTTTGGGGAAGTTTTTTGAGCACTTGCCATCAACCATACATGGTGAATTTAAATTGAGTTCCCCACATGGTCCATGTATCATATGTTTTATCACAATGGCATGTAACCGGGGATAAAGGTGTTCATCTGGAATTTCGGCTGATATAAATTTGTCAATGGTTTCAGCATCCTTTGGCTTGTCTTCTGCTTTCAATATTAAAAGGATATGAGCATGTGGTAGTCCTCTCTTTTGAAACTCAATAACATGTACTTTTGCGCAAGGATTTCCAAGAACATGCTTGTTCAATATATCATCCAAAAGAGATTGTAGTTTGAGGTTAAAAACTCTTGCTACCAAATCTGGTCGGAACTCCACAGCTTGACCTTCTTGCAGGTTATCCACTATCTCTGACCATTTAGGATTGCAAGTCATTGTGATGAAGTAATCAGGTTTTCCATATTTCCTGACAATGGCCATTGCATCCTGGTAGTTTTGGGCCATATTTCGTGGACTTCCCTGGAAAGATGATGGGAACACAACTGCTTTTCCTGGCATTAGACCGTGTGCAGCAGCTTCACTTTGAATGTAATCCATTAATCCTGTATATTTTTCAGTGCGAAGGTTTGATTGATTTTGACGGATATAGTTGAGTCTGTTAGCCTCAGTCTTGACATAAGCGTCAACAAAGTACTGCTGTGTCAACTTGCCAGCACTAAGGAAGGGATTAAACTGATCCCGAATTGCCATCCTGTAACAGTAGTATTTCATTTGACTAACTCTTATCCTTGGGTTAGATGGTTGTTGTCTTTCTACATTACTGATTGATGTTGGCCTGTAGTTAAGAGCGATGTTGGGACCCCAACTTTGGTCCCCATATGGGAATAACATAGGATACACCAAGGGTTCGAGATTAGGATCCAAAACACTTATTCTTTCTGTCTTTTTTGTTTGATCTGTAGTGCGGCAATGAATAAGAAGGTCGCGTTCAAGGGGAGGTTCACCATCTGAATTTTGGAAGATAACAGCTACCTCATTAACTCTTTGAGCGTTATATCTTCGTGAATCCAATTTCCGGTCCTGAAGAATTACCATAGAAACTTTTGATGGTTCAACTCCATTTAAAGTGGCTTCATGGATGCATTCTTGCTCTACCTCATACAGCATTTTACATGCTTCAGCGAAAGGGTTATACTGAGACATATATGAACTTAACTCCCTCAGAAGATCGACATTACACCCTGAATTTTCATGTAGTGCGGCTCTTTGGTTCCCAGCTTCTTCAGGATTCAAAATGTAGAGCTGCGCAAATTTGCGGCAATCATCATTTTCAGGATGCAGTGCACCAGATCGGTGATAGATTTGGCCATTTATTCTAAAGCAGTATGGTCCGTATCCTGGAGGTGGGGCAATGTTTGCTCCCATTGATGCAAAAGCCAATGCACTATTGATAGAACGGATATTATCCATAAAATTTTTTGAATGTGTGTGATGGCCATTCATTAGTTGTTGGATCAGTGGTGAAACTCTTATGTCATGTAGTTGGACTTTGCCTTTATTGCAGCATTTATTAAAGAGCTTATCGCTTGGTTGTTCCTGTGGAAAATGCTTTGCCAAGCAGAAGTTGCACAAAACGTTAAGTTGACCACAGGTGTGCATTTGGACATTGTCTTCATTAATTTGTAAATGGTTGAAAGTTGCATTGAATAGAGGTTTCCCACCATTGCTTTTGTTTAATTTACATTGAGCGTAGTTTTCTTGATCAATGATGTTGGCATAAACATTTTTGCGGCGTTCATAAATTTTTTCCCTTTCAAGGGCTTTCTGTGCATCTGTCATATTTTTTCTACGGGCTGCAGAACGTGATCGATTAATATCCCGTTGGAGTGCTGTTTCCTGAGCTGTCATATTGGCCCTAAATTTTTGTTGCCTTGCAGTATTCTTTTCACGTTGACATGCCCTTTGTTGCTCCGTTATATTTCTCCGACGTATACGTTGAGCCTCTATTCTTTGACGTTTAACATTTTCTGCATCTTCATGTGTTAGAATTCTCTTTGGAGGCATTCTGGAGGAGATATATGTTGTATTTACAGAAAGCCCTCTGTATGGAGGAAAAAATTATTTATTTTGTTATATTAGAGAAATAGTGCTTAAACAAATTTTTTTTAATATATATTTTTTAAAATGTATATGTTTTATTAGTGTAATATTTTCATTCTCATAGAACGTTATCAGTGAGATACAGAAGATACAGTAGGTTCTCATTAACACAGCATATCCACTATATATCCTAAGTAAACAGCTCCCTCTAGAAGCGACAACAGGTGAACCTATCCAAATTGAAATTTCGGAAGGGGAATTTAAAGAGATGTGAAAATGGGATTGTGACGCCAAACATCAAGTGAGAGAGCAGCCCTGTCACACCAGCGCAAGGGAACAGGTCAGGAAAAGAAGAATGAGGGGTATACACTTGGGGTGGGAGAGAGTATCTGTGGCAGTGGAGTAGAGAGCAACCTTGTCACAGTCCTGAAACGGGACAGCTCAGGAGAAGAGGTGTAAGGTGCATAAGGGAGAGAAGGAACCCAATATAAAGATTATTAAAAAAATCTTTATAGTTAAAAATATTTATAATTACCACAGTTAGGGTCAGAAGTGTTTAGAAATTGTAATTTTTCAACAGGTTATTAGATGAAATTCAGAAGCAATGGTAGAAAGTATTTTAAAAAGTTAAGAACCAACTCTCAGGCTTAAATCCATGTTTGTCAAATGCAGTCAGGGATAATAGAGACTGGCCAAACACACAAAATGCTGGAAGATGTAGTTCTGCGGTAGTACACGTGCTACGGCAGAACTACACCTCCCAGCATTTTGTGCGTTCAGGCAGTCTCTACTACACATGACTGTATCAGACAAACATACATCTGGAGTTTTGATGTATAAAGTTTTATAGGATGTTTATATTATTTTGTGTACTAAATTTCATAGTTACATAACTTAAAAATATTGTAATACTTACAAATTATTAATCCCCATATTGTAGGCATGCCAAAAATAAATTTATTGCCCTCAGTGTCATCTCTCAAACCCTTATAGTTTGAGACATAATAATAGCTTGCAAAGTCCCCCCTCCTTCCCCCTTCCCTGAAGTCAGCATTCTAGCTGACTGCAAGGATATCTGGTTTTACGTGCATCAGGAGGCTCTGCAGCAGAGCCGAGATTGCGTTAGTAAAAAATAAATCTTTCACTGAGAATGACCTCTGCGTGTGCTTGCAAACCAAGCACACATAGAAGACCGTTTCAGTAAAAGAATCATTTTTTACTGCAGCGATCTCGGCTCTGCTGCAGATCCGCCTGACTATCATGCAACAGGCTTCCCCTGCAGTCAGCTACAACGCTGACTTAAGGGAAAGTGGAAGGAGGGGGAACTTTGAGAGCTATTATCTCTCAAACCACACTGGGGGCAATACATTTCTTTTTAGCAAGCCTACAATGTCGGAATTAGTAATTTGTAAGTATTACTATCCCTTAAACCTTGGGTGGTTTGGGTTTACTATTTTGCCGTAATGGACTTTTTTTTCTTCTAACATCCAGTCTCTTACAGCTTTAGGTATGGTTATTTCCACCTGCTTTAACCCTTTGAGTGTCAGAGGGGTAAGGAATGCATTGCTTTGCAATGCATTCTGTACCCCTCTGGCACTCAAAGAGTTAAACAGCAGTACCTTTTTCTCTGTTTGTTCCCTATTATAATCTTTACTTAAAAACTGATGTTCACCTCTGCTTTAACCCTTTGACTGCCATGGGGTATGCAACACATTGCAAAGCAATGCGTTGTGTAGCTCTCTGGCACTCAAAGGATTAAGCAACAGTGCTTTTGTTACTGTACTATACTGGCCAATTGAGCAGGCACCTCATTAAGCGCCTTTAGTGTGTCACTTTTGCTCTCTCCTCTACAACAGATACTGCCAGTAAACAGAGTTTTCTCTTTAACCCTGTGAGTGCTAGAACGATACGCAACGCATTGCAAAGCAAGGCATTGCGTACCTCTCTGGCACTATACTGTACTATACTGGCTGACCAGGCACCTCACAAAGCATCCTTAGTGTATCATTTGCTCTACTGTGTATAGAAGATATTGCCACTGAACATTTGAGTTTTCCCTTGTGCTTTAAACACCAGTGCATTTGCTACTATACTTTAGTGGCCGATTGAGCAAGCGCCTCAGTAAGCGCCCTTACTGTGTCAGTTTTGCTCTTCTGTGTATAACAGATACTGCCAGTGAAGATTGTATTCCCTTTAACCCTGTGAGTGCCAGAGGCATATGCATTTGCTACTATACTTTAGTGGCCGATTGAGCAAGCGCCTCAGTAAGCGCCCTTACTGTGTCAGTTTTGCTCTTCTGTGTATAACAGATACTGCCAGTGAAGATTGTATTCCCTTTAACCCTGTGAGTGCCAGAGGCATATGCAACGCATTGCGTACCTCTCTGGCACTCAAAGAATTAAACAGCAGTGTTTTTCTTACTGTAGTATGTGCTACTGAGCAGGCGCCTCACTACACGCCCTCAGTGTATCAGACGCCTCTCCTCAGTACCACAGACTGTGAAGCGGCGGTTATAAGCAGGATCGCGTGACCGCACATGCGCGATCCAGCTCTTGAGGCTTTGCCCATAGTTTCCTTTCCTCCCGGACGGCTGTGTAGAGCCTGCGCACCCGGGAGGTTTGTGCAGAGATCACCTCCCGGTTCTTCTGTACTGTGTGTGTGTGAGTGAAACGTTGGCATATTTGTGAGTATCGATGTCTTTTATTACTATACATACATTTGGGCAATCTTTAATGGAGCGGGTGTCTTATTGTGCTTCACACAGTGTGTACAGCGCGCAGGCAGCGGATGGCTTATTTTATTTTCTGATGACAGTTTGAACAGCGCGCGCGGGCAGCGGGTGGCTTATTTTATTTTCTGATGACAGTTTGAACAGCGCGTGGGCACTCTCTACTGCGCATGTCGGGCGTTACACACAACTTGGCGAATTATTATATAGGATAAATATGTTCAGGGCCCATACAAAGGGCTCTCCAAAGACCTGTTCATTAACAGAACAGTACACAGGACAAGGGGCCACCCGCTTAGACTTGAGGAAAGGAGATTTAATCTACAACAGCGGAAGGGTTTCTTTACAGTAAGGACAATAAAGGTATGGAATTCACTGCCTGAGGAGGTGGTGCTATCGAAAACATTAGATGCCTTTAAAAGGGGCCTGGATACTTATTTAAAAGAGCATAACATAGAGGGCTATGTACATTAGTATTGGGATGAATATTTAGTTGGGGCTTGTTGATCCAAGGAGAAATCTGATTGCCATTTGGAATCAAGAAGGAATTTTTTTCCCCCCATTCAAGGCAGAATTTTAAATTGCTAATTGAGGGGGGTTTTTTTGCCTTCTTTTGGATCAGCGATGGTAAACAGGAATAGGAAAAGGTTGAACTAGATGGACGCAAGTCTTTTCTCGACCTAAATTACTATGTTACTATCCTCCATATTTCTCTTTATCTCCTTTCTTGCCTCAGTGGTAAGCTCTGTGATATCTGTGTAGCTTCATTTAAATTATAAGATCTGTGGTATCACAGTGTAGCATAATTTAAATTGTGAGCTCTGTGGTACCACTAGTATTGTTCCATTTCAGTGTGTAAGCTGTGTGTGTATCACTGGTGTAGTTCATTTTCAGCTGTAAGCTCTGTGGAATCCCTTGCCTTACTTCACTTCATTCAGTTTATAACATTGACAAAAGGGGTTGGGCTAGGACAGTGGTGATTGTAGAAACGGTTCACTTGAAATGTGGGGCTGGTATCCAGTTTTTTCCCTGTGTTGGTTTTTATTCCAAGTCCGGCCCTGATCCCATGTGTATGACTGAATTTTAGGATTCAGAAAAGAAACTGGGACATTTGTCTGGGTTTAGCATGAAGCACAGAGATATTTAATACTTTGAGTTTCATAGGAGTGCAAATCAATGTATTGGACAGTCCTCTGGTGCCCAGAGGGTTCAGGTTTGAGTGGCAGGGGACTGAGCAACACAATGTTTCTCACTGCATTACTTGCCCCTCTGGCACTCAAAAGTTTAAGTGTATATGACCCTATGTTCTTGTTTAGATGATGTTGTTTCTTTAACTCCTTGAATGTTACAAATGCCTTCAACTTGTTCAGTATGCCAGTCTATAGGATAGTATTACTTTGCTAAATTATACTTTTTTTATATGAAACACATGGAGGCAAGAGCCGCCTAATGGAGACTTCACTAGAATTCAAGGGATTAATACAAAGAAGTGTAATATTTTTGGTTTACCTCTTGAGGACCAAAAGTGGGTGCAATGCATTCATTGAAAATCATATGGTGCAGTGGAAAGGAAGGAATGGCTGCTCCCTCAGAGCATGTGTAAGACTGTATCTTAGATTGCAGAGAACAAACTGAGAAATGTTTCAGTCTAGCATGATGTCCAGGATACTTAAGTGTATGTGACCCCAGACATGTTCATTTATAAAATATTGTTGTCCCCTTAACTCTTTGAATGCTGTGAATATCTTCTCTTAAAATTGTAATAGGAACTAACCTACAAGTAATTTAATGTAAAAAAAATAGTTTTCTGCATTAACACCTTGGTGGATAGAGATTTCTCCTGGTAAAATCTCTAGTATCCAAGGGGGTAATAAAGAAAAGTGTAATATGTTTTGTATGTGGTTAACCTCTTAAAGACCAAAAGAGTATGCTGTGTTGATTGATTGACAATGGAAAGGTGCTGGAATGGCTGCTCCCTGATTTACATTTTAAACGTTTATAGATCTATTAGTACAACTGATGTTTCTAACTTATGGTACTAGCTTTTTGACTTTAGACATTTACAGCTTTAAACCAGTTTAGAGTCTGTGGGGGAGATTTATAAAAATCCTTCTTAGTACTTTTGAAAGAACGTACCACATGTGCTGAGGGAAGAAGATATTCATAAAACATGCTTCTATTATGGACATTAAGGGATAATTAATTCTAGATTATATATAACATTTAACCACATGTGGTGAAATGAACTTAGAAATTCATAAAACATGTTCTTGTCATACACATAAGGGTTGATATTAACTTCAGTTTAAAACAGAACCATTATTGAGGAAATTCATAAAACATCCTGCTGTTGTCATTGCACTCCAAGGGTTAATATATGATATGGAGTATATTATATATTAACCATTTGAGTGGAATGGCAAGAGCATGTTCTATGAATTTCTTCACTGAGAATGTGATTCTAATTTAAACAGAAGTTAACCTGAAAAATACAGTATTGACTTTGTTTTAAAAAGTCATTTTACTGTTTTCGGTCTTTAAACTGCTGTTTGAAAAAGTGGCGTTAAAATGAATGTGCAGCAGCTAACCCTTGCCAGTATGTGTATAAATTGTCCCTTTTTGGCATATATTGTGAAATATAATGCTTTTTTTGTGAGGCATTGTGGTGGCAGATAATGCAGCATTGCTCTGCTGGTGGCAAATAATGGTGTATTTCTCTGTTGTTCGCATTTATCAGTGTATTACACTGGTAGTGGCGTATAACTTTATTTTGGTGGTGGCATATACCTTTATTGATCTGATGGTGGCATATAATTCTGTATTGCTCTGGTGGTGGCATATAACTGTATTGATATACAGATGACATATAAATGTATTGCTCTGGTGGTGTTATTTCAATACTGTCAGAGTTGTAGTTCAAGAGTATCCCCCTCCCGTCCCTTTTACCTAGTGTAACACTGCTCACCTCAGATGTGGAATCTGGTTGCTTGACCAGACAGATAACAGGAAGGGACAATCTTCTTACTGTGAGAACAATGAAAACCCTGCCCCCTTGACAGGTTTTTTCAGCTTTTTCCCTTATCTTAATTGAAGATTGCCCCTCTCTGCAATCTACCTGGGCACCTCCCTGCTGCTCTGAGCTGAGCAGTGTTGTATCTTGAAGTACAACTCTGACGGAACTGAAATAACACTCTCCAAGGCCCAATATGATGATTAATTGGAGCTTTAATGAACTACAGATGAATTGTATTGTTTAAAAACGCTTCCGGGGGCGTGGCCTGACGGTACATCCGGATGGACGCGTAACTGACTGGCTCCGACACCAAGAGGTTCTTACTTTGAGATTTCAGGCTACGAACCTGTTTTTATACACTCTAACTTGTGTCTTTTACCTACTACGATGTCAAAACAGAAGACTCTTAAGAAAGGGAAGGACGTACAGGATTATTTTCCTAAGAAACTTAGGAACTCCACATCACGTCTATCCAAGATGGCGTCCGCAAATGACTACGCTGATAAAGACGCGGAACGCAGACCTGCCCGCGATCATTTGCCTTTGGCGCCTATCCACAGCAGCTCAGATGATGAATCTGACAAAGAGGATATGGATACTCCATGGACTTAAAAAAGACCTCCACGATCTTTTAGCTGACTTGAAGATATTTCTGCGTGATGAACTGGCTGAAATAAAACAAGAGGTCGCACAACTTGGTACTCGCCTTGAGGCGTTAGAGGAAGACAGAGATACTCTCCATACCTTCAAACAAGAGGTTTTCACCAGAACCAATGCTCTGTATGATCACCAGAGAGACCTACTACTGAAAATCGATGACTTAGAGAACAGGCAGAGACGCAACAATTTGCACCTTCGAGGAGTCTCGGAAGATATAGGGCCTGAACTCTTACCAGATTTTCTACAGCGACTCTTCCGCTTTCTTACAAATGCCTCCGAGGACACCCACTTTACTATTGAAAGAGCGCATAGGTCTCTAAGACCGAAGTCTGCTACACAAGTTTCTCCTCGCAACATAATCCTCAATTTTTTATCATACTTGGATAAAGAGAGGATCTTTTCACATGTGAGAAATAAGTCCTCAATCTCCTTCGAGAATCAAGAAATCTCAATCTACGGGGATCTCTCCCCCATGACGGTTAAATGGCGCCGAGACCTGAAGCCCATTACTCAGGCCCTCAGACAACGCAACATTCGCTACAGGTGGGGATACCCCCTGATGCTTATTGCTACACATGAAGGCCGGTCCCACATTCTGAAATATCAAGGAGACTACAAGGCCTTCATCTCATCCTTGCAGCTACAACTGGCGGAGGATCCAAAGCATCTTCTCCCCGATCAGCAACCTTGGGACACTGATATGGACACTCAACCCTCCTGGACTGCGGCTACCAAGAAACGCAGAGTCCCTAGATCTCCTTCCTCACCATTTGTGGCAGCCAAACATGCTCGTCAATCAGAAGGCTGATGTCCTATATTTCTTCTCCTATGATTCCTAACGGTATCATCACTTATTTTCACCAGTCTCAGGTCTTCGAGATAGAGTGCACACCATTTGAGACTGCATGCATGACCCAGTCTTTATATTCATGCTTGTATGTACCCATTTGGTGTCCATTCTTCTACCATGGGGTTGTTTACTATCATATATATGCTTTAGTTCATTGCTTGTTCTCACAAATGCTCATGTTGCACCTTTTGTATTCGCATAAGTTGATGATTTTGTTGGCTGCTGATCAGTCTGCTCTCCCCCCATGCCCCATTCCACAGGCCTGAGGGGAGAGTGGACGTGTACGGGTGCCTTCCTAACTTGATCGACACCCTTTTAGAATGGGGATATATTTATTCTTCTGCAACTATTTTAAGCCCCATTTTTATTATGTCACTTTAGGGACAGCTTTGACATTGATATATTCCCTTTACTTAGTCAATTCATTTCACTCCCGCTGAAGGGCCTGTCATTTTCCTAATATTCACACCGCATATCAACCACTCCATTCATACATTATGTCATTAATTCATTCACTTCTCTCATACTTTCCTATGACACCATACATTTATCATTATTTCTCCGCTTCCACTCCTCTGTTCCCACATTTCACGCACTCATACATCTTTCTCTTACATACATTGAACACATTCATGCTGCTTCTTGCGAATCCTTTCTTTATGCATTCACATGAACTTCTAGTAGCTTGTCCTTTCAACAGTTGATGCCTATTTCTTTCTTATCTCCTACCCTCAAATATTACGTTATGCTGTAATGGTGTGTTTTTGACATTACCCTGATTATTAGTCTTTCAGACTTTAAACACTGTGCATTGCTTACTGGTCTCCTAGTGACTGTCTGGAGGAGAATACGTTGTCTTATTCAATTATTTTATGTGATACCTCTCTAATCTTACTCTTACTATGATACATAGCGAGGAAAGGAAGAAAGAGGGACAACAAAAAAAAAAGAAAAACAAACAAAAGAAATAAGAGAGGAATATTGTATGGAAGGGTAGGCTTGCCCGCTATCCCCTTCTGAGACATATAGATCAGTCTGCCTGTTGGCTCTCTATCCTTTGTATCACCTTTTCTCCTCATGCCCCATGAATAGTCCGCTCAGTCATACCACGGCCTCTCTCTTTAGCTTTATTTTTCCTTTCTTATGCTACGCCCTATATTGCTCTTCGTGTACCCATACTTTGTATCCTTCCATTCCCTCCAGTGGTCCACGGACTCCATTAATCAACTATGATATCAATGTTTTACTACTGTGCTCAGCGACAATAACCAAAGTCCATATGACACTTCCCCGGTTCAATGATTAAATGCCATAGCAATGTTTTTGTTCAAATGATTGCCTGACTCCCTTTGCTGATATACTTTCTTGAACCTCTTGGGGTCTGCCTTCAAGACCCCTGATATGCTTGCCTATAATTCCATAACCCTCCAGATGTTCCTACGTCTGTTACTTTTCTTTTTCTCCAAACCCTCTTTCTCTGTTGTACATTCTTTTCTGGACAGAGGATATAGATCCACACCGCTGTCTAGACAGAGACTTGATCCCCCTTCTCCTATCTTTTCCTTTTCTTCTCTCTCTTCTTTCTCCCCTCTTCCCCCCCTACTTATAATTGGGAACCTTTCCATTAAACATTTACCGCAGGTGTTACTTAACCAGCTGGGACCAAGGACTGCTGGATATGCTTATGTCAAGTGGCTTAACTTATTTGCTAATGATCCTCTATCAACGATGCTAATTCTCACACCCTCTCTTGATCCTCATGTCCATTCCTAGAGGGGCGAAACCCTTACAGATCATTTCCCTGAATGTAAAAGGCCTCAATTCCCCAAAGAAAAGGTTGGTGGCGCTGGGGGATTTTCATAGATTACACAGCGACATAATCATGCTTCAAGAAACCCATTTTAAGCGATCACAAGAAATGAGATTGACTAACAGATTTTATTCTACGGCCTATCTCAGTTCTGCAGCAGTCAAGAAAAATGGAGTTGCCATCCTGATTCATAAAAGCATTCCATTTATCTTATCTGGCATACAAAGAGACCCTGCAGGGAGGTTTCTTTTCGTTAAAGGCACCATTCATTCCCATGTTTTTACTTTTGCTTCTCTTTATGCCCCAAACTCGGCTCAACACTCATTTTTATCTGTTACTTTGAACAAACTATTCTCGTTTCAAGAGGGCACCTTACTTATAGGCAGGGACTTCAACTTACCTTTACTGCCCTATTTAGTCTGTTCTTCTAAAACCTCCTCTTACGCCACACAAATACTTAATGATTTTCGCCATACTCTTCATGCTCACAGGCTAGTTGATGTTTGGAGGATTCTTCACCCCGACACAAGGGACTACACGTTCTACTCTAATCCCCATAAACAATACTCCAGAATAGATTACATCTTCACACCACATTGTTCCACCACTTTGATCCGCACAGCGACTATCGGCTCTATCACTTGGTCGGATCACGCACCTGTTATGGTGTCCATAAACTATTCTAGTTTCCCCAGCCCGGGACACATTTGGAGACTAGATGAACATCTTTTACTCGATTCCAAGATTTGGACGCACATACATGATTCCATTTCTACTTATATCTCTGATAATGACAAGGATGACGTTTCACCAGTGGTGTTATGGGAGGCTCATAAATGTGTTATTCGGGGAGAATTTATAAAATCAGCTGCGTACTCTAAAAAACAACGCCTCTTGCAGATCGAAACCTTATCACAGGACATCCAAAACCTAGAATCCTCTCACAAAACCTCTCTAGACGATTCGCTCTTACTGCGCCTTGTGCAACTGCGAAAATAACTCCAATCTCTCCTGTTTCTTAAAGTGGAGAAAGCATTCTTCCGCTCCAAGCAAACCTTCTTTGAACAGGGGAACAAATCGGGGGCATTATTAGCGAAACAATTTAGATTTTTACAACACCGTACTTATATTCTGCACGTCCGTGACTCAACAGGTATACTAAGACATACACCGACAGAGATAGCAAACTCTTTCCGTCAATACTATGAACGTCTCTATAACCTACGTTCATCATCCCCCGACTCTCTACCGAATTCTAAGGTGGTTGAGGAATATCTCAAGACAGCTAATCTCCCACAGCTGGATCCATCTGCAACACTATCTATGGATTGACTCATCTCAGATGAGGAAGTAGCTTCGGCGATCAAATCACTTCCCCCGGGACGTTGCCCAGGCCCAGACGGATTCTCTCAACTCTACTACACAACTTACAAAGATCTCCTTACTCCGATGCTAGCTAGATGTTTTCGAGCTATGCCCGAGCAATTATCTGCCACATCCTCTCTGACTGCTGTGCATGTGACAGTAATACCGAAGGACGGAAAAGATCTTACTCTATGCTCTAGTTACAAGCCGATCTCCCTGTTAAACTTGTCAAACTATATGCTAAAATATTGGCAAACAGGTTGAAATCCTCCCTCCCCTCACTCCTTCACTTAGATCAAACCAGATTCACCCCCTGTAGGGAAGCAAGAGACAACACCAGAAAGCTGATCTCTTTACTTCACTATATAGAAACACAGAAACTTTCTTCTGTTTTTCTGACTACTGATGCAGAAAAAGCTTTCGATCGGGTTAATTGGTCCTATATGTTTTCATCTCTGCGAGCTTTCGGTTTTGGCCCTCGGTTTCTTTCCTACATTAAACTACTCTATACTGCCCCTTCAGCACGCATTAGGGTTAACGGCCACTTGTTATCGGCTTTCTCTATCACCAATGGAACTAGACAGGGCTGTTCCCTCTCTCCCCTCCTATTTGTTCTTGCTCTGGAAACGTTTGCACAACATGCTTGTGCCAACCCCGACATAGTTGGTGTCCGAATTGCTGACCAGGTCCATAAGCTATCTATATTTGCCGATGATATACTTCTGACTACCTCGGATCCGATTCGCTCCATGCCCGCTTTTCTCACAGAAATGGAAATCTTCTCTAAACTTTCGGACTTTAAAATTAACCTTGCCAAATCGGAAGCCCTCCCTCTTTTCTTATCTCGGGAAACTCTTACTCTCTTGAAATCACGCTTACCTTTTCAATGGTCTGCTTTCTCCATCAAATATTTAGGTGTACATCTTACAGCGTCAATGGGATCCTTATTTCAATCTAATTACATACCACTATTACGTGCAGTTTGTAAAGACCTTTATAAATGGTCTTCACTCCATGTGTCGTGGATAGGTAGAATGCACACCCTTAAAATGATACTACCGTGTTTCCTTTATCTTTTCCAAACCCTTCCTATATCTCTTCCATGGTCTTTCTTTGACTCTGCATACAAGTTATTCGCTTCCTTTCTTTGGAGTAATAGACGGCCCAGGTTGAAAGCAACCATATTGTGTGGACATAAGAAACAAGGTGGATTACAGGTTCCGGATCTTAAGAGATACTATCATGCTACTCTTTTAACGTCCATACCGGATTGGCACAACAATAGTGCTCACAAGTCGTGGGTACGACTAGAACGTTCATTTTATGGATCCTTTGATCCTCTGGTTGAAGTTCTGCTTCCTCCAGCGGAGAGAAACATCAACAAAGTGTGCCACCCTGTTATCCAAACCTCCCTATTGTTATGGTCCAAATTAAATCATGTCAATGCTCTAATGCCTCTACCATCCCCTTTTTCCAAAATCTTCTCTCCCCGTCAAACCAACTACTCACTCTCCTTGAACCATTTTCCGGCTTGGCAGATTGTATCTGAGGTCCCTATTCAAGACATAAGAAATCTCACATCTATTGTCCCATTTGACACACTCCAAAATAAATACTCCCTTCCACCAAAAGAAATATGGAGCTATCTACGTCTTAAACACTTTTTGACACATCCCAAATTCTTTGGCTACATTAACAGACCGCTTTCTTCCTTCGAAACATCTTTCCTCTCGCCTACTTGTGTGAAACGCGGACGTATTGGTAAGATGTACGAATTGCTCTCGCTCTCTTCTACGCCTGATAAACCGTCCTACGCATATGCCTGGGAAAAAGAGCTAAGTTGCACGCTTACTACAGATGAATGGTCCTCAATTTATCCTACCATTTTCACATCATCTATTTCGACTAACTTAATTGAAATGAACGTGAAACTTCTTACACGATGGTATTACACACCAACTAAACTTCATACATTCAATCCCTCTCTCTCTGCCACATGTTGGAGATGTAAGCACAACATAGGCTCACTCTCTCACATCTGGTGGTTCTGCCCACTAATTCAGCCATACTGGTCGGCATGTATCTCACACATGGAGCGAGTATCCAATATCACTCTTGACAGGAACCCTTGGCAAATACTTCTATATTTTAAATTGCCTACCACCCCACCTCCACAGAAACTTCTACTGCTGACCATGCTCAATGCAGCTAAAATCCTGATTCCGACCAAATGGAAGTCCTCAGCGCCACCGACTTTTGAGGAATGGCTGGGAAATGTAGATGATCACCTTATTTTTACTAAATTGACCTGGATCCACAGACACAAAGATCCTAAGACGCTGGATATGTGGCTCTCGAGATGGTTCACAGAAAAAAGTTCTGTTTTACTTGGAAATGACTCTCTGTAGGGACCCCAACGATTGTTGGGGGTGGCCCATCAGTCCTTGGTTCCAGTGCTTTCATCGCCGTTTCCCATCCTCTCTCTCCCACCTTTATAACATGCATTTGGTTCTCATGGCTTTATTCACCTTTTTCTTTCCTTTATTTTCTATATTTACCACTTTTTGACCCCTCTCTCCTTCTTCCATACTCTGATTCTCCCTTTCTTTTCTTTTCTACTTTCTCTTCTCTTCCCTTATTCTCATGGCTAACTAATATAACTCAAAATGGCAATGGTTGTCCAACCCTTTTTCCAAGAACTGATGACCACCTCATTCTGCAATGCGTGATATATGTCCTACTGCCCCAGAATATCGCATTTTATTGTTGCTCTGGTTTTACTCTTTGTACTTTTTTTTTTTTTTTTTTTTTTTTTTACAATGTACCTCTTATGTAACAATTAGTACAACTACGGTTATAATGATATTTTGATTCGATTGTTCTCATTGTACTATCTGTATTTTGGACAACCTAAGCTTTTAATCTGTGTATGGTACACATCTTATTTATTCTGTTCAAGACTTCTTCATTGTACCTTTAATAGTAACACCATCTAGATGTAAGAATGTGTTCATACAAGTAAGCTGGATTAGTTTATATCTTTTCTAAAACTCTAATGGTAAATTAAGTAAAGCATGTACCTCTCACAAGCTTAGCACAGCTTCTATTATTTCAGATAAGTAATGTTTTAACCTGTGGCTCTAGCATGTCATTGCCAGGTCAGTTATATATTAATATCATTAAAAATAATATCTCATGCAGTTTATTTGCTTCCATTAGATATGTACATGCAAAGTAATGTATCTGAAGTGGATTAAGACAGGAATGCAAATGGACCAGTGATAAGATTCATCGTACTAGAGCTTTAACACTTGCTAGGTAAATAAAATCAGTATTTTACCAGTCCACCAATGTTTTCTATTGATATAATGTGTGTACACACATACCCACTTCTGTGAATGTCATTATTTTAGGTGTAGGACGTTGACATTGCTCATTAAATTGGCCCCCCTATTTTTTCCTCTGGCCCCATGTGTGCCCCCCCGAATTGAATTCCTAGAGTTGCCACTGCATGTAATAAACTGCTAACGACAGTCATCCAGTATGCCGGCTGCTACACTAACGTGTGTTTTGGCCCATAAAAAAAAAACGCTCTATTTTGCCATTTAAAGCACTGCATTAGCTGAAAAAATGTGATAAGGGACTCACTTACCACACAAAACTTAAGACCCAGTTTTGTTAGCCTGTTAACTGGCAAAAAAAACAAAACAATGTCCACAGTGGATGTATTGATATGGGGCCGTAAGCCCCACATCAATACAGTCAATGTGCCTACAACCTGTCCAAAGTTAGTAGGATTAACCCTATACATGTTCTTCACATGTCAGCCAATCAGATCTGAGTGGCTGTTCTTGAAAATGATTGGCTGGGATGTGAAGAACATCCCAGTCAATGGCTGTGAGGGCAATGAAAGTCAGCCTGCCCATATATAAAGGCAGGTTCACTTCAAATGCCCTCAGTGTGTTATGGGCATCGGCCCGTTGAAAGAGAGCAAAGTAGTCATACTGGGCATTAATGGATGACATTTATTTATGTCTATGTGGATCATTTTATTTATTGGTATGTTTATTCTTTGGAGCATTACATGGAGGCATATCATATGAGTATATTTATGGCGCACTACTATTGAACCCTTTGAGTGCCAGTGAGGTACGCAACGCATTGCTTTGCAATGAGTTGCGTACCCCTCTGCCACTCAAAGGGTTCAGGAATGTCTTCGTTCATGCTTGGTGTTAATTCATTTCTTTTATTTTACAGAGAGAAGACAGAAGACTGAAGAGAAGGTGGAAGATAGGAGAAAGAAGAGAAGACAGAATGACAGTGGATGACAGGTAAGTGTAACACTGATCAGTTAACGATCAGTGCTTGGCAGTATGTCAAGCACCGATAGTTAATTGTTTTTTACTGTTCAGTTCCCAATATTGCTGCTTTTAGCGGCGTTTTGGGAACTAAATGCACAAAACAGAAGTTCAGCCACAAGACTGTTTTTGTGGAGTTTTAGCTGGTAGGGCCTTTAAATACCGCATTAAACATGTTAGTTTAACAGCCGGTATTCACTTTGGCCCTACCGGCTATGTTAACGCCTACCTTTAAATCTAGCCCTAAGTCACTTCGCGGACACCGAACAAATAAAAACATAGGCGCTCACCCAAAGTAACCTTTCTGCTCTGAGCGGTCTAAACCAAATTCCTTCTCAGACAAACGGGTCATCTCTCTCAGAGAATAGGACCCAAGTCGTCAGAACTTCTACTAATATGGTAGCCCAGCAATGCTATTGCTATAGCAGGTGCTTACCTAAAAGCTAGAGGCCAACTGCGACAGGATTCCTTACCCTAACTACCTGTTTTCTCTTAAAATACATGCTTTTCTACTTTGTCCTACTATGTACTCTATGACAAACATATTACCCTACATTAGATATCTCACCTCTTTGTAGAGGCCGAAGGTTACCCCAGTTAGATACCTCACCTCTTTGTAGAGGCCGAAGGTTACCCCAGATAGATTCCTCACCTCTTCATAGAGGCCAAAGGTTACCCTAAGCTAGATACCTCCCCTCTTCATAGAGGCCGAAGGTTACCCCAGTTAGATACCTCACCTCTTTGTAGAGGCTGAAGATTACCTCAGTTAGATACCTCACCTCTTGTACAGGCCAAAGATTACCCAAGTTAGAGACCTCACCTCTTTGTAGGGGCTGAATGTTACCTTAGTTTGATACCTCACCTCTTCCTAGAGGCTGAAGGTTACCCAGTCAGATACCTCACTTCATAGCAGAGGCAGAGGGTTATACAGTCGGGGTCCTTATACTTTATAAGAAGAAAAGGGTTAACCTAGTTGGTTACCTTGCCTTCTCAGAAGCATAAGGTAACCCCAGTTAAGTGGCATTATCTCTTAGTAGAGGCCGAAGATTAACCCAAAAAGTTCATTAATCTACTAGTATTATACGTAAACTGATAAACAAACAAAGATCCAATTCAGGTTCAAAGAAACAACTTGCCTAAATGGTTCTCCTCTTCTTCTGGTTTTCTCTCCCCCTTCTACATAGCAATGGAAAACATAGAACAATCAGTTCACTCAGAATCCGAAACATCTCAACTTGCAGACCCAACACCCCGGCCCAGGACCCCTTCACTTCACGAATGGACCGTGGGCGAACTAATAGCAGAACTTACAAGATTCTGTATTCCCTTCCTGGCATCAGGAAGGCAGAACTGTTCCTGATCCTATTTTCTTCACCTACTCCAGCTCAATGCATCCCCCCCTTTCCCCATCCTTTTCCAACCCCCTCCCCATCATCTGCAGACCAGTTTGCCCACATTACTAATCTCCTCACAAATCTAAGTTCAGCAGTGGCTGATATCCATTCAAGAGTGGTATCACTGGAACACTTCACCCATACAAATCAATCTTAACCATCCACTTCAGAGCCTCACCAACAAGGTAATCAACAGGCTCCCTGTCCCCACATCTCCCCAACCCATATGGTCCCCCTAACATCGCTAGATGTTGAAGGTGAAGAAATAAACCTCATCACGCTACTCATTACATCACAGGACTTATCAGAAAACAAAACTATAAACTGTGGCAAAGTGTTGGTTACCTTAAAATCTAAAGATCCCAGGCTATCTAGGAAACTGTTGGTCGCTGAGTTTGTGCTAGCTTTCGGAGTTTACTGGGACATTATCTGTTCTGCTTACCCACACAGATGCCAGGAGCTGGATCACTATATGCATTTGGTCGTGGACTTGGCTCATACGTATGCTGGTAACACCTTTTACGACTACCACTGTTCTTATGCAGCCAAGGTGGTGGCTGAGCAGAACCAATTTAACTACACGACCAACTGGAGTAGCCTGGACATGGAACCGTTCTGCTGGCACTTCGCTGGACTAAGAGCACCAGTATGCATCCATTGCCAATCCTCATACCACTCAAGCAATCTGTGCCCATCAGCCCCAATAACCACGTACCCTATCAAAAATAACATCTCTGGGAATTCACCACACTTTTAGCTCAAGAAGGAACCTCATATACCCCCTTAGTCATGACAAACTTGGCTTGCAAATTCACTATATGGGAGGCACCCCTTGTGCAACAACTTTAATTCAAGGTGGTGCTTCTTTAGTGGATGCCAGCTCAAGCATCTATTGTCACGGTTCCCAGAGAAGTTCAGGAGTCAGTACAGTATAGTTAAATGCAATTTATTGACAACAGAAAGGAAAGCAAAATAAGTAAATATATACAGCAGGAACAAGCAGAGGGTTACAAGTCAGCAAGCACTAATATCGGAAATAATAGGCTGCCAAGGTTGACCACACTGCTAGAGGCTTGGCCTAAGCCACAGGAAGTCTCTGCAGGAACCAGGAGCAGGAACAGGGACAGGAATATGAACTCAGGATCTTGATCCGACGACGAAGGTGTACCGACTCCAGCCTGCAGTCAGTAAGGAGCATATTCTGACACCTGAAGTCAGAGAAGAACTAGATAGCTGACCCATGCCTACAGTCAGTATCAATGCCGGTCTACCAGAGCCCCAGGTCAGCACTAGATTGGGTGTCTACTAGGTACAAGGAACACATGTAAGAGTAGTCAGACAGAGCAGCAAGTCAGCACCAGAGGGGGTACTCAGACAAGCCAGGTCATACACAGTTCAGGTAGTCAGCCAGAGCCACAGGTCTGCACCAGGTTGGATGTCCACTATAGGAAAAAGCGAGAGAGTAGTCAGACAGAGCCACAGGTCAGCACCAGGTTGGGAGGAAGACTAGCCAGGTCATACACAGAGCCCAAGGTAAGAGAACTGCTATGAACAACAACGCAAGGGCCCTTTAAACCCCAGAGCAGGAAGTAGCAGGGAAGAGCATCAGGAAAATGAGACTAAAAGCAGGTCTGCGCCAATTTGGCATCTTGCACCCGTAATTGACTCATTCATGCATCCTACGTCATACTGTGCGACAATCTGCTGCAAATGATGCATCTTGGCGATGTGCCTAAATCTTGCGTCACAGCAACACATGATGATCCAGTTCTACAGTCCCGCTCGAGGACACGGGCGACATAGGACGCCACCATTAGCGCCCAGACCAGGTTTCCAGCAGGACGCCAGGAACGCAGCAATGCCTGTAGCCCGGAGGCTCTTGATCCAGTGGCATCAAGAATGCCGGGCTGGCCTATAGGTACCCCCCCTTGAAGGCCCCTCCTCCTCGGACCCGACCGGAATTTGTCAGGAAAACGTGCGTGGAATCTGCGCACCAAGATAGGAGCATGCACATCAATTGCTGGAATCCAAGAGCGCTCCTCTGGACCATAATCCTTCCAGTGAATAAAGTATTGTAGGTGCCCTCTGATCATACGGGAGTCCAGAATACTTTGAACTTCATATTCCTCGCGATCTGTAACTCTCACGGGAGCAGGATGAACAATAGCAGAAGTATACCGGTTGTAGACCAAGGGCTTTAGCAAGGAGACATGCAAGACATTATGAATGCGCATATTGGCAGGAACTTCCAATGTATAGGCCACTGGATTAATTTTACGCAGCACACGGAAAGGACCAATGAATCGAGGTGCCAATTTGTTACAAGGGACCTGGAGGTGCAAGTTCCAGGAAGACAACCACACTCTGTCTCCTACTTGGAAGGTAGGTGCTGGCAGTCGTCTACGGTCAGCCTGCCTTTTCTTGTCGCTGCACCAAATCACGTAGGGTATGCTGTACCCGTACCCATGAGGAATGGAGCGCCCTTAAAGGCTCATCCAGAGCTGGAATTTCTTGTGCATGGAAGGTCTCTGGGAGAGCCGAGGGTTGGAACCCATAATTCACCAAGAAAAGGGAACTCCTAGTGGAAGAGTTAACAGCACTATTCCGGGCAAACTCCGCCCAAGGTAACAGACTGTAACTGTTTTTAGGACTCTCAGACCAGTAAGTGAAAATAAAACACACTTTATTTTTAAAGTAAAATAATGCACAGGTTCGCCCTCTAGTGGCGGTAGGTAATACACAGATCAAGTAGACTGAGATATTACAATAGTAATAGCACAATAGATATACATGCAAGACAGTAAGCAATAGGGTGATATGAACCCCCAAGGGGTTAATGACTAGATAACAGTCCGTCTCAGATGTGGAGGTTTGACACGCCCTGGATGTTAAAAGGCTGTGCTGGATAGACAAAGTTCATCAAGTACTGAAGACCGAACTGCCTCGCCAAGGTGTTTGGATATTAAGCAGAATAGGAATCAACTTAGCCCCCACGGGCGTAGTTACTGGAACTGCTTTGGTTTGTGCAAGTGCAAATAGCCCCCACGGGCGTAACGGGAACCGGCCGGTAATGCAAGAGCTAATAGCCTCCTCAGACTTAGCTGAATGCTGGAATATGAATGCAAGAGCCACTAGCCCCCACGGGCGTAGTACCGGATAAGCTAACACTGAAGCCTTACTGCCACCACTCTGTATTACGGATATCGCCGGTAATCGACACCGGAGAGCCTTAGGTGCCTAAACGGCCCAAAAATGTGACTACTCTGCAATGGAGGACTAGAGTTGCCGACGGTGAGCGGCCAACTCAGCAGCAGTATCACGGGTATCGAGGCTCGTACTGGAGATAGAGAGTGTGAAATCGAGGCAGCACTGCAAGAGTTAAAAAGCACGTTTACTCGAGGCTTCAGCGCTACTGGAAGGCTCTGCAATGAAAGGAAGGCACACAGATTCAAACACAGCTCTGCACGGGTAGCGAGGCACAGCACTAATCGTGGGTAACACCAGGCAAGGCAGTCACACTGAAGCGGGCAACAGAGACTGATAATGTCGCAGCGGCGACAACTGGAACGCAGGTCACTGGAACAAGCTGGAAGTCGATCTTCGGAGCAGGAAGTCAGCCGGCCGAGTCGGAGCACGTAGGAGGCAGTCATACAAGCCGGGTCATACACAAGCAGGAACGTCAGTCTAGCCGGGTCGGGATCCAAGGGTGGTACGCAGACGAGCCGGGTCATACACAAGCAGGAACACTGGAGAATAGTCAGGACAAGCCGAATCGGTACACAGGAACTCAGAATACAGGAACACAGCAACAGCACTACTGGCTCAGGAACACCACGAAAGGGCATCTGACAGATGTGATAGCCAGGTATAAAAAGGTCATCAGGGGGCGGGTCAAACCCACTCAGCAAATCAGTGTCAGCCACAACTGAGAGTGACAGGAATCACAGGCACTGTGATAGTACCCCCCTCTCAAAGGCCCCCTCTCCCTGCCTGAGGTCTGGGTTTCAAAGGATATTTAGAGTGAAAGCTGCGTACTAATCTAGGTGCATGGAGGTCCCCTTGATCAACCCAAGAACGTTCTTCAGGACCATAGCCCTTCCAATGAACCAAATATTGCAGCTTTCCTCTAAATCTCCTGGAATCAATAATACTCTGGACCTCATATTCTTCTTGGCCCTGGACGTCCACCGGCCCAGGAATCACTGGCGTAGTAGTATAACGATTGCACACCAAGGGTTTCAGGAGTGACACATGGAACACATTATGAATGTGCATTGAGGGTGGAAGCTCCAGAGCATAAGAAACCGGATTAATCTTGCGGATAATCTTAAATGGACCAATGAACCGGGGAGCCAGTTTGTTGGACGGCACTTGTAAATTGAGGTTTCTGGATGACAGCCATACCCTGTCCCCAACTTGAAATGAGACCACTGGAAGGCGTCTGCGATTAGCGTGCCGTTGCTGCCGCCTGAATGACTGACTGAGGGACCTCTGAACCTGTGCCCAAGTGGAACGAAGTTGTGCCAAATGCTCGTCCAAAGCAGGAATCTGCTGCACCTGAAAGGAGTCCGGGAGCAGACAAGGCTGGAAACCATAATTAACGAGAAACGGGGAGCTCCCGGACGATGAGTTAACCGCACAGTTTCTGGCAAACTCCGCCCATGGCAACAGGTCAGCCCAATTATCATGATGATCGGTGACAAAGCAGCGCAGGAACTGCTCCAGTCCCTGATTGGCACACTCAGCGGCCCCATTTGTCTGGGGATGGTAGGCAGAGGAAAATGACAATTGGATGCCCATCTGACCACAAAATGCCCTCCAAAACCTAGAAATGAACTGGCTCCCACGGTCGGAGACAATCACTCTGGGTACTCTGTGCAGATGGAACACCTCTCTGGCAAAGACTATAGCCAATTCCTGGGTCGATGGAAGGCCAGTCAGAGGCACAAAATGTGCCATCTTAGAGAATCTATCGACCATCATAAGAATGAACGTGTAACCTCTAGAGGCAGGTAATTCTCCCAAGAAGTCAATGGATATATGAGACCAAGGACGGTCTCCGTTAGGCACCGGGGAGATGCCTAGGGGTCTTGGCACGGGCACAGGTGGTACAAGCTGCCGTAAAAGCGGCGCAGTCGGCTCTCAAGGTAGGCCACCAAAATAGCTGCGAGAGAGACCACACTAGTTGGTCCCTACCAATATGCCCAGCCGCTCTAGAAGCGTGATAAGTTTCCAACAGACGGACACGGAATGACTCATCTACGAAACACTTCCCCACTGGGGTTTCAGGAGGTGCCCGTGATTGTTATGCCAGTATCTCCTCCCCCAGAGGCGAGGTTATGGTGGTACGAATAGTAGCCAGGATCTGATCTGGCTGAATGATGGGTACCGGGTCTTCCTCCCTCTCAGTGTCAGAAGCGAACTGACGTGACACCGCATCAGCCTTGATATTCTTCGAGCCAGGAAGATAGGATACTAGAAAATAGAATCGGGAGAAAAACAGCGCCCACCTAGCTTGTCGAGAAGACAGTCTTTTGGCTTCGGAGAGATAGGTTAAATTCTTATGCTCAGTAAGAATTAGTACTGGAGTCTGAGTGCCCTCCAAAAGGTGTTGCCACTCCTTCAGTGCTAGTATGATGGCCAACAGTTCCCTGTCGCCAATCTCGTAATGGCTCTGGGCGCTGGACAATTTCTTAGAGAAAAACCCACAAGGCTTTAAGGCGCCACCTCCCACAGGACGTTGGGAGAGCACTGCCCCAACCCCAACTTCTGAAGCGTCAACCTCCAATGTAAACGGCAGGGAGGGATTAGGGTGGGACAGTATAGGAGCAGATACAAATGCGTCTTCAGCTGCCTCAGACCACTGAGAGGGAGAAGCGCCCTTATGAGTCAAATCTGATAGTGGTTTTACAATCGTGTAAAAGTTCTTGATGAACTTCCTATAATAGTTAGCAAAACCTAAGAATCGCTGAATGGCCTTTAACCCCTTAGGCCGAGGCCATTGCAGAACCGCTGCCAACTTTTCCTGATCCATGGCAATGCCACTTTTGGAGATTATGAACCCCAGGAATGGTACTTGAGATGTATGGAATTCGCACTTTTCTAGTTTACAGAATAACTTGTACTTACAAAGTCGGAGCAAGACTTCTGAGACATCCTTAATGTGTTGGGAGTGGTTAGCAGAGTGAAACAATATATCATCTAGATATACTACCACACAGGACTGGAGCAGGTCACGTAAAATATCGTTAATCAATTCCTGAAACACTGCAGGTGCATTGCATAAGCCGAATGGCATCACCAGATATTCATAATGCCCTGTTCTGGTATTAAACGCCATTTTCCACTCGTCACCCTCTTTAATTCTGACTAGATTATAGGCGGCTCGCAAATCAAGTTTAGTAAAGATCGAAGAGCCCTTTAATCTGTCGAATAATTCTGTAATAAGTGGAATGGGATAGGCGTTCTTAGGCATCAACTTATTCAGCCCTCAGTAGTCAATGCAAGGCCTTAGTTCCCCATTTTTCTTTTTAACAAAAAAAAATCCGGCACCAGCCGGAGACGTAGATTTACGAATGATTCCCCTCTCCAGGGCATCTGCGATATAATCCTCCATAGCCTTATTCTCCTCACAAGACAGTGGGTAAGTGCGTCCCCTGGGGGGCACCGCACCTGGAGGCAAATCAATGGCGCAATCGTATGGCCTATGGTCAGGTAATGCGCTGGCCTCTCCTTTGCTAAATACGTCACTGAATTGCCCATATTCTGTTGGCACAGCTGGAGAGGTACACATAATCTTAACAGGAAAAGAGAGACAATTCTTGTTACAGTACTCAGACCAAGAGTTAACTTCACACCTTTGCCAGTCAAATTGGGGATTGTGTGCCTGTAACCATGGAAACCCCAAAATAACTGAATGGTGCGGGGAACGAATGATCTGAAATCGTATCTGCTCCCTGTGACAAGCCCCCACAGTCATTGTCACTGGGATTGTCTCGAACGTAATGAAAGCAGGATCCAGGGGTCTGCCATCAATGGCCTCTATTGCCACAGGAGAGTCCTTTTTACATAACGGAATGCCCTGCAAATCAGCAAAGGACTGATCCATGAAGTAGCCGGCTGCCCCGGAGTCCACCAATGCCAGGACCTCGATAACCTTATCCGCCCAAGCAAATGCCACCTGGATGGTGGGTTTAGTGGTGCTAGTATCTAGGGACTGTTCTACACCACCTAGGGCCTGTCCCCCAAGGTACCCTAGGTGCGTTCGTTTCCCAGCCTTACTGGACAATTGCGTAATAAATGGCCCGGTTTGCCACAATATAGGCATAAGCCTTGCCTCCTACGATACAACTTCTCCTCCTTAGTGAGCCTAGTAAATCCTACTTGCATAGGTTCAGTGCTGTCGGCTGGTCGTTCAGGTAGAACGGGTGGTGTGGGTGGGTTAAGGAAACTGTTCTGGCCATAACTTTTTGCTTTAGTCCTTTTAGCCAAGCGTCTCTCCTGGATGCGGGAGTCTATTAACATGACATAGTCAATGTACTCATCCAGCTCGCTGGGTACATCTCGAGCGGCTATCTCGTCCTTAATCTGTTCAGCGAGACTCTGGGTAAAGGCTGCAAGTAAGGCCTCATCGTTCCAGCCCACCTCTGCTGCTAAGGTCCGGAACTCGATAGCATACTTGCCCAGAGTGCGTTCGCCCTGCTGAATCTCCATCAGCCTTTTGGCAGCAGAGGCAGCCCTGCCAGGAACCTCAAACACACGTCTGAACTTCATCACGAAATCTCTAAAGTTCAGTGTGCAGGGTCTGGCATTCTCCCATAACGGATTTGCCCATGCCAAAGCTTTGCCCGTCAACAGAGATATCATAAAGCCGACCTTACTACGGTCGTTAGGAAATGCCTGGGGTGCCAATTCCAAAAATATCTCCAACTGGTTAATGAAACTTCTGCATAGGGAGGGTTCGCCATCATATCTTAAGGGTAACGGCGCCGCTGCCGTTAACCCTCTTGAGTTAGCAGAGGGAATTACAGACAGAATCTCCGGTGTCAAGACTGGGGGGACCACCGGATTAGGACCAGACTTGTCCAAATGTACTGTACGTTCGAGTAACGTCTGTAGAGCCAGTGCCAATTGGTCCAGGCGCTGCTCATGGACATCCATTCTCCAGTGGATGTTCTGAGTATTACTTTCACCCTTACCGTCTGAGGTCATGGCCCTTTCGCACTGTAACGGTTTTTAGGACTCTGAGACCAGTAAGTGAAAATAAAACACACTTTATTTTTAAAGTAAAATAATGCACAGGTTCGCCCTCTAGTGGCGGTAGGTAATACACAGATCAAGTAGACTGAGATATTACAATAGTAATAGCACAATAGATATACATGCAAGACAGTAAGCAATAGGGTGATATGAACCCCCAAGGGGTTAATGACTAGATAACAGTCCGTCTCAGATGTGGAGGTTTGACACGCCCTGGATGTTTAAAGGCTGTGCTGGATAGACAAAGTTCATCAAGTACTGAAGACCGAACTGCCTCGCCAAGGTGTTTGGATATTAAGCAGAATAGGAATCAACTTAGCCCCCACGGGCGTAGTTACTGGAACTGCTTTGGTTTGTGCAAGTGCAAATAGCCCCCACGGGCGTAACGGGAACCGGCCGGTAATGCAAGAGCTAACAGCCTCCTCAGACTTAGCTGAATGCTGGAATATGAATGCAAGAGCCACTAGCCCCCTCGGGCGTAGTACCGGATAAGCTAACACTGAAGCCTTACTGTCACCACTCTGTATTACGGATATCGCCGGTAATCGACACCGGAGAGCCTTAGGCGCCCAAACGGCCCAAACAATGTGACTACTCTGCAATGGAGGACTAGAGTTGCCGACGGTGAGCGGCCAACTCAGCAGCAGTATCACGGGTATCGAGGCTCGTACTGGAGATAGAGAGAGTGAAATCGAGGCAGCACTGCAAGAGTTAAAAAGCACGTTTACTCGAGGCTTCAGCGCTACTGGAAGGCTCTGCAATGAAAGGAAGGCACACAGATTCAAACACAGCTCTGCACGGGTAGCGAGGCACAGCACTAATCGTGGGTAACACCAGGCAAGGCAGTCACACTGAAGCGGGCAACAGAGACTGATAATGTCGCAGCGGCGACAACTGGAACGCAGGTCACTGGAACAAGCTGGAAGTCGATCTTCGGAGCAGGAAGTCAGCCGGCCGAGTCGGAGCACGTAGGAGGCAGTCATACAAGCCGGGTCATACACAAGCAGGAACGTCAGTCTAGCCGGGTCGGGATCCAAGGGTGGTACGCAGACGAGCCGGGTCATACACAAGCAGGAACACTGGAGAATAGTCAGGACAAGCCGAATCGGTACACAGGAACTCAGAATACAGGAACACAGCAACAGCACTACTGGCTCAGGAACACCACGAAAGGGCATCTGACAGATGTGATAGCCAGGTATAAAAAGGTCATCAGGGGGCGGGTCAAACCCACTCAGCAAATCAGTGTCAGCCACAACTGAGAGTGACAGGAATCACAGGCACTGTGATACAGGGTAGTGGAAGGTAAACCTTTTAGTGGCACAAAGTGTTCCATCTTTGAAAACTTGTCCACAATCATTAAAATGACTGTATAACCCATGGAACTCTGGAGTTCGACCATAAAAACAACGGATAAATGTGACCAGGGGCATTCCTCATTGGCCACTGTCTGAAGAAAACTCACTAGAAGGTGTCTAGGAGACTTGGTTTGAGCACAACTCGTACATGTGGCCATAAAGGCGGTACAATCGGCCCTGAGACTAGGCCACCAGAATACTCGTGACACAGACCATATCAGTTGGTCTCGACCAATGTGACCTGCAACTTTCGAGGCATGATATGTCTCCAACAGTTTAATGCGCAACTGTGCAGGAACAAAGCAACCGCCTTCAGGTTTCTCAGTAGGAGCAGAGTCTTGTGCCACTAGGATCTCCTCTGCTAGAGGAGAAGTGATACAGGTTTGAATAGCAAGGATACGATCAGCCGGAATGATCGGAGAGGGTGGAACCTCATCTCGGGATGAGCTATAGAACTGGCGGGATAACGCTTCTGCACTTATATTTTTAGAGCCAGGAAGAAAGGAAACCACAAAATTGAAAGGAGACAGAAACAGTGCCCATCTGGCCTGTCTGGGAGACAACCACTTGGCTTCAGAAAGGTTGATGAGATTCTTGTGGTCAGTAAGAATTAAGATAGGAGCTTTATTGCCTTCAAGCAAATACCTCCATTCTTTCAAGGCCAGGACAATGGCCAGTAATTCTCTGTCCCCAATCTGATAAAGCATCTCTGCTTTGGACAGTTTTATCAAATAGAACCCACACAGACATGACGCCTCACCAGGAGCTGAGCGTTGGGACAACAGGATGCCTACACCGAACTCTGATGCATCTACCTCCAGGGAAAAGGGCAGGGAGGGATTGGGATGTGCCAATATGGGTCCTGCAGCGGAGGCTGCTTTAAGGTTGTCAAAAGCCAAAATAGCCAATTGACCGTTCAGAAGTTTTAGCCCCTTTACAAGTCATGTCCTTCAGGGGTTTAACCAAAGTGTAGAAATTCTTAATGAATTTTGTAGTTTGTAAAACCCAGAAACCTTTGGATCGCTTTGAGTCCATTAGGAAGTGGCCAAATCACAACAGCAGATAACTTTTGAGGGTACATGGCAAACCCGGCGGTGGAAATAATATAGCCCAGGAACAAAACTTGGGTCTTGTGAAATTCACACTTCTCGAGTTTGCAGAACAATTTGTTCTCACTTAATAGGCCAAGGACTCTGGATACATCAGACTGATGAGTCTCCAATGTGGGAGAGTGAATAAGGATATTGTCTAAATAAACCACCACACAACTCTGAAGGAGTTCTCTTAGCACATCATTTATGAACTCCTGGAAGACAGGTGGAGCATTACACAATCCGAAGGGCATGACAAAATACTCATAGTGCCCACTCCGGGTATTGAATGCCGTCTTCCATTCGTGACCCTTTTTAATCCACACCAAGTTGTGTGCAGCTCTCAGTTCAAGTTTGGTGCATATCTTTCAGCCTTTAACCCGGTCAAAGAGTTCAGTGATCAGGGGAATAGGATGCACATTCTTCAGCAAAATCTTATTCAGACCACGAAAGTCAATACATGGACGTAGCTCTCCGTCCTTCTTCTTGACAAAAAAAGTCCAGCACCAGCAGGAGATGTGGACTTACGAATAATGGCTCTGGCCAGCGCATCAGACACGTATTCCTCCATTGCCTTATTCTCGTCCACAGACAAGGGGTAGGTACGGCCCCTAGGAGGAGAACTACCAGGCAACAATTCCAACGCATAATACATACGGTGGAAGAACCTCGGCCTGACTTTCACTGAAAACGTCTATAAATGACATATGCTCCTCGGGAAGGAGTGGAGTCGAAGCTTGAGTGACTCTTACGGGACATGATAGACAAGACTTTTTGCATTGTGGAGACCAGGACTCGACCTCACAAGTGTGCCAATCTATCCTGGGGTTATGTTTTTGTATCCAAGGAAACCCAAGGACCATGGCATGATGTGGATAATTAATTACCTGAAACTTCAGGATTTCCGTATGCAGGGCTCCCACTGTCATGGTTAACAAGGCGGTCTCATGAGTGATGTATGAAGGCTGTAATGGTCTGCCATCAGTAGCCTCAACGGCCTTCCCACAGTACAGTCACAGGCACTCCCTTCTCCTAAAGGCCCTCTCCTCTCTCGAAAGCCGAGTGACACCCACCAGCCTAGGTTCCTCACTCTCAGAGATCAGATCAGGAGGCATGGGAGGATAGGGTGGTTCAGGATCATGAGGAGGGGGATCCCTTTGAGGCCTCCGCAGGCTCTCAGCGGCTGAGGGTCTCCCCCTGACTATGGCATCCACCTGCATATGTTCAGTACCATCAAAACTCAGTCCCGAACACATGGGGGGGGGGGGGAGGATAGGGTGAGCCAGCAAAAAAAGCAGTACCTCTTTGAGGACCTCCGCAGGTACTCCTTAAACAAGGGTCACTCTCTGATTCTGGAATCTACCAGACACAAAATTCAATCAGTAAATTCAAATCATTCGGTAGATCACAAGCCGCGATCTCATCCTTCATAGTATCATTGAGCCCTTGAAAAAAACGGCCATCAGGACCTCATTATTCCAGTCAACTTCAGCTGCATGGGTACGGAACTCAATTGCATAGTCGGCCACTGTGCGGTTACCCTGATGCAGGGTGCTTAGATGCCAAGGCCAAGCAGCCTGGCCTAACAAAAACTTGTCAAAATGATTTCACAAATTCAGAGAAATTTTGAACAATGGGTTTATTCGTTTCCCATAGGGGATTGGCCCATGCCAGTGCCCTGCCCATGAGGAGAGATATAATGAAACCAACTTTACTGTGCTCATTAGGAAAATCATCCGGTACCAACTCAAAATATATGCCCAGTTGATTAAGAAAGCCACGGCATCCATCTGGATCCCCATCATACCGCTGTGGGAGCTGAGCGGAACCTGTCAACCTTTTGTCCATGCCTGCGCCAGGAGAGGTTGTAACTACTGGTGCCGGGAGGGCTTGGGAGGAGCCACCAGTTGAGTACAGATGTGCTGAAGGTTAGCAGTGCGCTGCGAAACTGTCTGCATGGCCAAAGATAACTGATCTAGTCGTTGACTCAGTGTCTCCATCCTTTCCAGGATGCTTTGAAAAACTGCATCACTGTCTGAACTCATGGCCCTTTGCGTACTGTCATAGTTCCCAGAGAAGTTCAGGAGTCAGTACAGTATAGTTAAATGTGATTTTTTGACAACAGAAAGGTAATAATAATAATAATTTGTGATTTTTATAGCGCTTTTCTCCCTGTGAGACTCAAAGCGCTTTACAAATCTATAAACAAACATAACATTTAAGGGTTCCTTATGGTCACATGAGTTGACTGAATGCCTGATAAAAGTGATGGGCCTTTAGCTTTTTTTTAAAAGTCTGTAATGATGCTGCCTCTCTGATTGAGGACGATAAAGAGTTCCAGAATGTGGGGGCAGCGTGGCTGAATGCCTGGGAACCTGAGGTTATCTTTATTCTGGGCACTGATAGGAGGGATCTGTTGGCTGACCGCTGTGAGCAGGATTGAATATAGGGTGTTAAGAGCTCTTTCAGGTACTGTGGGCCTTGATTATTTAAGGCTTTGAAGGTCAGCAGGCCAATTTTAAAATATGTTTGCCATTTAATTGGAAGCCAATGCAGGGAGTGGAAAACTGGTGTTTTGTGACGAGTTTTATTGGTCAGTAGTCTGGCTGCTGCATTTTGTACTATCTGTAGGCGATGGAGTTCTTTTTCTGGGAGGCCCAAGTAAAGTGCGTTACAGTGATCTAGACGAGTAGATATAAATGCATGGACTAATGTTAGCATATTATCAGGTGGAATTAAGTGTTGTATCCTGGATATGTTTCTCAGATGAAAGAAGGCAGATATTACAGAAGAGATCTGCTGTTTAAATGACAGTCCAGAGTCAATCATCACTCTGAGACTTTGTACCTCTGTTGAATTAATGAGTTCAGAGTCTCCAAGTTTCAGGCCAGTTGGGTGATCCTGAGATATTCTTGTTGCCCGGGGTCCCCTCACCAAGAGTAACTCTGTTTTGTCAGGGTTCACTTTAAGACAACTAGCATTCATCCACTCTGCCTCCTAGACCACAGATGCGCTGCAAGCGCGCTATTAAAATCCCATGGTCAATGGTGTCATATGCAGCTGAGAGATCCAGGAGGATTAGGATGGAGTAATCACCTTTGTCTCTCACCAAAAGGAGATCATTTAACACTCGGACTAGCGCTGTTTCCATGCTGTGGCGGCATCTGAAACCTGACTGGAAAGGATCAAAGATGTTATAGCTTGATAGATGGGCCTCCAGTTGAGTTGCCACAACTTTTTCAATGATTTTCCCCAGAAATGGGAGATTGGATACTGGTCTGTAATTTGCTAAGCAGTCTGGATCTAGTGAGGGTTTCTTTAGGAGGGGTTTTACCACTGCTTCTTTTAGAGGATCCGGGAAGATTCTACTTTTTAGTGAACACTCCACTATTTTTGTGAGGGCTGGGGTAAGTGTTTCAGTACATGCAGATATAAGACGAGTTGGGGCAGGGTCTAAGTCACACGTAATGGGGCGCAACTTTTGCATGGTTCTTTTAATCTCTATAGCCACATTTGTAAAAGTAGACCAGAAACTGGGGAATCTGGTCTTCCACTGTAGTGGTTCTGGTGGGTAACTGGTTGGCGTGCTGTGATGGAGGAAATCTTGTCTGTGAAGAAGATCGCAAATTCTTCACATATCTTGAGAAAAGTTCGTGGGTATATGCATGCATGCTGGTTTGCAGAGCCTTTCTACTGTGCAAAACAGTTGCCTGGGTCTGTTGCGGGAAAGTGTGATTTTGCGTGACAAAAATTAGGATTTTTTCTGAGTTATCTTAAATTGATATTCATTGAGGTGATTGATAAGAGCAACTTTGTCCTCTGGGTCATGTGTCCTGCACCACCTTCTCTCGAGTTTACGGCCTGTTCTCTTCAATTCTCTGATGGTGCATATGTGTGATGGTGCAATGCTTTCTAGGGTGTCTCTTATGGTTTTGTTGTAGAGTTGGACTAAGGAGCCAGGGTCTTCACAAGTACCCATCAGTTCACTTAGATCCATATTTGATGTTACGTCCAGTGGGGTCACCCCTTTTAATGAGCGGTGTTTGACCAGGTTCTGAGGCTGTGGTCTGGCTGATTGTGATCCAATGGAATAGTGTATTGAGTGGTGGTCTGACCATACAACTGGATTTACAGTTACTGGCGACACTTCTAGTCCACACTGGAACACTAGATCAAGCGTATGACCTTTTCTGTGGGTGGAAGTGGCAACTATTTGTATGAAGCTGAGCGCACTCATCAGGCTGAGGAGATCCTGCCCAAGTTGGGATAGTGTGTCATCAATCCAAATGTTGAAGTCTCCCAATATAATCCATCTAGGGTGTTCAAGGATTAAACCAGTCAAAAGGTCTGGGAGTTCTTGAAGAATTCTCTTCCTATCTCCTGGGGGTCTGTATATTAACAGTATCCGAAATCCTCTATCTATTGAGATGCTAGCAGCTATACATTCAAAAGAATGGGGTGTGTGGACTGATATTGGCTTGGGGTTTAAGGATGATTTGACACAGATCATTACTCAACCTCCCTTGCGCTCTTGTCTCGGGCAGTGGAACACTGTATAATTGCCTGGAACAGCTGCTGCTAGGATAGGCCCTGCATTGTCATCTAACCACTAGTGATGATCGAGCACCCCAATGCTCGGGTGTTCGGGTGCTCTGACCGAGCGCCCCCGGAGGCTCGAGTGCTCGGCAGAGCACCTGAGCCCCATTGAAGTCAATGGGAGGACTCGAGCATTACACCAGGCACCCCCTGCTCTGATGAGGGGAGGGTGCCTGATCCATAGGAAAAGGGCAGAAAATGATGGAAACACCACAGAAATGGTTCAGGGACAGCATAGGGAGGATGTCTGGATGCATCTTGGACTTCAACGTCGCTGCTGGGAACGATGTTTCGCCCGTAGTACGCCGTAAAACACACAAAAAGGAAGATAAAAACGACTTTAGGCGAAAAATTGTTACCAAACAGTATTTGCTGTATATTTACTTGTATATCATCTGCAAATTCTGCAAAAAATTTCATCGATTTTTCGGAACTGGGGCCATGATTAAGAGGGAAACGTGCGCAGAGGCAAATTCTCCCAAAAATTTCCTCGATTTTTCTGAACTGGGGCCATGATTAAGAGGGAAACGTGCGCAGAGGCAAATTCTCCCAAAAATTTCCTCGATTTTTCTGAACTGGGGCCATGATTAAGAGGGAAACGTGCGCTGAGCCGACCATCTAAAACATTATGGGTGAGGGTCTGCTGCGGAGCTGACCATCCTAAACATTATATGCGAAGGCCCGCTAGTGAGCTGACGCTATAAAACATTATATGAGAGGGCCCGCTAGAGAGCTGACCCAATAAAACATTATATGAGAAGGCCCGCTGGTGAGCTGACCTATACAAAAATTGTCAAACAGCGCCCGCTGGTGAGCTGGCCCTATATAAAAATTATATCACAGGGCCCGCTGGTGAGCTGGCCCGATATAAAAATTATATCCCAGGGTATATGGAAGAGAGTCAACCATATACCCATTTTTTGGGTGGAAGGGGTGAATGGGAATACAGAGTATTCCCATCATTGTAAATAACATATATAAAGTGACTTTATGTTCCCCCGGGGCTTTCCTCCAGTGGAGTGGAGAAGTCAGGGGAAATCCAGGCCTTGTTCATTTTTATAAGTGTCAACCTATCAGCATTTTCGGTGGAAAGGCGGATACGCTTATCTGTTATGATGCCACCAGCAGCACTAAATACCCGCTCAGACAGAACGCTGGCGGCAGGGCAGGCCAGCACCTCCAAGGCGTAGAGTGCCAGTTCATACCACGTGTCCAGCTTGGACACCCAGTAGTTGTAAGGCACAGAGGGATCATTGAGGACGCTGACACGGTCTGCTACGTACTCCTTCACCATCTTCCAAAACTTTTCCCTCCTTGTGACACTAGGCTGCGCATCAGGGTGAGGGTGCTGGCGGGGTGTCATGAAGGTGTCCCACGCCTTGGAGAGTGTTGCCCTGCCTTTGTCGGAACTGCTGTGTGCTCCCCTTTTCTCCCCTTCTCGGTTGGCCAAGGTAGCACGTACTCTGCCGCCAGCGTTGTCAGATGGAAGATTTTGGAGCAATTTTTCAACAAGAACCTTCTGGTATTGCACCATTTTGCTTGTCCTCTCCACCGGAGGAATGAGAGATGAGAAATTCTCTTCGTAGCGGCAGTCCAGAAGGGTGAACACCCAGTAATCCGTGTTGTCTAAAATGCGTGTAACGTGTGGGTCACGGGAAAGGCAGCCTAACATAAAGTCAGCCATGTGTGCCAGAGTACCAACAGGCAAGATTTCGCTGTCCTCACCAGGAGGATGACTCTCAATCTCCTCATCCTCTTCCTCCTCTTCTGCCCACCCACGCTGAAGAGATGGAACTAAAGTTCCATGGCTACCCTCTGTAGCGGAGGCAACCGTGTCTTCCTCCTCCTCCTCCTCCTCCTCCGCCTCCTCCAATTGTCGCTGAGAAGACGAAGTGAGGGTGCTCTGGCTATCACCTTGTGTAAGCTCTTCCTCCCGCATTTCCACCTCTTCCACATGCAAAGCGTCGGTTTTAATTGTGAGCAGCGAGCGTTTCAGTAGACACAGAAGTGGGATGGTTACACTGATAATAGCGTTATCGCCGCTCACCATCTGTGTCGATTCCTCAAAATTGCTTAAAACCTCACAGAGGTCTGACATCCATTCCCACTCCTCACTTCTGATTACAGGAAGTTGAACGGAGAGGCGACGACCGTGTAACAGCTGGTACTCCACTACTGCCCTCTGCTGCTCACAAAGCCGGGCCAACATGTGGAAGGTGGAGTTCCAGCGCATGCTCACGTCACACAGCAGCCGGTGAGCTGGCAATTGTAAGCGCTGCTGCAGCTTCAACAGGCCGGCTGAAGCTGTAGATGACTTACGGAAATGTGCACACACGCGGCGCACCTTCGTCAAGAGATCATGCAAATTGGGGTAGGTTTTTAGAAATCGCTGAACCACTAAATTAAATACATGCGCTAGGCATGGTACGTGTGTGAGCTTGCCGAGTTCCAAAGCCGCCACCAAGTTACGCCCATTATCACACACAACCATGCCTGGTTGCAGGTTGAGTGGCGAGAGCCACTGCTCGGTCTGGTGACTAATCCCCTGCAACAGCTCTGAGGCCGTGTGCTGTTTGTCCCCAAGGCAGATCAGCTTCAGCACGGCCTGTTGACACTTCCCCACTGCAGTGCTACACTGCTTCCAGCTACCGGCTGATGGGTGAGTGGCGCTGCGCGCAGAGAATTCGGAGGTGGAAACGGAGGAGGAGGAGCCAATAACGTAGGTGCTGGCGGAAACCCTGATGGAGGTAGGGCCCGCAATCCTCGGCGTGGGTAGCACCTGTGCCATCCCAGGGTCCGAGTCGCTCCCAGCCTCCACGACATTCACCTAGTGTGCCGTCAGGGAAATGTAGCGTCCCTGGCCACAAGCACTTGTCCATGTGTCAGTCGTTAAGTGGACCTTCCCAGTAACTGCGTTGGTCAGGGCACGGGTGATGTTACGGGACACATGGTGGTGTAAGGCGGGGACGGCACACCGGGAAAAGTAGTGGCGGCTGGGGACTGTGTACCGAGGGACAGCTGCTGCCATCAGGCTGCGGAAGGACTCAGTCTCCACAAGCCTAAATGGCAGCATTTCGATGGCCAGTAATTTGGAAAGGTGTGAGGTTAGTGCTATGGCCTGTGGGTGGGTGGCTGGGTATTTTCGCTTGCGCTCAAATGCCTGGGGTAACGACATTTGGACGCTGCGCTGGGACAGGGAAGTGGATGTGGTCGCTGATGGTGCTTCAGATGGTACAGGTGCAGGGCGGGAGGTATGCGGGCCTGCGCCTTCGACAGGCGATTGGCCGGCACCGAAAACAGGGGAAGAGGAGGCAGTGGTGTGGCCTGCAGACACAGATTGGCGATCCGGGCGTTCCTCCCACTTATTACGGTGCTTGGATGCCATGTGTCGGATCATGCTGGTGGTGGTGAGGTTTCTAGTGTTCATGCCTCGGCTCATTCTGGTGTGGCACAGGTTGCAAACTACAATTCTTTTGTCGTCCGCACTTTCCTTAAAAAAACGCCATACCGCGGAACACCTACCCCTTGGCAAGGGAGATTTACGCAAGGGGGTGCTCCGTGGAACATTTGCGGGCCGGTTTGGTGCGGTCCGCCTTCTTTCTGTAGCCACACCACTGCCTCTTCCAGCCTGTTGCGGTGCTGCAGATGGCTCACCCTCAGGACTGCTGTCATCGCTCGGCTCTCCACCTTCCCAGGTGGGGTCAGTCACCTCATCGTCCACCAAGTCCTCCTCCACTTCCTCACTCTGATCATCCTCCTCATGTCTTGATCCCACCACATACTCAGTCATTGACAACTGTATATCATCCTCCTCATCAAGGTCTTGAGACAGTAAAAGTGGTTGATTTGATGGCAACTGTGTCTCATCATCATCATCATCCACTTCCTTTGACCTTAAATGCCGTTCCCCTCTGTCATCTTCTTGTGATTGGGTACCCTCTAGAGGTTGTGAATCAGGGCACAAGATGTCATGTTCCTCTGCAAGCGTGCTTGGAGAGAGGTTCAAATTAAGGATTGGTGATGAGACGAGCTCCTCACTATATCCCAGTGTGGGATCACTTCTTTGACCAGACCCTCTATGGTGGGAGGAAGGATGATCAGGGTGAGGATTATGTTGACCAGACTCTTGGCTACTGAGAGTGGACCTGGTGGAAGACAGGGTGGTGCTTAACCGACTGGAAGCAGTATCAGCTGAAATCCAACCGACCACCTGTTCGCAGTGGTCTGACCTCGAGAGTGATGTCCTGTGACGCCCTGTAAACTGAGACATGAAGCTAGGTATGGTGGATGTCTTTCTTTCTTGTGCTCTGGCACCAGGCACAGTTTCTACGCGTCCTGACCCGCGCCCTGAACTATCAGGATCACGTCCACTTCCCCGTCCCTTTTTACCCGCCTTCTTCATATTACACGGAATATGTGCTGCAAATCTGCAACTTTGCACACTAAACAGAATGTGCTGCTTATCTGCGGCTCGGCACAGTGAATGGAATATGTGACTTTGATATTTTACACTTTGCACACTAAACAGAATGTTCTCCTAATCTGCAACTTTGCACACTAAACAGAATGTGCTGCTTATCTGCGGCTCGGCACAGTGAATGGAATATGTGACTTTTATATTTTACACTTTGCACACTAAACAGAATGTTCTCCTAATCTGCAACTTTGCACACTAAACAGAATGTGCTGCTTATCTGCGGCTCGGCACAGTGAATGGAATATGTGACTTTGATATTTTACACTTTGCACACTAAACAGAATGTTCTCCTAATCTGCAACTTTGCACACTAAACAGAATGTGCTGCTTATCTGCGGCTCGGCACAGTGAATGGAATATGTGACTTTTATATTTTACACTTTGCACACTAAACAGAATGTTCTGCTAATCTGAAACTTTGCTCACTAAACAGAATGTGCTGCTTATCTGCGGCTAGACACAGTGAATGGAATATGTGACTTTTATATTTTACACTTTGCACACTAAACAGAATGTTCTGCTAATCTGAAACTGCACACTAAACAGAATGTGCTGCTTATCTGCGGCTCGGCACAGTGAATGGAATATGTGACTTTTATATTTTACACTTTGCACACTAAACAGAATGTTCTGCTAATCTGAAACTTTGCACACTAAACAGAATGTGCTGCTTATCTGCGGCTCGGCACAGTGAATGGAATATGTGACTTTTATATTTTACACTTTGCACACTAAACAGAATGTTCTGCTAATCTGAAACTTTGCACACTAAACAGAATGTGCTGCTTATCTGCGGCTCGGCACAGTGAATGGAATATGTGACTTTTATATTTTACACTTTGCACACTAAACAGAATGTTCTGCTAATCTGAAACTTTGCACACTAAACAGAATGTGCTGCTTATCTGCGGCTCGGCACAGTGAATGGAATATGTGACTTTTATATTTTACACTTTGCACACTAAACAGAATGTTCTGCTAATCTGAAACTTTGCACACTAAACAGAATGTGCTGCTAATCTGAGACTTTGCACACTAAAAAGAATGTGCTGCTAATCTGCAACTTTGCACACTGAACAGAATGTGCTGCTAATCTGCAACTTTGCACACTAAACAGAATGTGCTGCTAATCTGCAACTTTGCACACTAAAAAGAATGTGCTGCTAATCTCCAACTTTGCACACTAAACAGAATGTTCTCCTAATCTGAAACTTTGCACACTAAACAGAATGTGCTGCTAATCTGCTGCTAGGCACAGTGAACGGAATATGTGACTTTTTTTTTTAAACTCTGCCCCCCAAAACAAAATATATCTGCTGCCCCCACACACAGTAGTCCTAAAAAGGACTTTTGGGTCTTTTTTTTGTTCAACAACACTTTTCTTCTCCCTACACTGACTTTCCCTTCCTATCCTCATCTCTCCCTGGCTAAGACTGAGCCGAACTCGCTGGTCAGGTGCTATACAGCACCCGATCACGGGTTCTGGCCAGCCAATCAGTGTAATGCCAGCAGCCAACATGGCTGCTGGCATTACACTGATGTCAGAGCCTCCCTGCACGTTTATTGGCTGCGCAGCAGCCGCGAAATGTGCGGGGAGGAGACCCGAACATGGCGGGCGAGCACATGCGGTACTCGTACAAGTACCGCCATGTGCCGAGCAGAGCGATGCTCGAGCCGAACCGAGCTTCGGCCGAGCATGCTCGCTCATCACTACTAACCACGATTCTGTGATGCACGCTAATTCACATGTTTCAATAAGGTTGGCGATAATAGCTGTTTTGTTCTTTATTGAACTGGCATTGCACAGGATTGATCTGATAGGCCAGTCTTGGGGTTCTGAGTTCTTGCTCTGTACTTTGGAAACAATGTGTCTTCTTATGGGGATCACACAAAGATGTTTCCTTGATTTGAATGTGCGCTTTTTGTGGCTTCTGGATTGAATCACTTCAACTGGGTTTGCAGGTAGAAGTGGCGGAGTGGCTATGATAGTGTCAGGAGATTGAACTTTAAGTTTTGATTTTCCACCACGGCAGCCCCTGTGAGTGCCTTTAAAGATGCAAAGCAATTTTAAGGTAACCACTTGCGAGGGGCTGAGTGGAGAGACCACTTTTTGGGGTTGTAGGGAATACAAATATGAGGCAGAATGGGTGATCATTCCCTCAGCAGTGAGGGGGTTAAAATAGCCTCTGAGGTTTACAGGGATGTCAGCTGTGGGGGATGATCACATTGTCCTGTTCTTTAGGATGCAGGCAAGTGTGAGGTGTGGAATTTTGCACTTCAGGATGCTTAGTAGATAACAGATAAGAAAGCATGCATGTAGATCAGATTGCAGTGTTTCAAATATGTTTCAGTGAAATATATAGTTGATTTTTTTTTCTTTTTGTTTCTTTGTTTTTTCATCAATAAGTTTTCACAGTGTGTAGAAGTTAAATCTGAGCATTACTGAATAGATGATCAAATCCAAAACCCAATTAACAACTGGAGGTGAGTATAGGTGATCATTCCCTCATCATTCATAGGGATAAAATAGCATCTAAGTTTTGCAGGGATGTCAACTGTGGGTGATGGTCACATTGTCCTGTTCTATAGGATGCAGGCCAGTGTGAGGTGTGGAATTTTGCACTTCAGGCTGCTTTGTAGATAACATAGATAAGAAAGCATGCATGCAGGTCAGATTACAGGAGTTCAAAACCAGTATGCTTCAGTGAAATGAAATCTGAGCATTGCTGAATGGATGATCAAATACAAAACCCAAATAACAACTGGAGGAGAGTCAGTTTTATAGTTTCAATGTACCTTGTTTGTGGTGTTCCAGTGGCGTTCTCTTCTTAGCAGTAAGAGGGTCCAGGGGAAGTATATTTCAATCCGCTGTACATCTCAGTGTTATAATGCCATCCGTTTCATTTTGGTAAATCCAGGTATGTGGAATGTGGAGTAGAGCTTGGTCCTTGGCATATTTTTGGTGAATTTTGAAAACAAGGAGGTTATAATGAAGGTAATTCCTGGAGAGTTCAGGAGCATGAGAAAATGTGGCAGCCAGCAGGGGAGCCTACAAGAAGAAGGTAACCAAAATAAGTAAATATATACAGCAGGAACAAGCAGAGGGTTATAAGCCAGCAAGCACTAATATCAGAAATAATAGGCTGCCAAGCTTGACCACACTGCTAGTGACTTGGCCTAAGCCACTGGAAGTCTCTGCAGGAACCAGGAGCAGGAACAGGGACAGGAACAGGAACTCAGGATCTTGATCCGATGATGAAGGTGTACCGACTCAAGCCTGCAGTCAGTAAGGAGCGTTTTCTAACTCATGCCTGCAGTCAGAGAAGAACTAGATAGTTGACCCACGCCTGCAGTCAGTATCAATGCCGGTCTACCAGAGCCCCAGGTCTGCACTAGATTGGGTGTCTGCTAGGTACAAGGAACACACGTAAGAGTAGTCAGACAGAGCCACAAGTCAGCTGTGAATAATATTAATTATCACAAAATTGTGACACTCCAGTAGACATATAGATACAGTAATCACAGGGTTTATTTTAAAATTCGCCTTTGTGTTTTTATATGGATGCAATAAAAGTTATATTTTAATTTTATTTTTATAGTATGGTGTCCCTATTTGGTAGACATATCACCACACATATAAGCCAGGTATCTCATTTTGGAAGGTGGGATTGGTGCTGTTTTTAGGCTTCTTTTTCTGTCTTTTTTCATTAAAATGGATGGAAGACTAGACAGGTCATACACAGAGCCCAAGGTAAGAGAACTGCTATGAACAACAACGCAAGGGCGACTGGTGTAAGCTACAGTCTGCCCTTTAAACCCCAGAGCAGGAAGTAGCAGGGAAGAGCATCAGGAAAATTAAACTAAAAGCAGGTCTGTGACATTTTGGCGCCTTGCGCCCGTAATTGACGCATCCATGCACCCTGCATCATACTGAGCGACAGTCTGTTGCAAATGATGCATCATGGCAATGTGCCCAAATCTTGCGTCACAGCAACGCACGATAATCCAGTTCTACAGTTCCACTTGAGGACATGGGCGACATAGGACGCCACCATTAGCGTCCAGACCAGGCTTCCAGCAGGACGCCAGGAACACAGCAATGCCTTCAGCCCAGATGCTTTTGATCCAGCGGCGTCAAAAGCGCTGCGCTGGCCTATAGGTACTGTAACAACTATGCACAAACTGCCGTCAAGCCCATTCCAAATCCATATGCCCCCATTTCCATGAAAACAATAAATAAAACTAGGTTTAGAGGAGACCTTATCACATTGTTCAAGTATATGTATCACGGTGCCCGTGCTATGCTGGCGACATTCTGTCAGTTTCCTCGATTGAACTCGCTCATTGGTTGAAGTGACTTGTCTCCACCCAGTATTTGTTCTTAAATACTGGGCCTTGTCACTTATCCGGTGCCCTTTCGTGATGTTTCCGTACCAGCACTTGTTCCTGTATTTCGTGTCATCTCTGTGTACCGACCCGGCCTGCCAGACTACTCCGCATCTTGTTCTTGCCTGTGTACCGACCCGGACTGCCTGACTATTCTACATCTCGTTCCTGTCCTGTGTACCGACTCAGATTGGCTGACATTCCTGCTCTGTGTACCGACCCGGCCCAGCTGATGTCCCTGCTCTTGTGTACCGACTCGGATTGGCTGACGTTCCTGCTCTATGTACTGACCCAGCCCGGCTGATGTTCCTGCTCCGTGTACCGACGCGGATTGGCTGGCGTTCCTGCTCTGTGCACCGACCCGGCCCGGCTGGGCTCCTGTAGTTGTGTATCTCTCCTGCTATGCCTTAGCCGGTCTCCGGTTGGGGTTGTGACAGAATCCTCTCTGTCTCCGGACAGTTCCTCTCTGCAGTCTAGTCTCCATTGTTACCGCTGTCGCCCAGGCGACATTGCTGTGTGTGCCTTCCCTCCGTGCAGTCCTTGGTTGGGTGCCTTTCCGGGCAAGTTGCTCTAGTCTCCGTTACTGCTATGGCAGTCCACAAGTTGCCCTGGTCTCCGTTACTTCTACGGCAGTCCACAAGTTGCTCTGGTCTCCGTTACTGCTATGGCAGTCCAAAAGTTGCCCTGGTCTCCGTTACTACTACGGCAGTCCACAAGTTGCTCTAGTCTCCGTTACTGCTACGGCAGTCCACAAGTTGCTCTAGTCTCCATTACTGCTACGGCAGTCCACAAGTTGCCCTGGTCTCCATAACTGCTACGGCAGTCCACAAGTTGGTCTAGTCTCCGTTACTGCTACGGCAGTCCACAAGTTGCTCTGGTCTCCGTTACTGCTTGGGCGTTACTCGATATTGTGCTCTCTCCAAGATTGAGTTTCTTAAAGGGCCTCGCGCTATTAGGGCCTGTCAGTCCTCCCAGCCTAATAGTAACCCATTCAGTGCTGCCTAACTTGAGTATCACACGAAAACTGCCTGACCTGTGTCAGTATATTGTATTCTGTATTATTTGCATATACTGGACCCATGTGGGTATACCTCATTGTAACCTGTCCTGTGTCTGTACTATATTGCTGATATATTACCATTACAATATGAGAGGTCAAGGATCTCTGTGGTGAGCTATTAATTCCAAGGCCTGATCAGGTGACCAGGGAGATTAGAGGAAAGGAGGTTTAGACTTCAGCAGAGGAAGGGTTTTTTTTACAGTAAGGTCTGTTAAATTGTGGAATTCCTTGCCCAAGTAGGTGGTTATGGCAGATACAATGGATACATTTAAGAGAAGATTAGATACATTTCTTTCAAAAGGGAACTTACAGAGTTATACTGTTTTTTTAGAAGAGAGATCAGGAAGGCCTGATAAAGACTAACTTATTTAGTAGCAGGAAAGCTATAAAATTCTCAGTCACTGGGGAAGGAGACGAAGGTTGAACTTGATGGACCTGTGTCTTTATTCAACCTAATTTACTATGTTACTATGTAACATTTTGCATCCTCTAATTTCAAATCATCTAAATACTTCACAAAGTCAATACATAATTACAGGCCTCACAGAAGGTTTCCACACTGGAATTTTAGCCAGTCCAGTGTTATCAGTTGAATGTCCAAACTTAGCATCAGCACAAGCAGACCCAAATACAGTCACCTCACTATTACCGGAAGAAGCAGTGAAAGGTTTCCTTTTAGGCCCCTTCCCCTCCAACTCCCATTTCCCATACGAAGAATAAACCCTCTAGGCCTAGCTACTCATAAATTCACACTGAAAAAATGACATCATAGACTTATCAGCCACCCATGCCACACTAGCACCCAGTATAAATTCACTGATCCCCTCAGAAGCATACTCTTTACAATATGCTAGCATAGATAATGCCATAACACAAGCCCTCCCGAACTGCTGGCTCTCCAAAGCAGACATAAAAGAAGCATTTAAACTCCTTCCAGTACACCCCCCCCCCCTCTGGCACTTACAAGGTATAAAATGGCTAGGCCAATTCTGTTTCTGCACACAACTTACATTCGGTTGCAAAAGAAGTCCCAAAATCTTTGATGAATTCGCTTACATACTCTGCTGGCTGCTGCTAAGCCACTGCCATTTCCCTTCTGTTCTACACTACCTAGATGATTTTCTATTAATAGACCACTCAGTCTTCCCCCTGATAGCCTTAGGAAACTCTTAGCATTATTTAATTCACTCAACATTCTAGTATCTGATCACAAAACCAGCGGCCCATCTAAAAGCATAGAATTTCTCGACATTATCATAGATAAACTTACTAGAAACCCGTATTCCACAAGAAAAGATAGACAGAATAAGAATATTAGTACACAATCACTCGATCAAAACTGCAATAACCAAAGCAGAGCTACAGTCACTTATAGGTCACCTCAGCTTTGCAATGAGAATCATTTCCCAAGGGCGCTCCTTCATATCTCATTCTCACTACTACCTTACGCAAAACAACCTACGTCGCTAATTAATCTAGACTCATCAGCTCCTCCAAATGTGGTCAAACTTCCTATCCCACTGGAATGGCCATACTCTATTCCCTCCGTCCCCATCAGCCGACAGCCCTACAGTTTTCACCTATGCAGCAGCAGGTTCAGGTTTTGCGGCAATAAACCTCAGTGGTTTGCAGAACCATGGCCGCAAGAAGCCCTGAACCTGCACAAATTTTCAAACACATCTCCACTGTTTGAAATTTGTCCCATCATTGCAACAGCCACTCTCTGGGGCTATCAATGGTCTGGGAGAGCGGTTACCTTCTATACAGACAACTTAGCCACTTCTTTACTAATTACAAAAGGTAGATCCCCATCACCACAGATTATGTTATTTCTTAGGAAACTCATCTGGTTATCCCTCTTCCATAAATTCACTGTCATCTGCACATTTACTCCAGGTTCTCAAAATCAGGCAGCTGACGCCCTTTCATGCTTTCAATTTCAGACATTCGCCAGAATCTGCCCAGCAGCAGCCAACTAGCCTTCCGATCCTCCAGCATTCAAAGACCTAATCATGCAATAAACAACCTACTATCTGAGGCATCATCATTCATCAATCAAGCCCTGGCCCCTAACACTAGGACATCCTACAAACGAGCATTGTACACATTCAATAAGTTCATCATACACAAAACCAGCAAACCCATATTGCCAATCCACATTATTAGCATCTACTACTTTCTGTCATACCGTTCTCAAACTAGCAGTTCCATCTATAAAAGTCTACCTAGCTGGTATCCAGCAACTTTTCGCATTACAGTTCCCTCACAGACCATCCATTCTATTCATTTACAGTATAAAATTACTCCTAAGAAGCATATCAAACACTCACCACCCTGCCCATAGCCAAAGACTCCCAATAACTGGTCATATTTTCAAACAAATATATCAATTTTTACAAAGCAATCCCTTTCAAATACAAACAATCATCATTATCTTAACAGCAGTCTGTTCAGCATTTTTTTGATTTTTAAGGCCAGTAGAGTTCATCTGCTGCACCAAGTCAGACATATACATACAGAAAAATCAACTCACTCGTCACTCAGATCACTTTAGTCTATTCTCACGAACTTAAAAACAGATCAGACGCATGGCAGACGCTACATATAGTATTTTGCTACTCACAATAATTGGTGCCCACTTAAAGCCTAGGAAACCTTTATGTACTTATTCAAACATTCCCAAATGACAGCTCACTTCTTCCGCTTCACTCCAGCCCACTCACTACATCCACTTTCACATACTACATTAGTTCTATACTATCACGCCTAGTTTACAATCCAAATAACTGTTCAGGACACTCATTCCGGATAGAAGCAACATCCTCAGCCTCCAAAAATCAAGTTCCAGCACACATAATTAAAAAGCTAGACAGATGGCAATCTTCTTGTTTCACAAAATACATACCAAACCCATCATCCGAAATACGCAGTGCTCTAATAAATCTTGCAAATTAACATGTCATCTTTGCTCAAGCAAATAAAGTCCATATATCTAAAACTTCTTCTTGCCTCTTATTCAGGTTACCTTCGTCTTTCATCCTCTGAGCTACATAGACTCAGATGTCAGCACTTGCCCTACCTATTGTAACTTACTCTGTAAGCCCTGACCACAAGTAAAGGGCTGGGCCTGAATTTGTGGGAGGGGCTGCAAGCCCCTTAAATATCAGGTTGCAGCCTCTCCTACCAGGCTTTATCGTCAGTAGAGCCCCCCACAATCATTCCCACCCTTTATAAACATTATTCCATTAAGGTGTCCCTCTTATTCAGGTTACCGTCATCTTTCATTCTTTGAGCTACATAGACTCAGAGGCCAGCACTTGTCCTACCTAATGTATCTTACTCTGTAAGCCCTGACCACAAATATTTTTTATATATTTTTTGTGTACATTTGTTTTTTGAATTCAATTCTGTTCTTTAGGATTATTGTGATATCAATGTTTAGGGTTCATGATTCGTATGTAACAACTTTCTGGTGGTTTCTTCGTGTAATGCTTGTGATTTGCCATGATGTTTTAATATCAGCCGGGTATCTGTGGCTCTAGATGCTGCATTACCAGATAAGTAGGAGTGTTAATAAGGTGCACCTTATGAACGGTAGAACGGTGTGCAGCCGCGCGGGGAGCCAGTAATTCCATGACAGTCCAGGACCGTCATGGGTTCTTAAGGGTATAACAACCTTAAGGGGTTAAATGTATTATGGCACAATAAAAACTTGTTGTTGCTCTAATGTATTATTAACCATAATAAAGGAAGCCTATCTCTAATCCAAATGTTTGTTGATCTTGCTGTTGAATTAGCCATTTATCCAGATAGCTTAATAATTAGGAGTTATGTTTCTGTTACACCAGAAAGCATTTTCTTAAATGGATAGTAATGTTTCACAATAAAAGCAGCTCCAATTAATCTTCATAGTATTTGGAGTCATTTCAATACTGTCCGAGTTGTAGTTCAAGAGTAATTAAATGATAAAATATCCCACTCCTGCCCCTTCTACTGATGTAACACTGATCACCTCAGAGCAGCAAGACTGTCCAGATGGATCTCAGAGAGGGACAATCTTCAATTGGCATAAGGGAAAAACCTGTCAAGCGGGGCAGGGTTTCCTTATGTTCACAATAAGAAGATTGTCCCTTGCTGTGAGCCGTCTGGTCTCAAGACCAGAATCCACATCTGAGGGGTGGTGGCTTACACCAGGTAAATGGAGCAGGAGGGGGATACTTTATCATTCAATTAATCTTGAACTACAACTCTGTCAGTATACGATGAAGATTAATTGAAGCTTCTGTTTTTGTGAAACATTACTATCCCTTTACAACATGGTTCTATTCATTAAACGGTGACCATTAATGGAGTTTGAGATGTATTGATGCTAGAAGATGATTGGGCGATTCATTCAGGTGTGATGATGAAGGGATAAAGTGGTGTTAACCTCTCCAGTGATCTCACTTCTCTTGTTCCTGTGTTATTCTATGAGAGATTGTTCTAGCTTTTAATATATTATGCGTGGGCTCCATAGAAAAACATTTGATCTGGAGATGTAAGATCATGAGAGAAGTAATCTCTACCTTATCAACTGTTCACACCTCACTGTGTAACCCCCCTGCTCCCTGCATGGTGTGAACACTAAGGGGTATATTCAAAGGCAGCTGTTAAGCTAAAAAAAACACCAACGGGTGTTTTAACGTGTATGAAGCCATACAAAGGGCCATGTAATGAACTGCTAACGGCATTAAATCAAGTATTACGGCCGCTACACTAACGTGTGTTTTGGCCCATGTTAAAAAAAAAAAAAAAAAAAAAAAGCTCCATTTTACCATTTAAAGCACTGCGTTAGCTGAAAAAATCCGATAAAGGACTCACTTACCGCACAAAACTAAAGACCTAGTTTTGTTAGCCGTAAAGTCCCTTATCTGATCTTTTGACAGCTAACGCAGCTGTTAACTGGCAAAAGAACCCAATGTCCACAGTGGATGTATTGATATGGGGCCCTAAGCCCCACATCAATACATCCAATGTGCCTAAAACCTGTCCAAAGTTAGTAGGATTAACCCTATGAGTGCCGGTGGGGTATAATTACCCCGCCTGCATTCATAGGGTTAACCCGACTAAGTAAAGCAACATTGCATTAACACTTAACATTAATCCTGATGTCCAGCGGAGTCCTCAGCTTGCTGGTCCTTCTGTTCTGTCTTCTTTCTTCTGTCTTCCACCTTCTCCCTGTAAAATAAAATAAAATAAAAGTATAAAAATCAAGTATGAACGAATACATTCCAGAACCCTTTGAGTGGCAGAGGGGTACATAACGCATTGCAAAGCAATGCATTGCGTATCTCACTGTCACTTAAAGGGATAAATATTTGTGCTCCATAAATATACCCATATATGCCTCCATGTAATAGCCCCAAGGATAAATGCCAATTAATTAAAAAGCTCCACATATACATAAATCAATGAGATTCATTAATGCCCAAAAGTTAACTTAGCTTTAACTGTCTCCGCCTCTTGGAGCGTCTGCAGGGGCGGCAGGAGACACAAATATCCCACAATGCTCCTCTTCAGCTGTGTACGGGCCAATGCCCGTAACACACTGAGGGCATTTGAAGTGAGCCTGCCTTTTCAAGAACAGCTGCTCGAATCTGATTGGCTGAGATATGAAGAACATCCCAGCCAATGGCAGTGAGGGCAATTGAAGTGAGCCTACCCATATATAAAGGCAGGCTAACTTCAAATGCCCTCAGTGTGTTACGGGCATCGGCCTGTACACAGCTGAAAAGGAGCGTCGTAGGACATTTGTGCCGCCACCCTCGCGGCCGCTCCAAGCGGTGGAGACAGTTAAAGCTAAGTTAAGTTTTGGGCATTAATGAAATCTCATTGATTTATATATATGTGGAGCTTTTTAATTCATTGGCATTTATCCTTTGGGCCATTACATGGAGGCATATATGGGTATATTTATGGAGCACTAATATGTAATCCTTTGAGTGACAGTGAGGTACGGCATTGCGTACCCCTCTGCCACTCAAAGGGTTCTGGAATGTATTCGTTCATGCTTGATTTTTATACTTTTATTTTATTTTACAGAGAGAAGAGAAGAGAAGAAAGAAGATTGAAGAGAAGGTGGTGTCCTAATCCAGCTGTCTCATGGGCAAACACAACACTGATCTCAGTGGTTAACCTGGGATTAACAGTTGTTTGGTGTGATTACCTTTCCCTCATCAGTGTGTGAATTCAAATTTATATTTTTCATATGATAATCTATCCTGCAAGTGCATCAGTCATGGTTGTCAAACTCCTCTATTACAACACCATTGGATGGAACTAAATGTGGATAGTCTGGCATCTAGTGTGTTGAAAGTTTGTTGTCAGTTGTTCAAGTTCATCTAACATCATGGACAAACAAAACTTTTGTGGTGTTTTGCTTTGCTAGGTAGATTGTGAGTTGAACTTGGACAAAGTATGTATGTGAAGTGCTCACCCATGCTGTAACACCTTTATACGACATTAACTGTGCATGAGTTGTGTTCACTGCATTTCTTTGCAATGCATTGGAGACAACTCTGTCACTCCACCTGTTTGTCATGCAAAACATACATGGATAAGAATGGGATGAGTCTGAGCATATTTATTGTGGGGAAAATAAACGTATTGGGCTTTTTTTTTTCTTTCTGATGGGGTTTTGGAAGGGGCTGCAGAGGTGGAGGTCCTCACACTCTGGCATGTGACTCTGCTTGTTTGGCCTAGTGGTTTTTGCTGGGCCAGTGCTGGAAGGGGAGGTAGCTGTAGACCTCTCATCTCAACCAGTATTTGGGCCAACATGTCCAGCATCCCAGTTCTAAACTGGAGGAGCTTTGTTGTGAGGACTGCCTGTTGTGCCTCATTGGCTTTGAGGGTATCTGTGTTGCGATGCACATTCTGCTCCAATCTCCTCAGGTACCTTGAGGATCACACAATCCTCATCCGTCACCATTGTATGGGTACCTGTGATCTGTATGGAGGGAGTGTATGGTGGTGTGGTTGGTGGTGGGGATGCCTCTTCAAGACCCTGTGTCTTCTGTTGTTGGACATGCTGAGGATTGACTGTGAGAGGGGCCAGCATGCACAGAGTGCGGGGATGTTGGCTCTTCCAACACATCTATTGATTCCTCGCTCATCTGCGATCTCTCACCCCCTGACTGGGTTGGTGGTGGTGGTGTTAAGTTCTCACATAATTGAGGACACTGGTGCCTACATATTAGCCCCACATGTTCATAGTCCAGTTGACCAGGCTTAATAGTTTGACCACTGGCATCCGGATCCATGCACGCTGGATATGGGGGCACAGGTGGGGCTGAGGCTGCATCCAACTTGTTGGCTGGGTTCTGGCAATGGGGGTCATATAACCCATAGTGTGGTGTGGACACCAAACTGGGCATCCAGTGCCTTCCCGGATGTATAGCTGCTGGTGGGCCCATCCAATACTTGCCTTGGGTGGCTGGAGGCAGCCAACTCCCGTGTGGCATCCATTTGGAGGCAGTGGTGGCTGGCAGACTGTACTTCGGGGGGAGGAGGTGAGGTGGCACTTGATGCCCATACTCTGCAGGTGGTGGGTGTGCTTGGAGACCATACTCTGATCATGGGGGTGGTGGCAGCAATGATGTTGTGGTTTGTCTATCTCTGGCATCCTCAGGAGCTGTGTCACTGGGTGAAAACCTATAGGGTTCCTTCTCACCCTCCTCCTGCTGTTCTGCAGGCATGTATGCTGTGTGAGGAAATGACCTGATGTAATTGGTCATCTAAGCCATGACAGGAGTTCTGCAGAACTATGACATTAATATGTGAACCATTGAGTGGCAGGATGGGATCCCATTGCACTGCTTTGCAATGCATTGGTTACCATCCTGACACACATTGATTGCTGAGATTTACAGGATCCCATACATTGATTCCACTAACCTACAGTGGTGTAGTTTTGGTTGTGGTCAGGTCTTCCAGCGTTAGATGAAGTTACTTATATAAATGATATTTATAGTGGCAAAACCTGGGTTCCTATTAAATCTAGGATGACGACGAAGCGGCCAACCCGGGGGGTCTTGTGTTTCTGAAGGCCAAGGTTCAGCAAACCAATCTGATTTGTTGATTGCAGCATAACCCCTAGAAGCTGAATCATTTGAAAAAACTACAGGAGAGGCATAGCTAGGGGGACAAAAAAAAAGGGAATGAACGTTCCAATGTTTGAGGAATGATGACCACATAGCCAAATCTGATCTTGCTGCTTCATCTAAGGGAATGGTTGTGAAGTAATCCTGAGCTGTAGGTAGAAGAGAGAGAAGGTGGTAAATAAAAGATCTACCTTGGGGTATGATACAAGTGGCAAAGTTTAAGTGGCCTAACAAGGACTGGAGTTCTTTCTCGGAACATGATGTTCTATTGATAAATTTGATTATTAAGGATTGAATCCGTTCAAGCTTGTCCATTGGCAGGCTGGCCTCTATAGTGACTGAGTCAAGACATATCCCCAGAAATTTGACAGAAGTGGCTGGGCAGGATATTTTCTTGGGGGAAATAGGAACGGCCAAGTTCTGAAATGTGGATGTTAGATTATTGAGACCTGATGGACTCGAATTTGGAGACTCTATGATCAAAAAATCGTCCAAGTAATGGATAACATTTGAGCAATTACAGTGGTTGCATAAAATCCAGTTTAGTACTTCTGCGAAGCAGTCAAACAATTTGGGGCTACATTTAAGACCAAATGACAATCTTACTGCAAAGTAGTATAGGTTACACCATTTCATATCCTGGAGATTCCATAGTGACGGATGTACCGGGAGGAGCTTGAAGGCATCTTCAATGTTGACTTTAAACAGCCAGCAGCCGCTCCCGGCCAGCCTAATCAGGGTCATAGCATCTTCTATGGAGTGATATTTAAGGCGATAGTCTTTGGAGGGAATCAATGAATTTATGTTTGGTTGCAAGGTTGCATGAGTGTTACGGTTTTCAGACACTCAGACACGTTAGGTTTAGTAAAACACAGTTTTATTAAACAAAAATTAAGTACAGTAGTACAGGCAAGCAATAATAATAGTAGTCTAGGCAATACAGGATATAGATACGAGAATACAATGAGGCAGAGAGGTACTCCTGTGGACCCAAGATAGGAATAGTGCAACAGTAGCGATAATCTGGATCAGAAACAGCAGATCCCACCGGAAGATTGAGTAATGGAATCCCTAGAGTGCTAGGGAGGTCAGCAGGACTGACCGGAGTGAAAGCAACAATTCACCTGGAAGCCAGGTGAGGAGAATAGCTGACAGATGGATAAGGCAATGCAACCGAACCCCTAGTACGCTAGGTGGTATTGCAGTACTGGCAGAGACAGGCAACCGGACCCCTAGTACGCTAGGTGGTATAGCAGTACTGGCTGAAACAATGCAAGGCAACAGGTCACTTGGTATGCTAAGTGGTATCGCAGTACTGGCAGCGACAAGGCAAGGCAACCGGACCCCTAGTACGCTAGGTGGTAGCGCACTACTGGCAGTGACAAGGCAAGGCAACCGGACCCCTAGTACGCTAGGTGGTAGCGCACTACTGGCAGTGACAAGGCAAGGCAACTGGACCCCTAGTACACTAGGTGGTAGCGCAGTACTGGCAGTGACAAGGCAAGGCAACTGAACCAACCTGGGAGCTAAAACAACGACAAGTGACTGAAGTGAACCTCGTAGAAATGAAGCAGACCGCTGTGCCAGGTCAAGTGTACAGGTGCGGGTGACTCAGGAGCAGGAACACACCGTGCTGGACAGGCACTGACGGAGCAGAAAAGGCAACGGACCAAGTAGGAACTCGGACAGGCTAAGTAGCCAGTCGGTTTGGAGAACAGAGCAGGATAGTCAGTCAAGCCGGGTCGGTACACAGAGCAGGATAGTCAGCCTTGCCGGGTCAGCACACAGAGCAGGATAGTCAGCCATGCTGGGTCGGTACACAGAGCAGGATAGTCAGCCAAGCCGGGTTGGTACATAGAGCAGGATAGTCAGCCACGCCGGGGCAGTACATAGAGCAGGATAGTCAGCCAAGCCGGGTCTCAACAGAAGTCAGGAACAGAGGATCACTCAGGAACGTAGTCAGTCGAGCCGGGTCATACACAGGATACCAGGAAACACAGGAATAAACACTAGATACTGGAACACCATGAAAGGGCGCCGCCATAATGACAGTGCTAGCATATAAAGTTAATCGGTGGGAGCAGTAATTACTGATCGCCAATAAGAATGCTAGAGGAAATTACCAGGAAGTATCATTGTCACAAATGGAGTAATCACGGGCACCGTAATAATAGCCCCCCCTCATTGACCCTCTCCCCACGGAGCAGGGCCCGGTTTCTGGGGAAACTTATTATGGAATCTGCGCAACAATGCAGGAGCATGTAGGTCATACACTGGAACCCATGAGCGTTCTTTGGGACCATAGCCCTTCCAATGTACCAAGTACTGGAGATGCCCCCGAACTCTCCGGGAATCAAGAATATTTTGTACTTTGTATTCATCTTGGCCCTGAACCTGGATTGGTCCGGGCACAGCAGGAGTGGTAGTATAACGATAGCAAATCAAGGGTTTTAGTAGTGACACAATGAATACGTTATGTATTCGCATGCTGGTGGGAAGGTCTAAGGCATAGGAAACCGGATTAACTTTACGGAGTACCCTAAAGGGACCCACAAACCTGCGGTACCCTCTCCCCACGGAGCAGGGCCCGGTTTCCGGGGAAACCTATTATGGAATCTGCGCAACAATGCAGGAGCACGTAGGATTAACTTTATGGAGTACCCTAAAGGGACCCACAAACCTGGGAGCCAACTTATTGCAAGGAACTTGTAGATGGAGGTTTTCGAGGACAGCCATACCCTATCCCCCACCTGGAACGAAGGTGCAGGTAATCTCCTATGATTGGCATGCCGCTGATGTCGCTGAAATGAAGCACCAAGAGCCCTCTGCACTCGTGCCCATGTGGAGCGGAGCTGCTGTATATGCTCATCCAGAGCCGGAATTTGTTGTGACTGAAAGGAATCTGGGAGCAAACACGGTTGAAACCCATAGTTGATCAAGAATGGGGAGCTCCCAGAAGATGAGTTGATCGCACAGTTCCTGGCAAACTCTGCCCACAGCAACAAGTCGGCCCAATAGTCATGGTGATCTGATACAAAACAGCGCAAGAAATGTTCCAACCACGGATTAAAACGTTCAGCAGCCCCGTTGGTCTGGGGATGGTAGGTTGAGGAAAAGGACAACTGTATGCCCATCTGGTCACAAAATGCCCTCCAAAATCTAGATACAAATTGGCTCCCACGGTCAGAGACTAACACTCTGGGTACTCCATGAAGCCGGAAAACTTCTTTAGCAAAAATGATGGCGAGTTCCTTAGAGGAAGGTAAGCCAGGGAGGAGAACGAAGTGTGCCATGTTAGAGAATCTATTAACCACCATCAGGATAAATGAATACCAGTTAGACACCGGTAGCTCCCCCAGAAAGTCAGTTGAAACATGTGACCATGGGCGATCACCGTTGGGGACGGGCTGGAGCAAACCAACAGGAAGTTGTCTAGGGGATTTGGCACAAGCGCACGTGGTACAAGCTGCCGTGAAGGCCGCACAATCAGAGTGCATAGAAGGCCACCAAAACAACTGAGACAAAGACCATATCAGCTGTTCGCGGGCCACATGGCCGGCTGCAAGAGAGGCATGGTAGGTTTCAAGTAATTGAGTATGGTAGGGTTCTGCCACTAAACATTTGCCTACCGGTTTCTCCATTGGAGCATTGGCCTGGGTGGCCAGGATCTTTTCGTCCAAAGGCGATGTGATACTTGTACGCAAGGTCGCCAATATGCGAACTGTAGGAAGAAACCACACGGTCTTAGTATTTTCCCAGGACCATACTGCTGTGATAGGACTGCCCCTACCCCTGTTTCTGAGGCATCCACCTCCAGGGTGAAAGGTAACATGGGGTCTGTGTGGGACAGTACTGGAGCCTTCGAAAATGCGGATTTCAGTGTCTCAAATGCTTGTTCAGCTTCTGTTGACCACTTGGAGGCATTAGCCCCTTTGTGTGTAAGATCGGTCAAAGGTTTCACAATTCTGGAAAAGTCTCTGATGAACTCTCTATAATAATTAGCAAAGCCCAGGAAACATTGAATGGCTTTGAGCCCCGTGGGGCATGGCCATTGCAAGACTACCGAAAGTTTATCCTGGTCCATAGCAATATCGTCTTTAGAAATCACAAAACCCAGAAACGGCACTACTGGTCTATGAAATTAACATTTTTCAGTTTTACAGTACAATTTGTGTTCACGTAATCTCTGTAATACTGTCACCACGTCCATGTGGTGTTGGACCATATCTGAGGAGTGTATAAGTATATCATCAAGATATACTACTACCTAGGACTGCAACATATCCCTCAGGATATCATTAACGAACCCCTGGAGTACTGCTGGAGCGTTACATAACCCAAAGGGCATTTCAAGGTACTAGTAGTGACCAGAGAGAGAATTAAAGGTGGTTTTCCACTCATCACCAGCCTCGATTCTGATTAGATTATATGCTGCCCGTAGGTCCAGCTTGGTGAAAATGGACGAAACCTTCAAGCGATCGAACAGCTCTGTGATGAGTGGAATAGGATAGGCATTCTTAGACATTAGCTTATTCAGGCCCCGATAATCGATGCATGGCCGTAATTCGCCATTTTTCTTCTTAACGAAAAAAAAATCCAGCCCCCGCGGGCGAGGATGACTTTCGAATAATACCTCTCTCCAAGGCATCTGCAATATAGTCCTCCATGGCCTTGTTCGCCTCACAAGACAACGGATACATCCGGCCCAGGGGGGGGGCACGGCACCAGGGGGCAGAGTAATAGCACAGTCATATGCCCGGTGCTGAGGCAATGCGCTAGCCTCTCCTTCACTGAACACATCGCTGAATTGTTGGTATTCAGTGGGTAAGGAAGGAGAGGTACACAACAGTTTGATCGGTTGTGATATACAGTGCTCCATACAATACTCAGACCAAGCCAGAATCTCACAGGAATGCCAATATATTCTGGGATTGTGCATGCGTAGCCATGGAAGCCCTAGGATGACCATTTGATGGGAAGACTGTATAATTTGGAAACATTGCATCTCCCTATGGAGGGCTCCAATTTGTAGCGATAACGGTACTGTCTCCTGGGTAATATGTACGGGTTTGAGAGGCCTGCCATTGATAGCCTCGATAGCCAAAGGAGATTCCTTCTCGACCAGAGGAATCTTATGCATTACAGAGAGACTTATCCATAAAGAATCCAGCCGCTCCAGAGTCAATTAAGGCAGCAGTTTCTACGGAAGTTTCGGCCCAAGAAACCACAACCCCCACCGTAGGCTTATGGCTATCACAATCTGGGGACTGTTGTACTCCAACTAGGACCTGTCCCCTATAGGTACCTAGGTGCGTGCGTTTCCCAGCCTTATGGGACAGGTGCACAGGACATATCCGGCCTTCCCACAGTATAAACACAGACCTTGTCTGCGCCGGTAGGACAGCTCCTCCCTGGATAGCTTAGTAAACCCCACCTGCATAGGTTCACCACCGTCCTCCTTAGTACCAGGGGGGTGGGTAGAGAGGGAGACATGGGTGGGAGTCCCAAGCTAACCTGAGGGTAAAGGGAAGGTCACTGCCTGCGACTTTTTGCTGGGGTGTGCTCTCTAATGCGCGTATCAATGAGGATAGCCAACTCAATAAACTTATCTAGATTGTCAGGTAAATCACAAGCTGCTGTCTCATCCTTGATTCTATCACCAAGACCTTGTGAAAAGGCTGCCACCAAGGCCTCATTATTCCAGCCGACAGAATTCTATAGCGTAGTCTGTTACCGTACGAGGGCCCTGCTGAATCTCCATCGATCGTTTGGCAGCAGAGGTGGCTCTTCCTGGAACTTCGAATACTCTACTAAAGGCAACCAATAATTCAGCAAAGTTATTAGTACAGGGTTTAGCCGTCTGCCACAGTGGGTTTGCCCAGGCCAGTGCCCTTCTCGTCAGCATGGATATCATAAACCCCACTTTGCTTCTATCGCTCGGGAAAGCATGTGATGCCAGTTCGAAAAAAAATTTCTAGCTGATTAACAAACCCACAACATAGGGTAGGATTCCCATCATATCTTAATGCAACGGAGAGGTTGCAGACAACCCTCGGTTCATGGTTCCAAGTGCCTGGGAGTGATCTCTCAGTGTCATAACAGAGGGGACCACCGGAGTTTGCACTGGTTTGTCAAGGTGAGCGATACGTTCTAGAATGGTTTGGACAACCAAAGATAACTGGTCCATACATTGCTCATGTGAATCTATCCTCCAATGGATATTCTGTGAATTACTCTCACCAGTATTATCTGAGGTCATGGCCCTTTCGTACTGTTACGGTTTTCAGACACTCAGACATGGATGGTTTAGTAAAACACAGTTTTATTAAACAAAAATTAAGTACAGTAGTACAGGCAAACAATAATAATAGTCTCGGCAATACCGGATACAGCTATATGAGAATACAATGAGGCAGAGAGGTACTCATGTGGACCCAAGATAGGAATAGTGCAACAGTAGTGATATTCTGGATCAGAAACAGCAGATCCCACCGGGTGGTAGGAACGACAGGAAGAGGCCCAGACTGAGTAACTGAATCCCTAGAGCGCTAGAGAGGTCAGCAGGACTGACCGGAGTGAAGGCAACAATTCACCTGGAAGCCAGGTGAGGAGAATAGCTGACAGATGGATAAGACAACGCAACCAAACTCCTAGTACGCTAGGAGGAGGAGTAGTACTGGCAGCAACAAGGCAAGGCAACCGGACCCCTCGTACGCTAGGTGATATTGCAGTACTGGCAGAGACAGGCAACCGGACCCCTAGTACACTAGGTGTTATAGCAGTACTGACTGAAACTATGAAAGGCAACAGGTCACCTGGTACGCTAGGTGGTATTGCAGTACTGGCAGCGACAAGGCAAGGCAACCGGACCCCTAGTACGCTAGGTGGTAGCGCACTACTGGCAGAGGCAAGGCAACCGGACCCCTAGTACGCTAGGTGGTAGCACAGTGACAAGGCAAGGCAACTGAACCAACCTGGGAGCTAAAGCAATGACAAGTGACTGAAGTCACTAAACCATGCACCAGTCCGTAGTCAGGCTTAGGATGCTCAAAGACCTCTGGACAGGTAGAACGTGTCACGGGCACCCAGGAATGCTCAGAACTCAGTACAGTAATATAATGCAAAATATTTATTTAGAATAAATCACAGCGATAAATAAGTGGTACAGCAAGCAAAGGGTTACTAGCTGGCGACACTACTACCAGAAATAGCAGGCCTCTCGCTAGACCACAATGTGAGAGACAGGGCCGAAGCCCCTGTTAGTCTCAGCAGGATACAGGAACGCCAACTCTTGATCCGTCGACTGGAACAGGTGACCACTGTGAACACTGGCTCAGCAATCTTGATCCAACGAACAGGAACACAAGGATGGCTGGACTGGAGAACTGACCCACGCCTGCAATCAGTCAAACCAGCAACACCACACCTTTGCAGCAACCCGGTGACCCGCGCCTGCAGTCACCGCTAAGAGACCCTGTGACTCCGCTTGCAGTCACACACCAGACCCTGTGACTCTGCCTGCAGTCACACACCAGACCCTGTCCACAACAGTGGTCTGTCTTAAGCCAATAGCACAAATTGATCACAGTAAGGGATACTAGTGATCACTGGGTTATACACAGAGAGGGTTCTCGTACTTAGCTGGATCATACACAGAGAGGGTTCTCGTACTTGTCTGGGTCATACACAGAAAGGGTTCTCTTACTTAGCCGGGTCATACACAGTGCGGGTTCTCATAGATAGCCAGGTCATACACAGAGTGGATTTTCGTAGATAGCCAGGTCATACACAGAGCCCAAGTACTTCACCTAAGAACAACAACGCAAAGGCATCTGAGTCAGGCCTCAGTCTGCCTAATAAACCCCTCCACAGGAAGTAGGAGGAGCAGCTCAGAGGGAGGAAGTAGGAAGTAGGTAGGGGGAGACTAAAGTAAGCAAACAGATAAAACAGAGGCCTGCAGCCTGCTTGAAGCCTCGCGCCATAACATGCTGGAGTCAAGGTAAGCTGTGACAGAACGACCGCAGGCTAAGACTAGCGAGTTGCAACGGAGCGACAGCCATCCTCGTAGAAATGAAGGGGACCGCTGTTCCAGGTCAAGTGTACAGGCGCAGGTGACTCAGGAGGAGGAACACTCCGTGCCGGACAGGCACTGACAGAGCAGAACAGGCAACTGACCGAGTAGGAACTCGGACAGGCTAAGTAGCCAATCGGTTCAGAGAACAGAGCAGGATAGTCAGCCAAGCCGGGCTGGTACACAGAGCAGGATAGTCAGCCTCACCGGGTCGGTACACAGAGCAGGATAGTCAGCCTCGCCGGGTCGGTACACAGAGCAGGATAGTCAGTCTCGCTGGGTCGGTACACAGAGCAGGATAGTTAGCCACGCCGGGTCGGTACACAGAGCAGGATAGTCAGCCACGCTGGGTCGATACACAGAGCAGAATAGTCAGCCAAGCCGGGTCGCAACAGAAATCAGGAACAGAGGATCACTCAGGAACGTAGTCAGTCGAGCCAGGTCATACACAGGATACCAGGAACCACAGGAACAAACGCTAGATACTGGAACACCACGAAAGGGCGCCGCCATAATGACAGCACTAGAATATAAAGGTAACCAGTGGGAGGAGTAATTACTGATCGCCAATAAGAATGCTAGAAGGAAATTACCAGGAAGTACCAATGTCGCAAATGGAGTAATCACGGGCACCGTGATAATGAGCAGCTGAAAAATCCACATTCAGACGTTTCTTCAAAGAGAATTTCCTGGTGGCGATACCCAGCGGATTAACTCTCCAAACCAGGAATGGGGATGATTCAAAAGGGACGATGATGAAGTCTTTCTATAACTCTTGTTTGAGAAGAGAATCTACTATCTCTGTTCTGAGAGTGCTGACTGCAAGTTAGGAATTTCCAAAGAAACTGATGGACAGGCCAAGATACCTGTGTGGAAACCCTCATGAAGACCTGAAATAACAAGATTGGTTAATATTTGGTCCGGATGATTGGTAAGAAAGGACTGCAAGAGACTTAAGTTGACAGTTGCTAGTCACTTATGTCTTGGGTTCCTGGGACAAACCGCCCGGGAATGAGATCTGTGGCATAGAGAACAGATATGTGCCATGCGACAGGCGCTGAAAAAACATCTCCTGGCATTGAATTTATTACAGATAGGAGTCGAGCCAAAGTAGTGAATTTTGTGGCCTAATTTATCATGAAACTGGAAGGGGGAGGTTGGCATGTCTGGTGGGGGAGCTGATGCAACTGCAGCTGAAGTGGATGGAAAGCTGGAATCAGCCATTGGGCATAAATTCAGAGAGTGACTAGCAGATTTGCAGAACTGCAAAACAGCTCTTTGTCTAACAAACTCCAATCAGTAACAAAATTAAATTGTGTCAGTGCTGCCGCTGCTTTGGCCGAAAACGCCCGATGATAATCATAAAAATAAAACCCGCTGTACCTGTACCCTAAATCTACAATAAGGTACAAGTACTGATCTAATTCCTGCCTGTGGGAAGGGAAAGAAGAGCAAAGGATGTCTCTAAATAAGCTAAATGCTAATACAAACTCTGTGATAGTTTCTTTGACAGTCTAGGTTCTTTATCCTTTAAAGGGATAGTAATACTTCATTTTATCTTTATTTTATTTTGTAGGCATTAAAAAAACATGAAGAACGATATGTCTTATCTCTCAAACCTTTATGGTTTGAGAGATATTCACAAGCAAAGTTTCCCCTCCCGCCCCTTTTACCTAGTGTAAGCCATCTCTTTTCCGATGTGGAATCTGGTTGTAAGACCAGACAGATAACAGCAGGGGACAATCTTTTTCCTATGAGAACAATGAAAGCCCTGCCCCCCTTGAGAAGTTTTTCAGGTTTTTCCCTTATCTTAATTGAAGATTGTCCTCCCTGCAGTCTACCTGGGCACCTCCCTTCTGATCTGGCTGAACAGTGTTACATCAGCAAAAGGGGCAGGAGGGGGATACTTTGTCATTGAATTACTCTTGAACTACAATTCTGGCAGAACTGAAATGAAAAATAAAAGTCCAAATACTATGGTGATTAATTAGAGCTGATTTTATTATGAAAAATTACTATCCCTTTAAGGTGACCGATACGTCACTACAGTTAATAGTACGGTTTTCAGTCATATCTTGAGTAGAAATGAGCAAGGAAACTAAATTCACATCTTTCCCTTCCAGAGTATCCTTCCGAATATGTGCAGGAATCATATGAGCAGGAGTTATTTGAGGGTGAGTCATAATGGTAGCGTTACCTTGTAGTGAACTAGGATTAAAGTGGGCATCCCTTGGGGTCGGAACCAGAAATTATTCTCTAAAGTCATGATCCTAGACTGCATGTCGGACTGACTCCTGGTTTTGCTTGCCAACCGCAACACCATATGGGTATTAAAGCAATGAGGAACGTGATGGTGGGCTTTGATTTTGTGCTGTGTGTATGGCTGATGTAGACAGCATCAAGGGGGTTAAATGGCAACTTGACCATTTCCATATGTGCTGGGTTTATCCGGTCTTCTGTCCTTGTTTTAACCTTTCCAGAGATGTGTAGGTGAACTGTTGTGGAGGAATGCTGGGCATGTGTTCAGGTGTCACTGTGTTGGGTTTGTGTGGTGTCTATGTAGGGCTTGCCGTACTTACTGGTGGTCTCTTCTTCTTCTTCTCCAGTGTCACTCCCTGGGATCCCCTCTACAGATGTCACTGACAGGTGTTGTCTGATCATCTCCTCCCGGGCGTTCAATGTGATGTCAAGAGGGGGCTCACTTCCGTTGCCTCTAGAGTACATTGCCACTTCGCCCATCTTGTTCTTGATGAACCACTTACAATCCCCTATTATCTTTTTGATGGACTCCAGGGACCGGATGCAGCTGGGGACCAAGTTAACCCTGCTCAAGACTGGTCTCCAGACGGCCTTCTTCTTTGCCCCCATACTGCTGATTCTCTCCTTGGGGAACAGAATTTTCTCCCTCTCCAGTATGGTGTGGACTCGGATTCTGTTCTACTCAAATGTGTATTTGGGGGCCCTCAGCCTCTTTTTATCACCAGCTCCCTGGGATGTGTCTGAACATAGGCTTTCAGGTCCTGCCTGCGATATCCCAGGCTGTGTGGAGTGCTCCCCATACAATACTCCCTCGTACCGCTGGCAGTTTTGCCCCTGCTCTCTGTGTACCGGCTCTGGATGCCCTCCTGATCTTCTTCCTCTCCTGCTCGTTTCCCCATCCCTCTCTCCTGCTCTCATCTCACTGCCATCTCTCACCCACTCACACCCAGGCACTCACTCAGGCCCTCAAAGACACTCTCACTCAGACTCACTCTCTGTCACTCAAGTTGCACTCACTGACACGCTGTCAAAGAAAAAAGATAAATGTGTGTAATGTGTTAAAAAAAAAAAGCTGTGTGTGAATGTGTGTTTATGACCGTAGGCATGTATGGGTAATGTGTAAAATGTGTCGCTCTTGGTGTACCAGCTTTCTCCACTTCAAACTCCTCCTGCCTCGTGTCAGCTCCTCTCTCCCTTGATCTATTGCTATACTTGGCTCCAGGGTCCTGTGCTCTAGCTCGCAATAACTCGAGACACAGACAAGATATATCAGCTATTTTTAGGTATATATAGGTGTATTGGAATGTAATTGATACTGTGGGGTGCTGTGATTGGCTGCGGGTTTGAACTTGTCATGACAACAATCAAGGTCGCTAGATAATGTCATCTGTTTTGCTGCACAATCAGAATCAAGTGCGATGCATGCTGTAGGTGTACGTGTATTTCTTAGGCCTACACTCGTTAGCCATTCTGGTAAACAGATAATTGAATTCCATGTAAATCAGTCTTGGCTGCCTTCAACTGCCTTTTGTTTTAACTTAGGGAATCACAGGTTATGTGGTTCAGCCTCTAGAGAATGCAACCTCTCTGAATCAGTTGCTTTTTAGATTGTAAGCTGTATCAATCAAGTCATCTGTAGAGTTTAAGCTCTGTATCAAATACAATTATCATGGACCAGAAAAATATTGTGGGCCAATATTGTGCTACTTACTTTTGGTTGCCCCCAGACAAAAGTGTCAGAGTCTACCCCTGTCAATGGAACAAAGTTTATGTATCATTCTGTGAATAACTGTGGTAAATGAACAGGGAGTGTGTGTGTGGGGGGGGGGGGGCATGTCCACAAAGTGTATGTGTCATTCTGTAACTACCAATAAGACAAAGGGACAATATATATATATATATATATATATATATATATATATATACATACATACATACACATATATATATATATACATACATACACATATATATATATACATATATATATATATATATATATACATATATATATATATATATATATATACACACACACACACAGACACACACTGCAGGTTGGCACTGATTCCTGGTCAGTCCTGCAGAATTAATTTTTCAAAAGTGTCCCTTATTTAAAGGGATATGTGGTCACCTTAGTGGACGGTAGGTGGGGAAGGAGTGAATTGAGTGTATGTTTGCCGAGATGGGGGACAAAATTAGTACCATTCTTAGGGCCCCATGGTGTCTTTAGCCGGCTCTGAACATACACAGTGTTTTAAATTTATGGTGCTGATTTTAATTAAGTCAACATCATATATGCAATTTGTAATACAGCCAGGATTAGGGTTTATATTTATGCAAAAGGGTGTCCAATGTGATTTGCTGTGCAAGGTATTGTGTGCCCCTCTGATTCTCTAGAGGTTAATCAAGGATGAGGCTTAGCCTCATGAGTGAAAACCTCTTGACTGGCTTTAAACCCACCCAGTAAGCAAACTCATCTTTTGTCATAATTTAACCACTTGACAAACAAATGGGTGTAGAGTGTGCATTGCTTTGCAATTCATTGTTTATAATCTCATGCTTCATTAACCTCTTAAGGATCTGAGTGGTGCACAACTCCCTGAAAAGCACTGCACACTGTATACCCATTTGTGCTTTAGAGGTTAACTAGCAAAAGGAGCATGGCGTTGTCCGTGGAGATTAAGGGCTCAATCCAAATGTTACCGTCTGCATAAAAAAAATGCCAACAATGGCTGTAAAAGCAAGGTAAGCCATGAAATGTTCCAACAACGAATAACTAAAGGCAGTTCTGAAAACATAACGGTCATGTAAATATCGCCCATTGGGGCCAATGCAAAAGCAATACCCAGAGCCATGCAAATGTTTGCGGTAGGGACAACGAGCGATAAATTGCATCATTTACAGGCAGAAATGTTAGACCTACTTTTCCTAGGTGAACACCAACGTTGGAGAAAAGAAAGAAGAGATACAGCAGCTCATACAACACACACCATATAACCGAAGCATACAAAGGTCTTATATTAACCCCTGCAATGCCAAGCAAACACACCAACAAGGTCTAGACCAGTGGTTCTCAATCTTCTCATCCAAGGCACCCCTAACATGAAATCTGGATTTTCCAGGGCAGTCCTTGAAGTTATAATCATTTACACAAGGACTCAATGAAAAGAACAATACATGAAGATATAGTTATTAGGTCTCATAGCGGGAATGACGGTAAGGAGAAAAATGTGCATAATAATTCCCATGAATACACATTGTAAAATAAATATTAAAAAAAAATGTTAGTAGTTTAGAAAAAAATCTTCATGGGAAAAGTGAGGCACCCTGAGCTGGTGGTTATGGCAAACACTAAAGTGTCACAACTCCCTGGTTGTGAACCACGGGCCTAGACCATACAAACAAGTCACAGACAAACAACAAGAACTCAGCAACCCCACAGGGACAAGGGTAACACAAAGCAGCACAACATAAGCCATCCCAAAACACCCTGGAACAACAGGGGTTAACAAACAACACAACAAGCACACCTGTCACTCACAAAACAAATCAAGCTCACCTATGCAACCTCAACAGCCAATCGAGACACAACATGCACCTCAAGTCACACACACACCTGACAGGTACATACCAATTACAATTAATCACACCACAGACACAGCAGCAAACACTTTCCTGGAGTACATTATTCACATAATATGGAATATGTCCACAGGTGGTGTCGGCTATGTGTGCACGTTGTGGCTGCTCATACCAATAGCCAATCCCCACACACCTGCGCAGAAGCACTGTAACAAGGCATACGTCAGGACCAGGAATGCCATAGAGTGCACCCTTGGCCTGCTCAAAGCCAGGTTCCATTGCCTGGATCACTCAGGGGCCGCTCTAAAATATGTACATGGTAAAGCATGTGACATCATCCTGGCGTGTGCCCTACAACACAATATTGCTGAACACACACGTCTAGTTGATGATGTTAAGGTACAACAACCCATGGAGGTCTCTGTTTCCATTGATGAAGATGAGGATACTTTAAGTGTGATGCAGATGTGAACCAGGCTCATCAGGGACCACCTCACCTGTGAGTAAAAAGCATGTGTGACCATGGTCATGCTTGTGGAATGAGTGCAAACACACTCAAACAACACATAACCATCTGTCCTACTCCACAGGATGACCCATCAACACAGCTCTCTGCTCTGACAATGGCATGTCATGGATATCAGCCTGCAACCTGGGATCAATGGAACACCAAACTGGCCATGTTCAACATATCCGAACTTGAACTGACAGAACACTACGTCGACAAAGTTGACCATAGCCACAACAATTGACCATAGCCACAACACCCCTGCAACCCTTGGAGTCAGAAAGGGATATCCAATGGAATGACATGCAATGCATTGTATACCACTTTTGAATTCTGTGGATTAAATGGATTATGGAATTAGCATGTGTGCACTGGTTGGGCAGTGACTAATGGATCAGAATAGGGATGCTTATGGCATTGGCCACAGTGTTGGAGTAACAATCTGTGAGTCAGGTTGCAAGGTCCAACATGCTGACCTGTTCATGTGTGTTAGCACAGTGTCAATGCCACTCCATTGCTTGGCAATGTGTTGTCTAGCCGTCATGAAGCCATGAGGTCATTAACAAGGGGATGACAAGCAGAAATATGTATGTGACATGAACCTTGAGCACACACCACCTCAGTATATGTACCATTAAATGTGCGTAAGTTGTGTTCACTGCATTACTTTGCAATGCATTGGAGACATCTCTGCCACTCAACCTGTTTGGATTAAAAACAGACATGGACAATAATGGAATGAACAAGTGCCCATTTATTGGGAGACCAAAAATGATTTAGGGATTATTTATTTTTTGGGTGGGGCTTTGGGAAGGGCTGCAGGGGTGGACTCCCTCACACTCTGGCGTGTGACCATAGTGGGTCTGGTGGCTGCAGGTGGGGGTGGCGGTGGTGGAGTACTGGCAGGGGAAACATTACTGGACCCCTCATTTGAGGGCTTGGCCTGGAGCTGGTTCTTCCGCCGGTTGGACTATCTCATTTCCACCAGCATTTGACCCATAATGTCCAGCATGCCAGTGCTGAAGTTCCTCAGGTGTGTTGTGAGCACAACCTGTTGTACCTCAATGGCTCTCAGTCTTTCCATCATCCTCTCAGAGTTCCTCTCCTACTGCCTGAGGGATTGCGCACACCTCCTGGAGTTACCCCTCTGGATCGCCACACACACAGCATCCAGAACTGCTGTCTACGCAGGTGTGACCGGTGTTGAGGGTGCTATTGCTTGAGGTGTGGATGCCTCGTGTGTGGGATGTGGCTCCTCCTCAGGTGGTGGAGGGGATGGTGGTGTTTGAGGCACCTGGAGAGCACCTGGAGTGTACCACCCCCTGACAGTATGGGTGGCATTGATGGTGTGGGGATGGTGGTGTGGATGGTGGCGGTGAGGTGAACACATCCCAGGCCTGGGGATGCAGTGGCTCGCTGAGCCTCATGTGCTCGTAGCCCAGTGGCCACTCAAAACATGCCTCCTGTGGCTGGGGTCTGGATGTTGGCCTATATTGTCCGGAATCACGTGCCTTCCCATGGGTGGTGGTCGTGTGGCCTGGAGGCTGGTGAGCTGCTGCTGTGGTGGGGCCTGGTGGCAATAGAATGGCTGGTGCTGATGGTGCTTCTGCGGTGGGGCATGGTGGCCATAAAATGGCTGCTTCTGTGCTGCTGAGGTACCTGGTGGCCATAGAATGGCTGCTGCTGGTGCTGTGGTGGGGCCTGGTGGCCAAGGAACTGTGGCTGCTGCTGCTGTGATGGGGCCTGGTGGACAAGGAACAGTGGCTGCTGCTGCTGTGGTGGGGCCTGGTGGCTAAGGAACTGTGGCTGCTGCTGTGGTGGGGCCTGGTGATCTTAGTCAGCCTTGTGTGGTGGTGGTGGTGGTGGTGGCAGCATTCTGGAGGTGGTGGGCTCCTCAGGAGGTTTCCCTGGAGTCCTCTGCATGTGCAGCCATGTATGCTGTGTGGGGAAAATACATGATGTAATTAGTGATGTAAGCTATGACAGGAGTGCTGCAAGACTGTGACAATAACATGTACCGTTGAGTGGCAGGATGTTATCCACTGCATTGCTTTGCAATGCGTTGGTTACCATACTGATACACACAGATTGCTGAGCTTGACATGATCCGATACATTGATTCCTATAACTTACAGTGGTGTAGCTTTAGTCATCATGTGTATCCTGAGCAGTGAGGATGACAAGGCATACCTCCTTGCTATGCCCATTCATCAGGATACATGTGGTGAACAAAACTGAACCATCACACCTTGAGTGATACAAACCCATTGCGTGTACAACACCTAGGCCTCAAAAGAAAGCAAACTAGGGCCTCTGAACACATCAGTGCACCAGTGATGACCAATGACTACGGAGTCCAACGAATGATGTCAGCAACACTAACAGACACAGCCAGCGCACCAACAAACAAACTGTGGAACATGACTGAGCTGGAGGACAACACATGGAACACACCCCAGGACAGCTAAAAACCAAACACACAGCAAGCATGGTGTGTGTGTGTGTGTGTGTGTGTGTGTGTGTGTGTGTGTGTGTGTGTGTGGGAGGTGGGTTATACAGTAGTATTGGAGGTTACTTCTCCTTTTTCCTATGTTATGCTATGGAGCCTGTGCATGCCTATGGCATGCAGTGCCTCCAGACCCATTTTGTTTTTGACCACGTTTGCAGTAATTCCAACTTTTTTTGATTGAGTCCAAGGAACGACTGCATTGATGGCAGCCGCCACGTCCTTCCAGGCAGCCTTCTTCTTAAAGCACTGAAAGGACTTAATCCCCAGGGCCAACATTGTTCCCCTTTTGCTAGTGTCTCTTAAATTTACATCACAATTATTTTTGGTTCAATGGGGATATATATTTACAGATACAGGGCTCAGCCATGGGTACCAGGTTTGCGCCAAGCTATGCGAATTTATATATGGGATATTGGGAACATTTGTTTATTTTTGATGATCATAGCTTTGGCGCAAACCTGGTATTCTGGTAACAGTATATAGACAATGTATTTTTTTTATGGAGAGGTACAGTAGATTCTTTACACAAATTTGTTGCATACATTAATGATAATTAGAATTTAAAATTCACAGTTAATTTTAGTAAACACCAGGTGGGGTTTTTGGATTTATTAATTTATATTGAAGAGGATAGACTAAAAACTAAGACATTCTTCAAAAAAGTTGACTGTAATAGTTATATATCACAAAATAGTTGCCATTTCCCCCCTTGGTTAAATAACATGCCCAAGGCTGAATTTATGAGAATTAAAAGAAACTGCACAGAGGAGGTAATATTTAAAGAACAGGCTGACATATTAAAAAATAGGTTTCTTCAAAAAGATTATTCTGTGGAACAGTTAGAAGAAAAATTAATTGAAGTCCAAAATATGAAGAGAGAGGAACTATTAATTGAGAAAAGTAGGAGAGAAGATGACAGTAAAAGACAGAAGAATATCCCAATAATAGTTCCTTTCAACTCAGGGTTTAGGAAATTCAGAAAGATCACAAATAGACATTGGAATATACTAAGAGAAGACAAAACCCTAAATAATATTTTGTCCGATAAGCCCAATATTACATTCTCTAAAGCACCGAATTTAGGTATTTCCATTGCTCCAAGTATCATGAAACATGGGAAAGAAAATAACAATTGGTTGGATACAAATAGAGGATTTTATAAGTGGGGACAATGTCAAGGGTGTAAAACCACTAGAGAGATCTTCAGAATTAAACATCTAATGACGTGTAATACAAAGGGGGTCATCTATGCAATTGAATGTAAATGTGGCAAACAATATATAGGCAGGACCAAATGTAGATTGAGAGATAGAATACGCGAACACTTAAATAATAATAGGAAAAAGTTTGCGAAACATAGTCCTGCCTGCTCTGACCCTGACTGTGTGGAGTGCTCCCCAGCAACTACCCCTTGTCCCACTGCAGATTCTGTCCCTGTCCTCCATGTGCCTTCTTTTGCGTCCTGGGTCCCCCTCCGCCCTGCGGATCTCCCTCTCCCACCCCTGCTCTGCTCAGGGATGCCTTCCTGACCTTCCTCCTCCTCCACTACTCTCCCCATCCCCCTCTCCTGTCCTCATCTCCTGGCCATCACTCACCCACTCACACCCAGGCACTCCCACAGGCCCTCACAGACACACTTGATCCGCTCACTCTCTGTCACACACTTTCACTCACAGATCCACACTGTGAAATAAAATTAACTAAATGTGTAAGGTGTTGAACACAAAAATGACTGTGTATATGTGTTTGTGTTTATGTGTGTGTATGTAATATGTGCAAAAGTGTAATATGTGAATAGTTAGTGCACCTCACTCCAAAATCTCTTTCTACCTCCAATGAATGCTCCTGTCTCCCTCTCTCTGATCACTATCCTCCGCTCCTGGGTCCTGATATCTAGCTCGCAAAAACTCAATAACAGACAGTGTGTGACGGTTATTTTGGGTATATATAGGCATATTTGAAGTTTTTGGAGCCTTGGGATTGGCTGTGTGTTTGAGGCAACAACAAATTCAATCAGGGTTGCTAGCCAACGGCAGCCGTTATGTTACAAGTTTTGAGCTATGTTATCGGGTGATTTGGTTGCACGTTGTGCATTAACAGGTGCTACAACGGGTTTTGTGTTACATGTTTTGGCTGTGCCTACGCTCAATAGCTATTCTTGTAGAGTACCTATTGAATCTGCCATAACTCATTTATTATTTGCGAAGGATGTGCCTTTTTCACTTAGCGGCTGGTTTAACGTGAGCCTTTAAATCTAGCCCTATGTGAGAGAAACTTATACCAGCATGTTGAGCCAGGGAGTGCCATGCAGTATACAGTGGTGTCATGTCAGTTAACCCTTTGAGTGCTGGAAAGGCATCCAATGCATTGTGGTACAATGCATTAGTTAGCTCTCTGGCACTCAGAGTTAAATAGAGTGCTGTTCAATTGTACTAATAGTAACATAGTAAATTAGGTTGAATAAAGACACAAGTCCATCAAGTTCAACCTTCTCCTCAAATTAGTTAGTCTTTATCAGACCTTCCTGATCTGCCTACTAATAAACAGTATAACACCGGTTGCTCTCTTTGGAAAGAAATGTATCTAATCTTGTCTTGAATGTATCCATTGTATCTGCCATAACTACCTCCTTGGGCAATGAATTCCATAATTTAACAGACCTTACTGTAAAAAAAACCCTTCCTTCCTCTGCTGAAGTCTAAACCTCCTTTCCTCTAATCTCAAGGGGTGTCCCTTGGTCATCTGATCAGGCCTTGGATTAAATAGCTCACCACAGAGATCCTTGTATTGACCGCTCATATACTTGTACAATGTGATAAGGTCTCCTCTTAGTCGTCTTTTCTCTAGAGTAAATAAACCAAGTTTGTTTAGTCGTTCCTCATACGCCAAGTCCTCCATTCTCTTAATTAATTTTGTTGCTCTTCGCTGTACCCTCTAGTTCTAGTATATCCTATTTCAGAACCGGTGCCCAAAACTGCACTGCATACTCAAGGTGAGGTCTTACCAATGATTTGTACAATAGCAAAATAATGTTATCCACTCTTGCTTCAATACCTCTTTTTATGCAAGACAGGATTTTGTTTGCCTTTGCTACTGCTGTTTGACACTGGTCACTGTTTCCAAGTTTGTAGTTGACAACTTTCTCTAGCAAAGAGTCCCCTAAAATTATTCCATTAAAGGGATAGTAATACCTAAAATGTAAAAAAAATATGTTGTAGGGTTTATCCCCCTGAGTAAAACAAGAGTACTCCCACTGCTGAAAGATGTTTCATTCAAAAGTTATTAATTTTCAAAGTTGAATTTTTTAGGTGCAATATCACAGTGGCCTGAAATTGTACAGTGGCGCTGTTGCTACACCATCCTATGGACAGCTCTGGTCTCAGGACTATAAATCTCCATAGGATGGTGTAGCAACAGCGCCACTGTAAAATTTCAGGCCACTGTGATATTGCACCTAAAAAATTCAACTTTGAAAATTAATAACTTTTGAATGAAACATCTTTCAGCAGTGGGAGTACTCTTGTTTTATTCAGGGGGATAAACCCTACAACATATTTTTTTTTACATTTTAGGTATTACTATCCCTTTAAGTTCATAAGTTGCCTTGAGATAATTTCCTCCCAAATGCATGACTTTACACTTCCCCACATTAAACTTCATATTCCATTTGTTTGCCCAATCTGCCATTTTATATAAATCCCTCTGTAGAGAGCAATTATACTGTTCTGAATTAATAACCCTGCATAATTTAGTGTCATCTGCAAATATTGATAATTTGCTTTCTATATCTATTTCTAGGTCATTTATAAACATGTTAAAAAGCAGCGGGCCTAATACTGAAGTCTGAGGTACTCCACTCTCCACTTTAACTGTTTTGGAGAATTGTCCATTTACAACCACATACTGTTCCCTATCCTTCAACCAGTTTTGTATCCAATTGCAAAGGTTATCTCCTAGCCCCAATTTTCCTTATTTTATACACCAGCCTTTTGTGTGGCACTGTATCAGATGCCTTTGCAAAGTCTAGATATACTACATCAACTGCCTTGCCATTATCAAGGTTGCTGCTTACTTCCACATAGAAGCTGAAAAGGTTAGTTTGGTATGATCTATTCTTCATAAAACCATGTTGATTCCTGCTAATGATCTTATTTTTTGTGTTGTAATCCTGAATATAGTCCCTTATTATCCCTTCTAGCAGTTTTCCCACTACAGAGGTCAAACTCACAGGTCTATAGTTTCCAGGTTCTGTTTTAGTTCCCTTCTTAAATAGAGGCACTACACTGGCTCTTTGCCAATCTTGTGGCACTGAGCCTGTGGTGAGAGACTCTTTAAAGAGTAAATATAGGGGTTTTGCCAACACTGCAAAGAATTCCTTAAGAACTCTTGATTGTATACCATCAGGACCCAGTGCTTTGTCAGTCTTAATTTTGTTCAGTCTACCAATTACATCTTCTTGAGTTAACCCAATATCTGATAATTGTATTGTTTTATTAGTTACTTGTTGAGGCTCTTCTACAATTCCTTGCTCCCTTGTATATACTGATGCAGAGAAAGTGTTTAGAACACCGTCCTTTTCCTTATCCTCACTAATCAACTCAACCATCTCATTTTTGAAGGGTCCAATGCACTCCCTCTTAAGTTTTTTGCTATTTATATATTTGAAAAACTTTTTTGGATTAGTCTTGCTTTCCCTTGCAATTCGAGTTTCATTTTCTATTTTTGCTACCCTAATTGCCTTCTTGCAATCTTTGTTGCACTCCCTGTATTTTAAGAATGCATGTTCAGTTCCTGCAGACTTAAATAGTTTGAATGCTTTTTTTTTCTTTGCCATTTCCTACTTTACATGTGTAGTTAACCACACTGGCTGTGACTTGCTTCTTTTGCATTTATTCCCCATTGGTATATACTGTTGGTTACATTTCCGCAACCTAAATTTGAATTCTAACCATTTATTCTCAGTATTTTTGTCTTTAAATAAAGTATCCCAGTCTACGTGTTGCATTGAACCCCTTATTAATTTGGTTAGCTTTTTTTAAAATTAAGAGTTATGATTGAACCTATACATTTTTGCTTTGCCAGACTGATCTCAAATGTAACCATGTTGTGATCACTGTTTCCCAAATGTTCACTTACCTTAATATTGGATACCATTTCTGTGTTATTCGTTATCACTAGGTCCAATATATTGTTGTTTTTTGTCGGACTTCCACCATTTGTGACATGTAGCTTTCACGAAATATGCTCACAAACCTGCTTCCCATAGCACTCTGACAGGTCTCATTTTTCCAGTTGATATCTGGATAATTTAAATCTCCCATAATTATAGTATGCCAAAGCTGGGCAGCTTTCCTCATTTGCAATAGCAGTTGGGCCTCAACATTGTCATCACTACTTGGTGGTTTGTAGCATATACCCACCTTTTACACCACATTTAGTCTCAATTTCTACCCACAAGGACTCCACATTTTGGCCAGTTTCCTCACTAATATCACTTCTCAAAATTGGATTTAACTCTGGTTTCAAATATAAGCGCACACCTCCCCCTTTTCTATTAATCCTGTCTCTCCTAAACAGGGAATAGCCCTCTATATTTACAGCCCAGTCATGTGCATCATTTCACCATGTTTCTGTTATACCAATTATGTCCAATTGGTCATTAACCGCCAGCAATTCTAGTTCTCCTATTTTATCTACCATACTTCATGCATTTGCTAGCATACAATTCATTTTGAAGTCTTTACATATATCACTCCCTGCATGCCTTTTATCTGCATCTTCATTTACTAGGAATTCCTCAATATTTTCTACATTTATCCCCACCCTTTCTCCACCCCCATGGTCATTTACTTGGACCCGATTCCTATCTTCTCTATCTATACCCTCCCCCCTTTCCTGGTTTAAAAGCTCCTCCAAGCTTCTTAGCATTCGTTCCCCTATCACAGAGGCTACTGTACCATTTAGGTGCAATCCATCACTTCCATATAGATTGTACCCAAGAGCAAAGTCAGCCCAGTGCTCTAAGAACACAAAACCCTCCTTCCTACACCATTGCTTGAGCCATGCATTAAGCTCTCTCTGTCTAACTGCACTGGCGCATGGCACAGGTAGTATTTCAGAAAATACTGCCTTAGAGGTCCTTGCCTTGAGTTTGCATACAAAATCCCTGAAATCATTCTTTAGGGGCCTCCATCTTCCTCCTACTTTGTCATTGGTACCAATATGTACCAAGACATCTGGATCACTTCCAGCCCCTCCCAACAATGTCAGCCCTGTCCGCAACATGCCGAACCCGAGCACCTGGGAGACTGCATACTGTTCGGCATTCACATTCCTGGCAGCAGATTACCCTATCTACCCTCCTAATAATAGAGTCCCCTATTACCACCACCTGCCTTGGTTTCTGCCTACTGTGCATCCCAACCAATATGAGTGTAAAGCGCTGCGGAATCTGTGTGCGCTATATAAATAAAAGATTATTATTATTATCTAGCCTGGAAGGAGGACTGTTCCCCTGGCTGCTAGAGGAATTAGCCCTCTCCAGTGTTGCTAATTCTGAGCCATCGTCATCCACATCTTCACACAATCTTGCAAATCTGTTGGACTGGTCAACTCAGAACTGGCCTTCCTCTTCCTCTGCCCACTACCTCCCCTCCTTACTCTTACCCAGCTGCCTACCTACAATCTTAGTATCCCTTGTGCAGCTTTCAACTATGGACTTGTACAGGCCATCACATACGATAAAAAACAGTTTGATAATCAGCGCTCAAAAGGGAAAAACAAACAGAGATAAAAGGATCTAAGCATAGTATTTTAATGTCAATCAGTTAAACATACAAGACAAGTGCACACTCACTCTTAGTTTGCTTGATTGTAAAACATCTCGGGGTCCCAGCCCCTGATAGTCACGAACCGTGTTCTTCTCACTGTTTCCCAGTGGCTCCAGTTTCCAACCGGAAGACTCGTTGGCGTCTTTCAGCAAAGCGGTATGAACCGCGATGTCAATGCAGTAGACTTGAACCGGAGAAGGACACGGTTCGTGACTAACAGGAGCTGGGACCCCGAGATGCTTTACAATCAAGCAAACTAAGAGTGAGTGTGCACTTGTCTTGTATGTTTAACTGATTGACATTAAAATACTATGCTTAGATCCTTTTATCTCTGTTTGTTTTTCCCTTTTGAGCGCTGATTATCAAACCAATGAGATTTGTACTGTCCTATAATGCTCACTCTAAGGTAAGTAATAGTGTTGAGCGAGCGTGCTCGGCCGATGCTCGGATCGGCTCGAGCATCGCTCTGCTCGGCACATGGCGGTACTCGTCGAGTACCGCCATGTGCTCGCCCGCCATGTTCGGGTGGCGGGGATCTGTGCCGGAAGAGGCACAGATCTGAAGACGCTCCGCTGGACCACCAGGGACTGGAGGTACGGGGGCATTGCGGAGATGAAGGGGGCATTGCGGAGATGAAGGGGGACATTGTGGAAGAGGGGCATAGCGGAGATGAAGGGGGACATTGTGGAAGAGGGGCATAGAGTCTATGCCCCTCTTCCACAATGTCCCCCTTCATCTCCGCTATGCCCCTCTTCCACAATGTCCCCCTTCATCTCCTCTATGCCCCTCTTCCACAATGTCCCCCTTCATCTCCGCTATGCCCCTCTTCCACAATGTCCCCCTTCATCTCCTCTATGGCATAGAGGAGATGAAGGGGGACATTGTGGAAGAGGGGCATAGCGGAGATGAAGGGGGACATTGTGGAAGAGGGGCATAGCGGAGATGAAGGGGGCATAGCGGAGATGAAGGGGGACATTGCGGAGATGAAGGGGGCATTCGGAGATGAAGGGGGCATAGCGGGGATGAAGGGGGGCATTGACCAGGCACCCTCCCCTCATCAGAGCAGGGGGTGCCTGGTGTAATGCTCGTGTCGCCCCATGCATTTCAATGGGGCTCGGGTGCTCGGCCGAGCACTCGAGCCTCAGGGGGTGCTCGGTCAGAGCACCCGAGCACCCGAGCATCGGGGTGCTCGCTCAACACTAGTAAGTAACCAACTTTCAATGTGAACACAGTAACTCCCTTGAAATTGTCACCTCAGAGCTCTGCTGATTTCCAGCTCCTGACTTTTTGTAACTCCTCTTCCCTTGTCTGCAGTCACAAGAAATGCAGTCTCTAAGAGCAGCAATGACCTAAATAATGTAGGTTCAGCGCCCCACATTACTGGCCATGGTACAGCGGAGACAATCTTCTTCCCACGGTGTTAGAGAAATACACAAATGCACCTGCGCTCTCTCTCGACAGCACTACCTTAAAAACAGATACAGAGAAACAAAAATGGGTATATCTAAAAAACAAAAAAATCTTCAGAAGTCAAACCAAACACAATCCTAAAGACAGGTTACAGTCCTCTTTTATTTCTTGTCTTGGCTCGAAGTTCCTCTACATAACCCAGAATCCAGACATGCAGCATGTAATCAAGACGTCGGACAGGTTCTCCAAATACATAAAAAAGAAAAAAGAAGAAAAAACAGCGCCGTCCACTCTGAGTGTAGTACGTCAAACTTCACAAATTTGTACCAATTTAAAAATAGAAAACCGTCCCTCTTCAGGGTACTCACATTTTCTAGAGGCTATTCTGCCTCTGGATGTAATCGCCTCGACTGGATCTGACTTCCAGTCACAGTCTCTCTCCTTCGTCTCCCAGCTGTATGCTCCTCTTCCTCTTCTTCCTCCCCAAAACCCTCCTCTCCACCCTTAAAGAGACTATTCCAGGGGAATTATATAGCCCTTATGCAAATATACCAACAGGTAGTATATATCTTCCTTTAAAAGGCTAATTTCACCCAAAGCTACCGAGGGGGCAGAAGGTGTGAGCACAAATAAACAGCTATAGGGAAATGGTGGATATATCAAAAATCCCACAAATTTATTAAAAAGGCTATATTCCTTTACAGCTGTTATACCGGATAACACCCTTTTAAAAAACAGCATCAAACATATAAAATCTCCCTACGCATTTCGTAACACACAGTCACTTTTTCAAGGGACAAGAAATTTACCATGTTGCACTTACCAGTCATTTATAGATTTGCCTCCATCTATCCCACCATCAAAAAAACTTTACTTCCGGTATACAAATCGGCACCAAACAACAACTCCCCAAATGACTTCCGGTTCTGTCTATCCCAAATCACGTCACCAAACCATAGCTCCTTCCACTACTTCCGATTCCCACTCTTCCAGATCACATAGATGATGCAATCACCTCCGGACCAAATGTGCATTCCACTCTTGGAACGCATATCTCATTCGTTACCAAAACCTCAGCCCTATCTAATCCCCTAGAGCATGATATAGACCATACCATTCACGCTTCCTTTCCCAACTACTTCTCATCCTCCCCTTCTCCTTTTTATCACAACAAACCCCCGTGTCATCATTCCATCTCCCACTTATCCCTCTTATATTAATATTTACTTTTATTCTCATTCTAATTTTCCTTTTAAATGTAATACTTATCACTCTTCATCTTCTCTCTTTTATTGCATCTTGATTATTTTTAATCTCTTTATTCAATCCATTCTCTATTTCTTTTTATATATAAAAAAAATACTTTAAGTGCCCTTTCCATTAAATTAAACTTAAACATTACTCTCTATATCTCCTAACTATTTATCCCTTACAAAAATGTGCTAACCTCAACTCCCTCATTCATCCCCAAAGGAAATAAAGTGTCTAAATTAAAAATCCAAAAAGTTTCCCTTTTACAAAGGACCCTAAACCTATTTGGATTGGAAGCTGGAATGGTTTCTATACCAATTACTCTAAAGTTCTTAATTCCACCCAACTCACAATTTTTAAAGTGACGTGACACCCCACGGTCCTCATCACCTCTAATAACCTTCCTCCGACGTTCCCCTATCCTTTCCCTCAAACACCTAACTGTCCGTCCAATATATCTGGCACCACATCCACATAGGAGCATATAAATTACAAACTTTGTTTCACAGTTAATAAACTGTTTAATCTGATATTTTTTCTTTCCATCCTTATCCTCAAACGTATGAGTCTTGTGACTCATATATAAACATGTTCCACATCGCTTTTATTGCATTTATAGCTACCTTTAATAGGTGTCAGTATATTATTCTCCTTTTGAGATTTATGTAAATCCTTTGGTCTACTAGGAGCCAAAAGATTCCGTATATTCTTCCCTTTTTTAGACATTACACATGGCCTCTCCGTAAGTGAATCCTTCAAAAGGTGATCCTGCTGGAGGATCCCCCAATGTTTGTTGAGTACAGTTTTTATATCCTTTGAAAAGACATTGTATCTTGTAATGAAGGAGACTTTTCCCTCTTCACCCTTCCCTTTTCCAACTCGTCCTATCTCCTTATTTTCTTTTCTACTTTCCTTTGGAATCAAGATGGTACTTCTATCTAGGGCTCTAGCTCTTAAAAAGGCCTTCTCCACATTTTTCTCCCCATAACCCTTTGCTATAAACTCTCTACTCAATTCCTTCCCTTTTAGTTCGTAATCCACAATTGAGCTGCAGTTCCTGCGGAGACGGTGGAACTGCCCATAGGGTATGTTCCTAATCCAACTCGGCAGGTGACAGCTATCAGCCTTGATATATGGGTTACATGAAAACTCTTTCCTATATACATTAGTTTTAATTTCACCCAATGAAGTACCCTCGAGGTTAAGATCCAAGAAATTTATACAATTTCTATGTATGACATGGGTAAATTTAATACCCCTATCATTATTGTTTCATTCCTCTATCCTCTCCTCAAGGGACCTCTCATCCCCTCTCCAGATCAGGAGCACATCGTCAATATATCGACCATAGAGCACCAGGCTGCCCCCACACCGGCCAACCCCCATACCCCTATGGGATTCAAAATGTCCCATAAAGAGGTTGGCGTAAGAGGGGGCGAACCTGGTGCCCATCGATGTGCCCCTGATCTGGAGATAATGAGATCCTTGAAAGGTAAAAAAATTATGGTGTAGAATAAATTGCACACTCTTTAGCAAGAACTCTTTCTGTACTGGAGCCATACCTTTGTCCATATCTAAAAAATATGCCACGGCCTCCAAACCAAGGTCATGCCTAATAGAAGTGTACAACGAAACCACATCCAAAGATGCCCATAAATAATCTCCCTCACACCATTGGACTTTCTGTAGTTTTTCAAAAACTTGCTGTGAGTCTCTTAAGAAGGAAGGTAATGTAACCACATAACGTTGCAGGAAATGATCCAAGTACGCCGAGAGGTTATTGAAGAAACTAGATATTAGAATGCGCCCACGTATAACCCAGACAGAATGGATTTCCTTTACCAACCTATAATAAATTCTGTATTAGATTCTTCAATCTAAATAGTCAAAGAATAATATATAAAACAAGTGTGTTTTTCGTCTCTATCAACAATCACTTATCTCAATCGTCCATATAAACACTAAAGTCCAAACACAACGATGGATGAAATGAATAGATGAAATGAAGATGACAAGATGGAATGATGAATAAGATGGAGATAGCACGTATTCACATAAGATTCTTCTCTCTGCAGCACCTTCTGAGCATCCTCTTTCACACATACATGCAAAGAAAATCTATAAATGGAGGGCGCAAGAGAGAGATTCCATCTAAAAGCAATGTTTAATAGTTTAAAACAAACTGCGCATGTATTCAAGAAATACGTACAAAATAAAAAAATTCAAATCGCTTATCTGTCTCCCGGTATAAACGTCCACATTACTGGGTCTACTCCTCCGTGTAATATGCCGTCCTTGAATTCACTTGATGTATTCTTCCAACTCCTATACAGGTCGGTTCTTCTCAGTTCTCTCCGGACTTCTCCGGCTTTTACACAATCACCAGAGTCCTTTGGCAAAGATAGCAGAGCGTCCCTAGAGTGTACCGAGGGACATAGTCAAAACGCCATTACAGGATAAAACCTTCGGTATTCACTTGGCAGATGTCATGGGGGTAGATATCCCACAAGGGGACTTGCCCGGGAGATGATAATTGTAAATAAAAATTAAAAGAAATTGTCTTAAAAGAAAGTATTTAACCCCACGCGTATCGCGGACTTTCCTGTCCGCTTTCTCAAGGGTAATTACCGGGAGCCCTCCTCACGTATTCTTAAATCGAGGCTCCCGTTAGTGACGTCAATTCGTCACTTTGAACAGAATAAGCTCATAACATTTTGCATTCCCAAGGGCTCATAGGTAGAATGAGCGTCTAGACTACCCATCTTATTTGTGACTACTCATTCTCGTACCTTTACATTGTATCCATATAAACGATTCATTATGTCACTATGGGAATCCCTCGCTCATCTCAACCCATGTTCCCTTCAGAATGCTCACCTACATTCAGATGCAATTAATATCATCTCGTAGATCATCATTTGATATTTTCTTCACTTAAGGTGCAGCTTCTTTTTCACAAATAACATATTCTCACTTGGATGCAATCCCGCATCAGTTTTAATAAAAAATAATAAATCCACTTAATAATTAACCCAGCTATGGACCTAAAGATCTGTAAACAATAATTCTCATAAATACTCTCTTCCCAAACACATCGACAAAGATCTCTCATATATATGTATATACTTTATAGGCTAAGATATATATCCATGTTACTCCTAACAGCCTTATTTATTTCTTTATTTATACAATAAATGCTGCGAGGTCTATGTCAATGTTTAGTCCTTTTGGAGACAGAGTCTCCAACTCATAAATCCAGTATGTTTCTAATTTTCTTAACTTTATTTCTCTATCTCCCCGTCTCCTATCTTGACATACTTGATCTATCGCTACAATAGTGATATTTTCTTTCCCTTCACATGTTTTACAATGGTTGGAAAAGCTATGATTTTCTTCTCCATTACTTATATTTCGAAGATGTTCTGAAAATCTTGTTTTTAACTTTCTTGTGGTTCTACCCACATATTGTAACCCACATCCGCATGTTAAAAGGTACACCACATATATTGAATTGCAATTAAAGCTTTTTTTAAAATTATATACTTTTTTGTGGATTTAGATTGGAAGCTATTAAATCTCTTATTACCATTGGTCACTGAATTATGTAAGGGGTGATGTGCACATGTAGTGCACTCTCCTCTGCCACACATATACATCCCTTTAGGTTTTTTTAGGAAGCTTTCTTTATTTTCACAGGGTTTTAATTTCTTCCAGATGTCTGATGGAGCTATCATTTCTTTGATATTCTTATTTTTTCTGAAAGAGACATTGGGCATTTTTCCTACATGTGGGCCTAATATAGGATCCTCCTGTAGGATATGCCAATGTCTTCCTAGAATTATTTTTATTTTGTAAGAGTCATCATTAAATTTTGTTGTAAAATAAGGCATCTTACTTGTTTCTTCATTTTTCCTTTCTTTTTCTTTGTAAGTGGTTAAATCTTTTCTAGGTATCTCTTTAACTTTACAATATGCTTCTTCAATCAATCTATTATCATACCCTTTTTCCCTAAATTTCTCTTTAATAATCTGGGCTTCAGCCTCAAAATCATTATCCAAACTGCAATTCCTCTTAATCCTTTGTAATTGCCCTAATGGTATATTATTCTTCCATCTATGGTGGTGACTAGTGTTGAGCGAGCGTGCTCGGCCGATGCTCGGATCGGCTCGAGCATCGCTCTGCTCGGCACATGGCGGTACTCGTCGAGTACCGCCATGTGCTCGCCCGCCATGTTCGGGTGGCGGGGATCTGTGCCGGAAGAGGCACAGATCTGAAGACGCTCCGCTGGACCACCAGGGACTGGAGGTACGGGGGCATTGCGGAGATGAAGGGGGCATTGCGGAGATGAAGGGGGACATTGTGGAAGAGGGGCATAGACTCTATGCCCCTCTTCCACAATGTCCCCCTTCATCTCCGCTATGCCCGTCTTCCACAATGTCCCCCTTCATCTCCGCTATGCCCCTCTTCCACAATGTGCCCCTTCATCTCCGCTATGCCCCTCTTCCACAATGTCCCCCTTCATCTCCTCTATGCCATAGAGGAGATGAAGGGGGACATTGTGGAAGAGGGGCATAGCGGAGATGAAGGGGCACATTGTGGAAGAGGGGCATAGCGGAGATGAAGGGGGACATTGTGGAAGAGGGGCATAGCGGAGATGAAGGGGGCATAGCGGAGATGAAGGGGGCATTCGGAGATGAAGGGGGCATAGCGGAGATGAAGGGGGGCATTGACCAGGCACCCTCCCCTCATCAGAGCAGGGGGTGCCTGGTGTAATGCTCGTGTCGCCCCATTATATGCAATGGGGCTCGGGTGCTCGGCCGAGCACTCGAGCCTCAGGGGGTGCTCGGTCAGAGCACCCGAGCATCGGGGTGCTCGCTCAACACTAGTGGTGACCACTTTTATAATGCAATAAACATTGCTATCTACTTCTTTTCTATGATTTTTCGTAAGTACTTCATTATTTTTATGGAAAAGAGTGAGGTCTAAGAAATCTATATAGGTCTCATCACTATTAAACGTAAATTGTAAATTCAAATCATTTGTATTTATGTATGTCCTAAATTCCTCCAATTTAACTTGGGAACCCTCCCAAATAATTAAAATATCATCGATATACCTCTTGTAGAATATAATGTTCTGTTCATATGGGTTATTATTTAAAATATAATCATATTCCCATTTGCCCATATATAGGTTTGCAAACGAAGGGGCAAATGAGCACCCCATTGCTGTACCTGTAGTTTGAGCAAAAAAGGAGTTCCCTAATAAGAAATAATTATGATTTAGGACAAACATAATTGCTTGGGTTATAAAATCTATCTGAGCACTAGCCATAACTCCATCTTTTTCTAAAAACCTTCCATTTGATGTCCTTCATACTCCGTATCACCTGCATACTATCTTTAAGGAAAGAAGGTAATAAATATACCAATGGCTGGAGGAATAGGTCAATATATTGTGAATTCCCGAAACTATTGGTCTTCCAGGTGGATTTTTTTGTATCTTTATGAAGCTTTGGGAGATAAAAAATTGCTATTCTACAATTTTCATTTATTAAATATTTAAATTCTTCTTGGTCTATGGTTTTTTGTTTAATGGCTTCTAATAAAAGGTCATTGAGTTCCAACAGATATTGTTTAGTTGGATCCTTAGTTTGTTTCTGGTATGTTTTTTCATCACTCAATAACCTAAAAGCCTCTTTCTGATAATCTTCTATATTTTGAACAGATATTCCTCCTCCCTTGTCTGCTTGCCTTATTATTATACTTTTATCATTTTTCAGAGTGAATAATGCCTTCTCTTCCCCTTTTGTTAAATTCTTTTGCATATTTCTTTTTGTATTTGCAAGTTTCTCTATATCTCTAATTACAAGATCTTCAAAAGCCTTTACATATTCCCCTTGACTCTGTACTGGGAAGAAAGTGGATCTCTCTCTTTTACCACTAGAGATAGGTTCTTGCATCCATTTTTCTAGTTCTCCCTCATCTTGGAGTTGCATTAGTCTTCTCAACCCGTACTGGTCTCCTATACTAAGATGTTCATTTTCTATTATATTTGATCTAAATATTCCTTTATCCTTATTAAGAAAAAACCTCTTGACAGTCAATGATCGAATAAATTTTTGAACATCTATATATGTTTCAAATCTATTCATCTTCGTGGTGGGAGCAAATGAAAGACCTTTTGCCAATACTTTAGCTTCTTCTCTAGTTATATCTCGCTTGGAGAGATTAAAAATACCTCCTTCCTAAGAGAACTTTTTTACTCCATTTTCAAAATTTTGCATTGTTGTTCTATGCTTGTTCCCTCGCCCCCTGCATCCTCTTCTTCTCTTATTATGCGTTTTACCCCCTGTATATATTTTAATTTTGGTGGCGTCCACTGACCCATCTCTAAAAAATCCTGTTCAGTGCTCTCGACTTCTTTGATGTTGGATTCTTCTAAGTGTTTGGTTTTATTTTTATTTTTTCTTGGCACATCTATTTCCTCTTTCTTTTTTCCATTAGAGTTTCCTGTATCAACTATTGTCGTTTCTTTCCTCATAGCACCTTTTCTATATATACTATTTTCAGGATAATATACTATATTTCTAAACAACCCTGTTCTTATATCCCTTTGAAATTTCAATCTGTTTTTTGGCCCTTCCTTATTGTCTCGTATATTTTTATTAGTCTGTTCTTTATTGTTTCCATACTTTTTATCATCTGTATATTTGTGGATTTTTCCTATTGTATCCTTTCAGCTCCTTAGTCACATTTTTTTGCTGCATCTGTTCAATTTTATCCCTAGCAAATTTTTTCTTTTTAGTTTTAATGATATTAATTTCTAAATTACTTACTTTTCTCATAATATTATCTTCTAATTTTTTTTAAAACTTCTGTTTTTTCAATTTGTTTTAATTTCTTTTAAATTCCTTCAATTTCTATTTTACTTTTTTCTAATGATTGATTTCTATATTTTATCAATAGCTGTATCAGTCATCCAAAACACATTCCTAGTCTGTTTGAAACTCCACATCCTCAATTTCAAAGGATGGTTAGCTGTAAAAGAGTCTATACCCGATATGATGGGGCGCCCGGGAGGGCAATCAATCGACTTATGGATTTTCGGCAAGTGATAGAAGAAAGCCTTAACAGGCCTCTCAACTACCACAAACCTATACTCCTCCCTCGTCAATATCCCCCTCCCGAGCGCCCCACCCACCAGGCTCAAAAACTCCTTCTGGAATGACTCCGTGGAGTCATGGTCTAAGAGGTGATAGGAATCCTGGTCACCCAGGATCCTAAAACCTTCCTCCAGATACTTATCGGTATCCTGGACTACCACGGATCCCCCCTTATCCGCCTCCCGGACAGTAATCGGATCATTTCCTGCAATTTCTTCAATCGCCTTTCTTTCCCCCTGTGTCATATTAAACCTTCTACACTTTTTATTCTTAATGGTCTTTTTATATTCCTTTAAAACTACCTTACAAAAAGCTTCTACATAGGGACCCTTATAACTAATAGGGAAGAAATTGGACTGTCCTTTAAATTTCGTATGTAAAATCTGTGCATCCTCACTTAATTCCTGTTCATCATATAGTCCTTCTATCCCCAAATCAATAAGGTTGTCCAAACATTCCTCAACTTGAACGGGTATCCATTGTTCAGAATCATCCGAACAACTCGCTCTTTCATTCTGAGTCTCCTGACTCTTAAAAAATCTTTTCAAACACAGCTTTCTTGTAAAACGTTGTAAGTCCCAAAAAAATTCAAAATTATTGGGCATATTCATAGGGGCAAACTTCAAACCTCTTTTTAATACCGAAAATTGGTTAGATGTTAAATTGTAACTCGACAAATTAAATACTCCTTCTCTATAATCTCCTGATAGCAAAGGAGGCTCTAATTTCTTAACCTTTTTCCCCTCCCCTTCTTCCTCTCCTAGTTCTTCTGATCTCTTTCTCCTCCCCGTTCCCTCCTCTCTCTCCTTTTTTGTGGTACTGACCTGTGTTAGATCCAAAAAAATACTTGGAAGCTGTATCTAAAACAACAATCTCCTTTTCCTCAACTCCAAACGTAATCTCAACATTCCCTTCTGGGGCCACCTCCTGTGTCCCTAAAATCTCATATCTATTACTAATAGACACATTCTTCCCTCTATGTTCTAAAAGAGGCATTTTTCCCTTAGACTGGACACCATCAAACTTTTGGATCCACTCCATCTCCATACCGTGCTCCACCTTCTCTGCCATACATTGGTTAGACAATACCAAAGACCCACCCTGAGATATTTCTCTACAATGAGCACCCTCAACAATCCCTCTCAGTTCACCTTGAGACCCCTCTTCACAATCACCACTACTAATACTCTTCCCTGGACCAGATATAGCAGAAGGCAATTGCAGGAAATGATCTGATTACTGTCCGGGAGGCGGATAAGGGGGGATCAGTGGTAGTCCAGGATGCCGATAAGTATCTGGAGGAAGGTTTTAGTATCCTGGGTGACCAGGATTCCTATCGCCTCTTAGACCATGACCCCATGGAGTCATTCCAGAAGGAGTTTTTGAGCCTGGTGGGTGGGGCGCTCGGGAGGGGGATATTGACGAGGGAGGAGTATAGGTTTGTGGTAGTTGAGAGGCCTGTTAAGGCTTTCTTCTATCACTTGCCGAAAATCCATAAGTCGATTGATTGCCCTCCTGGGCGCCCCATCATATCGGGTATAGACTCTTTTACAGCTAACCTCTCGGCGTACTTGGATCATTTCCTGCAACGTTATGTGGTTACATTACCTTCCTTCTTAAGAGACTCACAGCAAGTTTTTGAAAAACTACAGAAAGTCCAATGGTGTGAGGGAGATTATTTATGGGCATCTTTGGATGTGGTTTCGTTGTACACTTCTATTAGGCATGACCTTGGTTTGGAGGCCGTGGCATATTTTTTAGATATGGACAAAGGTATGGCTCCAGTACAGAAAGAGTTCTTGCTAAAGAGTGTGCAATTTATTCTACACCATAATTTTTTTACCTTTCAAGGATCTCATTATCTCCAGATCAGGGGCACATCGATGGGCACCAGGTTCGCCCCCTCTTACGCCAACCTCTTTATGGGACATTTTGAATCCCATAGGGGTATGGGGGTTGGCCGGTGTGGGGGCAGCCTGGTGCTCTATGGTCGATATATTGACGATGTGCTCCTGATCTGGAGAGGGGATGAGAGGTCCCTTGAGGAGAGGATAGAGGAATGAAACAATAATGATAGGGGTATTAAATTTACCCATGTCATACATAGAAATTGTATAAATTTCTTGGATCTTAACCTCGAGGGTACTTCATTGGGTGAAATTAAAACTAATGTATATAGGAAAGAGTTTTCATGTAACCCATATATCAAGGCTGATAGCTGTCACCTGCCGAGTTGGATTAGGAACATACCCTATGGGCAGTTCCACCGTCTCCGCAGGAACTGCAGCTCAATTGTGGATTACGAACTAAAAGGGAAGGAATTGAGTAGAGAGTTTATAGCAAAGGGTTATGGGGAGAAAAATGTGGAGAAGGCCTTTTTAAGAGCTAGAGCCCTAGATAGAAGTACCATCTTGATTCCAAAGGAAAGTAGAAAAGAAAATAAGGAGATAGGACGAGTTGGAAAAGGGAAGGGTGAAGAGGGAGAAGTCTCCTTCATTACAAGATACAATGTCTTTTCAAAGGATATAAAAACTGTACTCAACAAACATTGGGGGATCCTCCAGCAGGATCACCTTTTGAAGGATTCACTTACGGAGAGGCCATGTGTAATGTCTAAAAAAGGGAAGAATATACGGAATCTTTTGGCTCCTAGTAGACCAAAGGATTTACATAAATCTCAAAAGGAGAATAATATACTGACACCTATTAAAGGTAGCTATAAATGCAATAAAAGCGATGTGGAACATGTTTATATATGAGTCACAAGACTCATACGTTTGAGGATAAGGATGGAAAGAAAAAATATCAGATTAAACAGTTTATTAACTGTGAAACAAAGTTTGTAATTTATATGCTCCTATGTGGATGTGGTGCCAGATATATTGGACGGACAGTTAGGTGTTTGAGGGAAAGGATAGGGGAACGTCGGAGGAAGGTTATTAGAGGTGATGAGGACCGTGGGGTGTCACGTCACTTTAAAAATTGTGAGTTGGGTGGAATTAAGAACTTTAGAGTAATTGGTATAGAAACCATTCCAGCTTCCAATCCAAATAGGTTTAGGGTCCTTTGTAAAAGGGAAACTTTTTGGATTTTTAATTTAGACACTTTATTTCCTTTGGGGATGAATGAGGGAGTTGAGGTTAGCACATTTTTGTAAGGGATAAATAGTTAGGAGATATAGAGAGTAATGTTTAAGTTTAATTTAATGGAAAGGGCACTTAAAGTATTTTTTTTATATATAAAAAGAAATAGAGAATGGATTGAATAAAGAGATTAAAAATAATCAAGATGCAATAAAAGAGAGAAGATGAAGAGTGATAAGTATTACATTTAAAAGGAAAATTAGAATGAGAATAAAAGTAAATATTAATATAAGAGGGATAAGTGGGAGATGGAATGATGACACGGGGGTTTGTTGTGATAAAAAGGAGAAGGGGAGGATGAGAAGTAGTTGGGAAAGGAAGCGTGAATGGTATGGTCTATATCATGCTCTAGGGGATTAGATAGGGCTGAGGTTTTGGTAACGAATGAGATATGCGTTCCAAGAGTGGAACGCACATGTGGTCCTGAGGCGATTGCATCATCTATGTGATCCTGAAGAGTGGGAATCGGAAGTAGTGGAAGGAGCTATTGTTTGGTGATGTGATTTGGGATAGACAGAACCGGAAGTCATTTGGGGAGTTGTTGTTTGGTGCCGATTTGTATACCGGAAGTAAAGTTTTTTTGATGGTGGGATAGATGGAGGCAAATCTATAAATGACTGGTAAGTGCAACATGGTAAATTTCTTGTCCCTTGAAAAAGTGACTGTGTGTTACAAAACGCGTAGGGAGATTTTATATGTTTGATGCTGTTTTTTAAAAGGGTGTTATCCGGTATAACAGCTGTAAAGGAATATATCCTTTTTAATAAATTTGTGGGATTTTTGATATATCCACCGTTTCCTTATAGCTGTTTATTTGTGCTCACACCTTCTGCCCCCTCGGTAGCTTTGGGTGAAATTAGCCTTTTAAAGGTAGATATATACTACCTGTTGGTATATTTGCATAAGGGCTATATAATTCCCCTGGAATAGTCTCTTTAAGGGTGGAGAGGAGGGTTTTTGGAAGGAAGAAGAGGAAGAGGAGCATACAGCTGGGAGACGAAGGAGAGATACTATGACTGGAAGTCAGATCCAGTTGAGGCAATTACATCCAGAGGCAGAATAGCCTCTAGAAAATGTGAGTACCCTGAAGAGGGACGGTTTTCTATTTTTAAATTGGTACAAATTTGTGAAGTTTGACGTACTACACTCAGAGTGGACGGCGCTGTTTTTTCTTCTTTTTTCTTCCCACATTGTGCGTTGCAATGTGCAGATCCAGTGCGGGAGGAAGAAGCTGCTGTTGATTATGAAGAAACAGGCGTGAGCCTAGGGGCTGGCAGGGGTATCGGCCATGGAGAGGGCATGCTGGCAGTCTCTGAGTTGAGGAAAACAGGGAGCTTCCTGGGCATTCACTGTCCATGAAAAAAAAAAAAAGCTGAAAAAAAAGTGCTAAAAAACCCCACGTGGTCACACCATAAAAAGTCAAGACTATATAATGTTTTAAAGGGGTAGTAATACTTATATTAAAGTTGCTGTCTGAGTCTTTATATTTGTAGTAATATTTACTGCTATATTTAATTACTTAGTGTTGTAGTTAAAGCTATTCAAGCCAAAAGGATCCCCCTCCCTGGCCGCCTCCCATTAGATGTGGAATCCGGTCGTTGTACTGGACGGATGCAGCGAGGGACAATCTTCATTCAGTAACTATAATGAATCCATTGATGAAGGAGGGCAGGATTTTCCTTTTACTTACTGAAGATTGTCCCTTGCCGCACTCCATCCGGACCACACTGAGTGATGCAGGGAAAGGGTCAGGGGGTGATTGTGCTTGAATATCGTTTGAAGTACAACACTGTAAGAAGTTAAATATAGTGCTACATGTTAAAACATATAAATAAGACTCAGAGCTAAAGTTTAATTGAAGTATTACTATCCCTTTAACCCTTTGAGTGGCAGAGGGTTTGTGAAAGCATTGCAAAGCAATGTGTTGCATACCCCTGTGGCACACCAAGGGTTAACAGTTTGAGTAGCATAGGTGTCCGACATCCCTCCCTCTCTTGTACATTACTTCACTGCAAGTTAAGAGTGTATAAGGGTTTAACCCCTAGAGTGCCAGCTACTTACAACGTACGAGAATGGACAGCTGTACCTGCTGTGCCACGCTCGTACGTTGTACATCTAAAATGCAGTCACTGCAAAAGCCGGTATAACCGGCTTGCAGTGGCCAGATTTTAGATGAAAAGTAGCCTGGCACTCATGGGGGGGCATGAGGATCACTCCTCATGCCCCCCCCCAGGTATTGATCTCCCAGCCGATCGCGCTGAGAGATCAATATTTACAAAGGAGAAGCGGAGCTTCTCCTTTCCACTCTCTCCTACCCGAACTTCCGGGTAGGAGTGGGCGGGACAGGGGGAAGCCTCCTAATGTCATCGGTGACATAGTCACCGATGACGTTAACAGGCATTGCCCGATCGAGATCACTCCTACCGGAGGTAGGAGTGAAGAGAAGGAGACAAAGTAAGAGGAAGGTGGAGAGTCCTAAAAGGTAATTTTAGGGATTTAGGGAGTAAGATTAGGAACTGGACCTCCAAGGTAGTATTCTCAGAGATACTACCCGTGCCATGCGCTACGCCAGAGAGACAGCGGGAGATTAGGGAGCTCAATGCATGGCTGAAGTCTTGGTGTAAGAAGGAGGGCTTTGGGTTTTTAGGGCACTGGGCTGATTTTGCTTTGGGGTACAATCTCTATAGTAGGGATGGATTGCACCTGAATGCAAGAGGGTCTCGAGTGCTTGGGGAGAGGATTACTAGACGGTTGGAGGAGATTTTAAACTAGGAAGGGGGGGGCCAATAAATACTGGGCTAGATAGTATAGATAGGGAAGGCGATGTAGTTAATAACCAGGTGGGTGGATCTGGGGGTGGGGTTAGTACAGATGATAGGGAGAACCACATCAAAATTAAATCACAAATGAAACATAGCAGGGGCATAAATTGTATGCTTGCAAATGCCAGAAGTTTAACTGGTAAAATAGGGGAACTGGAGCTGGTAGCTGAAACTGAAAACTATGACTTGATAGGCATAACAGAAACATGGTGGGATGACACACATGATTGGTCAATCAATTTGGAGGGCTACATGTTATTTAGAAAAGATAGGTCAAACAAAAGAGGTGGTGGGGTCTGTCTATATGTCAAACCAATATTATTGCCTCATTTGCGGGACGATATATGTGATGACAGTAGTGAACATGTGGAATCCCTGTGGGTTGAAATAGTCACTGGGGGTAAAACTGCCCAGAAAATATTAGTGGGTATTTGCTATAAACCACCAAACATTGGTGACCTTCAAGAATCACAGCTATTAATGCAAATAGAAAAGGCTTCTCAAATAGGGAGAACTATAATTATGGGGGATTTTAATTATCCAGAAATAGACTGGAAAAACGGAACAGCGAATTCTGCTAAAAGTAGTAAGTTTCTGAACTTGTTGAATGACAATTTTTTGTCTCAACTAGTGCAGACCTCAACCAGAGGGGATGCGTGTCTGGATCTGGTAATAACTGACAATGAAGAACTTATCTGTAACATCCAAGTTAGGGAGCACTTGGGGAATAGTGACCATAACATGGTATCGTTTGAGATTAATTCAAAAAAGCAATTTGGTATGAGTTCCACCAAAACACTGAATTTTAAAAAGGCCAACTTTAGCAGGTTTAATTCATCCCTTGGTCTTGTTGACTGGGATAAAATATTTTCAGGAAAAAACACAGAAGGTAAGTGGAATGCCTTCAAAGCAACATTGCAAAAATACACATCTAAATTTATCCCTGTTGGAAACAAATACAAAAGAAGCAAATTAAAACCTATGTGGCTAACCAGTAAAGTAATTCATGAAATAAATAACAAGAAAGCGGCATTTAAACATTATAAAGCTGAGGGATCAGTAGAGGCATTTTCAGAATACAAAAATGCCAACAAAACCTGTAAAAAGGCTATCAAATTAGCTAGACTAGAGAATGAAAAAAATATTGCTAAGGAGAGCAAGAGCAACCCAAAAAAATTCTTTAAATACATTAATGGCAAAAAATTAAAGTCTGATAATGTTGGGTCCTTGTTATCTGAAACGGGTGAGATGGTCAAGGGGGACAGAGAGAAGGCAGATATGTTAAATAATTTCTTTTCTTCTGTTTTTACCAAGGAACACCCAATGGACAAGAATCTGCAAACTACTTTTACAGAACAGTCACAGCAAACATGGGACTGGCTAACACAAGAAAAAGTGTTAAAACAATTGAATGGTGTTAAGGTAGACAAAGCTCCAGGGCCAGATGGTATACACCCACGGGTACTTAAAGAGCTAAGCCAGGCCCTGGCCAGACCGTTATATTTGATTTTCAGGGATTCTTTATTTCAGGTATGGTGCCCATGGATTGGGTAAAGCAGATGTGGTGCCCATATTTAAAAAGGGATCAAAGTCACAGCCAGGAAATTACAGACCTGTAAGCTTGACATCTGTGGTAGGGAAGCTGTTTGAAGGGTTGCTAAAGGAATATATTCAAGAATTCTGCTGGAACAGGAATATTATTAGCAGGAGTCAACATGGCTTTGTGAAAGACAGGTCTTGTCAAACTAACTTGATCGCATTTTATGAAAAAGTGAGTAATAATATAGATGCTGGAGCGGCGGTTGATGTGATCTATTTAGACTTTGCCAAGGCATTTGATACGGTTCCACACAAGAGGTTACTGTACAAACTGAATGTAATAGGCCTAGGGGAAAATGTTTGTGTGTGGATTAGAAATTGGCTGAAAGATAGAATGCAAAGAGTGGTAGTAAATGGCAAGTTCTCCAGTTGGATAAACGTGATAAGTGGAGTACCTCAGGGATCTGTCCTGGGTCCTTTTCTTTTTAATTTGTTTATTAATGACCTCCCAGAGGGCATAGGGAGCCATGTATCAGTGTTTGCCGATGACACAAAATTAAGTAAGGTAATAAAGTCTGAACTGGAGGTGTCTTCATTACAAGAGGATTTGGACAAATTGAGTAACTGGTTAGGCAAATGGCAAATGAGATTCAATATAGACAAGTGTAAAGTTATGCATTTTGGGTATAATAATAAAAATGCAACATATAGTTTAAATGGTGTTTCTCTGGGGAAATCTACAAATGAAAAGGATTTGGGAGTAATGGTAGACAATAGACTTAGCAGTAGCACGCAGTGCCAGCTGGCAGCTGCAAAGGCCAATAAGATATTGGCATGTATTAAAAGGGGTATTGACTCAAGGGAGGAAGATATTATTATGCCTCTTTACAGGTCCATGGTAAGACCCCACCTAGAATATGCTGTTCAATTCTGGGCGCCCTTTCTGAAAAAGGACATTATGGAACTAGAGAAAGTGCAGAGGAGGACTACAAAACTAGTAAGGGGAATGGAAAGTTTTAGTTATGAGGAAAGGCTAGAAAAGATAAACTTGTATACACTAGAGAAACGGCGTCTTAGAGGGGATATGATAACACTATATAAATATGTTCAGGGCCCATACAAAGGGCTCTCCAAAGACCTGTTCATTAACAGAACAGTACATAGGACAAGGGGCCACCCGCTTAGACTTGAGGAAAGGAGATTCAATCTACAACATTGGAAGGGTTTCTTTACTGTAAGGACAATAAAGGTATGGAATTCACTGCCTGAGGAGGTGGTGCTATCGAATACATTAGATGCCTTTAAAAAGGGCCTGGATACTTATTTAAAAGAACATAACATAGAGGGCTATGTACGTTAGTATTAGGATTAATATTTTACTTAGGGCTTGTTGATCCAGGGAGAAATCTGATTGCCATTTGGAATCAGGAGGGAATTCTCCCCCCCCCACACCCCATTCGGGGCAGAATTTGTAATTGCTGTATTGTTGTGGGTTTTTTTGCCTTCTTTTGGACCAACGATGGTAAACAGGAATAGGAAAAGGGTTGAACTAGATGGACGCAAGTCTTTTTTCAACCTAAATTACTATGTTACTATGTTACTATGTTAGCTTTAGCTCTCCCAATCGGCTGGGAGATCAATAAGTGGGGGCACATCAGGAGGGGTCCTGATGTCCCCCAGCGAGGTCTGAGTTTAAATAAAATAAAAATATAAAAAAATTAACCCTGTGAGTGCTTCAGGGTTCCCCAGCGGATTGCTTTGTGAAAAAATATATATAATACAAAAAAATAACTGAGTGCCGCAGGGGTCCACAGAACATTGCTTTGCAATGCGCTGGAGACCCCTGTGGCACTCACAGGGTCAAGTGTTTTGGGCAATATTAGTCTTACTAAGTAAGACCTCATTGGGGGACACCAGGAGGGGTCCTGATGTCCCCCAATGAGGTCTGTAATAAAAAAAAAAAAAAAATGTAACCCTGTGTGTGCCACAGGGGAGGGGGGTTCATTGCAGACCCCCCTCCTGTGCCACACACAGGGCTATTTTTCAGTAACCTATAATCAGAGTTTGTTGGGGGGAAATCAGGAAATGTCCTGATGTACCCCCACTATCTCTGATAGTGAAAAAAAAATATATAATACAAAAAAAATAACTGAGTGCCGCAGGGGTCCACAGAACATTGCTTTGCAATGCTCTGGAGACCCCTGTGGCACTCAGAGGGTCAAGTCTTTTGGGCACGATTAGTTTTACTAAGACCTCATTGGGGGACACCAGGAGGGGTCCTGATGTCCCCCAATGAGGTCTATAACAAAAAAACAATTGGAAAAAAAAATTAACCCTGTGTGTGCCACAGGGGAGGGGGTTTACTGCAGACCACCCCTCCTGTGGCACACACATGGCTATTTTTCACTAACCTGTAATCAGAGTTTGTTGGGGGGACATCAGGAAAGGTCCTGATGTGCCCCCACAATCTCTGATTGCAAAAAGTAAAAATACAAAAAAATAACTCTGTGAGTGCCGCAGGGGTCCGCAGCACATTGCTTTGCAATGAGCTGGAGACCCCTGTGTCACTCACTGAGTCAATTCTTTTTGGACATGTTTTTTTTTTTTTACTAAGACTTCATTGGTGGACATCAGGAAGGGTCCTGATGCCCCTCGATGAGGTCTACATTAAAAACAAGAGTAAAATAAAAAAAAACCCTGTGTGTGTCACGGGGGGGGGGTGTCAATGCAGACCCCCTTCCTGTGTCACATACTTTTTATCATTACTTTGTAATCAGAGCTTGTTTGGTGGGCATCTGAATACAAAGTAATGATAAAGAAATAATTAACCCTTTGTGTGCCACAGGGGTCCAATGCACTGGACACCCCTGTGGCACACAAAGGATTATTTATTTTTTCTCCCTTTTATTTTTTTTTTTCAGACCTCATTATGGGGTTCTGATGCCCCCAGTGAGGTCTACACAAAAATATTGGTGGGAAAAAGCCCAAAAAAACTGCACGTGCCATGTGTGTGTGGAGGGTTAACAGTATTTTGCAACGCATTGGATCCCCTGTGACACACACACCAACTTTTTTTTTTTTGGTTTTTTATTTTTTTAGACCTTGATGAGGGGCACCAGGAATGTTCCTGATACCGCCTCCCCAACGAGGTGTGAATAAACAGTAACCAAAAAAATAACTCTTCGTGTGCAACAGGGGGTCCAATGCATTGCTTTACAGTGCATTGGGCACCCCTGTGGCATGCACACAAAATGCCTCCAATTCCCCCACCCCCACTTACCCTATCCCCCTGCCTGGCTCCACAGCCCACTGGCAGTCCCATTCCCCAACCTGTTTTCACTGCCTACTGGTAGACTCAAAGTACCAGTATGCACTAGATTCAGGCTGGGAATCAAACATTATATGAGGGGGACATACAGTGCACACTGGTAGTCACAGATTCCCCCATATACACTATCAGACACCCCCCCCACCACCACCACCACCATCCTTGGTCTGCTCCCCACTAGTAGACATACCCACATACACTGCCTAACCCCTCACCCCCGCCCCCACACACTTTGTTACACTGGTAGTCACAGGTCCGCACGTACACCGGCTGACGCCCTAGCTTCTTACATCTGTTAGCCATAAAATCACACTGTTTGCTTTCCCATCCCTGTTCTTCTGGTAGCCACTCTTCTGTCACTCAAATTGGTTTGTCAACCCACAGCAGTGGGGTACCATTTTTATTAGGCTGGCAAGAGGTCATCCTAGGAAATCCCATGGCGTTTTCCTGTAGCACCACATTCTGGAAATAGTTGTGCAAACTAACTTAGGGGTAAAAAGGCAAGTGACCCCTCATTCGATGCGACAGGTTATCTGCTTTCCAAAATGGTATGGGTTGTCTACCCTTTCTTCACTTCTGTAGCTGTTATAACCATTTTTTTACAGGCAAGTCCTTTTTGAGAAAATGTTAGAAAAATCAGATGTTGTTGTAGGTGTAGTTTTGTGCTTCTAGCACTGTCTAAGGTATGTCAACTCATACCAGTGGGGTGTCATTTGACTCCTAAGAGCACTAGCTAATGAATGCAGTTGAAATTTTTATGGTTTTCACAGATTTCAATACATTTCAAGGGGCAGAAATGTAAGAAAATGCGATTTTTTTCCCTTTAGTGCAAGCCTCTGGAAACATTTGTGCACACCAGGCTTGGGGTAACAAGGCAACTTATCCCTCATTAGATGCGGCAGGTTATCCTCTTTACAAAATGGTATGGTTTCTCTACCTTTCCTGCATATCTATAATGGTTTTTACACTTTTTGTGCAGGCAGATAATTTCAAAAACAAGTGTCAGGTTTAGGTAAGTGTTCCTACCACCCACATATTGCATGTTATCCCACACAAATGGGGTAACATTTTTCTCACGTTGGTAGCGGTACTGAATACAGTAGGAAATGTCAGGATTTTCAAAGATTTTAGTATCTTTGAAGTGGTGTAAATGTAAAAAAAAATGTATTTATTCCTATAGCGCCACCTTTTGGAAATAATTGAGCACTTCAGCTAGGGGGTAGAAAGGCAAGTGACCCCTCATGTGATGCAGGTGAATGTCTACTTTCCAAAATGGTATACATTTTATACCTTTCCTTCATGTATCTAAACGTTATGAACATTTTAGTACAAGCAGCCATTTCCAAAGAAGAAAACAGGTAGGTGTTGTTATGTGCTTCTGACACCCCTACGGTATGTCAGCTTATACCAATGGGGTGCCATTTTTTTCCTAAGTGCACTAGCTAATAAATACATTTGGGAATGCCATGGTTTTCATAGATTTCACTACATTTCAAGGGGCAGAAATGTAAGAAAATGCCTTTTTTTCATTAGTGCCACATTCTGGAGGCATTTGTGCACACCAGGCTTGGGGTAACAAGGCAAGTCACCCATCATTAGATGCGGCAGGGTGTCTTCTTTTCAAAATTGTATGGTTTGAATACCCTTTCTTCACTTCTGTAGTTGTTTTAACCATTTTTGTACAGACAAGTAATGTTTGATAAAATGTTAGAAAAATTAGAGGTTGCAGTATGTGTAGTTTTGTACTTATAGCTCCCCCTGAGGTAGATGAACTCATACGAATTAGGTGTCATTTTTCTCCTAAGAGCCCTAGCTAATGAATACATTGGAAATGCCATGGTTTTCACAGATTTCTCTACATTTCAAGGGGCAGAAATGTAAGAAAATGCCTTTTTTTTTTTTTTTTTCATTTGCTCCATATTCTGGAGGCATTTGTGCATACCAGACTTGGGGTAGGAAGGCAAGTCACCCCTCATTAGATGCGACAGGTTGTCTTCTTTTCAAAATGGTATGGTTTGTGTACCCTTTCTTCACTTCTCTAGTTGATAACCATTTGTGTACAGACAAGTACTGTTTGAGAAAAAGTTAGAAAAATTAGAGGTTGTAGTAGGTGTAGTTTTGTACTTATAGCGCCCCCCTGGGGTAGGTAAACTCATACCAATGGGGTGTCATTTTTCTCCTAAGAGCACTAGCTAATGAATATAGTTGGAAATGCCACGGTTTTCACAAATTTCAGTACATTTGAAGGGGCAGAAATGTAAGAAAATGCCTTTTTTTTTCATTAGCGCCACCTTCTGGAGGCATTTGTGCACACCAGGCTTGGGGTAACAAGGCAAGTCACCCATCACTAGATGCGGCAGGGTGTCTTCTTTTCAAAATGGTATGGTTTGTGTAGCCTTTCTTCAGTTCTGTAGTTCTTATAACCATTTTTGTACAGACAAGTAATATTTGAGAAAATGTTAGAAAAATTTGAGGTTGTAGCAGGTGTCGTTTTGCACTTCTAGTGCCCCCTTAGTTAGGTGAACTAATACCAATAAGGTGTCATTTTTCTCCTAAGAGCCATAGCTAATGAATACAGTTGGAAATACCATGGTTTTCATAGATTTCAGTACATTTCAAGGGGCAGAAATGTAAGAAAATGCCTTTTTTTTCATTAGCGCCACTTTCTGGAGGCATTTGTGCACACCAGGCTTGGGGTAACAGGGCAAGTCACACCTCTTTAGATGCAGCAGGTTGTCTGCTTTCCAGAAATATATAGTTTTATATAGTTATTCCACTGTTTTTGGGTATCTTTACCACAAAAACCCTAGAATGCGCATATTAGTTTATAAAGTTGAAAATGTAATTTTGCGCTGCTGGTGATTAGGGCTCTACGCTAGCCATGGATGTAGGTAAAACTATTTTGGTATTTTTTTACTCGGGGCTTTTTCAAATAATTGAAACTTTTTCAATCAAGGTAAATGTTTTTCATACATAGTATGTGATTTTAGCAAAATGAGTACATTTTCACTTTTTTTGACATTATGACATCCTAGCTTTTTGCACAATGTAAAATTATCTTCATGTAAGGTACCACGAGAAAGCTCAATTAGTTCTGAAAAAAACAATATATAGTTTTCCATATGTAACTAAAAATCCCCAGAGGAAATCAAGCCTAAACGGAAGGATAGCAAAAATACTGAAAAAGTGTCTGGCCTGCAGGGTACAGGAAATGGCCTGAGCCTCTAGCACTGAAGGGGTTAAACCTATTGATTACTCTTGCTGCAAATAATTTATCCAGTTACACAAAGAGTTAAGTATTTTATTTACACAGACTAATTTAGAAACACATATATTGAAGATTAACTACACATTTATGTGAGTTTTATTGCTGTGGAGCAATGTGATTCTATTCTGATAAAAGGGTAGAAAAGAGGGACAGAGGGATTTAGATGTCAAAAAGGGGGGGCACTTGGGAGGTATGAAGCACTAATATATCATGAAGAGGGACACTTGGGAGGTATGCATTATTGTATTTTATTTCTCATTTACTTTGGGACAGAATTGCAGTATTGTGCTTGTGTGTGTGTGTTTGGGTTATGCAAATGGAAAGCAGAAAATAAAAGGATCGTTATACCAGCATGTCAATGCTTTGAATGCCAGAGGGCGTTGCAATGCATTATGCACCCCTCTGACACTAAAAGGGTTAAGGTATAGAGAGGCATCTCAGTGTTAAATAGCAGTGGGAAGTATATTCATACCTGGGAACTTTGACTTTTGGAGTCCCTGGAGGGGACTCGTGGTTGTCACAGCTTACCTTGACTCCAGCATGATATCAGGCGTGAGGCTTCAAGCAGGCTGCAGGCCTCTGTTTTATCTGTTTTCTTACTGTAGTCTCCTCCTACCTACTTCCTCCCTCTGAGCTGCTCCTCCTTCCTGTGGAGGGGTTTATAAGGCAGACTGAGGCCTGACTCAGATGCCCTTGCGTTGTTGTTCTTAGGTGAAGTACTTGGGCTCTGTGTATGACCTGGCTATCTACGAAAATCCACTCTGTGTATGACCTGGCTATCTATGAGTACCCGCACTGTGTATGACCCGGCTAAGTAAGAGAACCCTTTCTGTGTATGACCCCAGATAAGTACGAGAACCCTCTCTGTGTATGATCCAAGGTAAGTACGAGAACCCTCTCTGTGTACGACCCAGTGATCACGAGTATCCCTTACTGTGATCAATTTGTACTATTGGCTTAAGACAGACCACTGTTGTGGACAGGGTCTGGTGTGTGACTGCAGGCAGAGTCACAGGGTCCGGTGTGGTGGCTGCAGGCGTGAGCCACAGGGTCTTTATATGTGACTGCAGGATGGAGGCCGCAGAGGTACAACGGTTAGGGGAAGAACGTCAAGCCACCAACGACAATCCTAGGTTGTCCCCTGGAGCGTTTGTATGCTGGTTGCGCAGTTGACAATCCCAGGCTATGTCCAGGTGGTCAGACACAAGGAGCAATATGGAAGGCTTGGTCAACTAGGGCCGCAGGTTCGCACCAGATTGGACGTCAGACAGGCCAAGGGGTCATACACAGAACGGGCAGTCGGACAGAGCAACCAGTCAACACCAGAACGGATAGTCAGCCAAGCCAGGGGTCATACACAGTAGGGTTCACCAACTAGAGCCGCAGGTTTGCACCAGATTAGTTGTCAGACAGGCCAAGGGGTCATACACAGAGCGGGTAGTTGGACAGAGCCACAGGTCAACACCAGATCTGATAGTCAGCCAAACCAAATAACACACAGGGCCTAAGAAGCAACTGCACTGGAACACCACGAACGGGCAACTGAAGTGGTGTCCAGGCAGTTTTTAAACATATTGCTCCACCCCTAGAGGTGGAGCATGATGTGTGCTGTCCCTTTAAGAACCAGGTCGCGATGTCATTAGGGATTCCCTGAGACGTGCGCCTGGTTCGATGTGCAGGAGCCGCCAGAGAGCACAAGGTGGAGGACGGTCGCCTGGATGGACGCCAGAGTGCACCGTCCTCTCTCGCTGTGAGCCGCACACCCCGGCAGGCTGCACGAGTGCCGGAAGGTAAGCGGCACTTACAGTACCACCCCCTCAATGCCCCCTCCCCTGCGGGGGTGGTCAAGGTTTAGAAGGAAAACGAGAGTGAAATCTCCTTATGAGAACAGGAGCATGCATATCAGTGGATGAGACCCACGAACGTTCTTCAGGTCCATACCCTTTCCAGTGTACAAGATATTGTAATCGACCCCGTCTCCAACGAGAGATGAGAATGCTTTGTACTTCATATTCCTCGTGATCTGCAACTCTTACGGGGGCCGGGCGTGCCCGGACAGAGGTATACCTGTTGCACACCAAGGGTTTCAATAGGGAGACGTGAAATACATTATGAATTCTCATATTGGCCGGTAGTTTCAGGGCATAAACGACAGGATTAATCCGTCGTAAGACACGGAAGGGGCCCACAAATCGAGGAGTCAATTTTCTACATGGTACTTGTAGATTCAGGTTTCGTGTGGATAACCAGACTCTCTCCCCCACCTGAAACACTGGTGCTGGAAGTAGTCTATGATCAGCCTGACTTTTTTGCTGCTGAGCGGACCGTTGCAGGGTTCTCTGAACTTGTACCCAAGTGGAACGGAGTTCCCTTAAATGCTCCTCTAGAGCTGGAATGTTCTGTGCCACAAATGACTCGGGAAGCATAGAAGGCTGGAAGCCATAGTTAATCATGAACGGAGATGTTTGCGTAGAGGAGTTCATGGCACAATATCGGGCAAACTCTGCCCAGGGTAACAAACTCGCCCAGTCATCATGATGGTCCGAAATATAGCAACACAAAAACTGTTCCAAGACCTGGTTGGCTCTCTCGGCAGCACCATTAGACTGGAGGTGATAAGCGGAGGAGAAGGAGAGCTGGATACCCAATTGCGCACAAAATGCTCTCCAAAATCGAGACACAAACTGGCTAACTCTATCCGACACAATGACTTTAGGCACCCCATGGAGCCGAAATACCTCCTTGGCGAATATCTTAGCCATTTGCTGAGCGGTTGGCAATTCTTCGAGGGGTACAAAGTGGGCTAATTTCGAAAACCGGTCTACAATCATCAGAATAACAGTACAGCCCTCGGACGCAGGTAATTCCACCATAAAATCGATGGAAATATGTGACCATGGACGTTCCCCATTAGGTACAGGAAGAAGGAGGCCCACAGGAAGGTGCCTATGAGTCTTGGTAGTAGCACAAGTCTGACACGCTGCTACAAAAGCCGAGACATCAGTACGGATACTAGGCCACCAAAATATTCCGGATACCGACCAGAGCAACTGATCTCTACCAATGTGTCCAGCAGCCTTTGAGGAGTGATAGGTCTCCAGTAATTTTTGCCCTTAAGCCCTCAGGCACAAAACATTTCCCCTGTGGTTTCCCGACTGGGGCAGTTCCTTGAGCAGCCAATATTTCCGTCCCCAACGGGGATGTAATGCTGGTAGCAAGGATGCGGTCCGGAGGAATCACGAGTGTAGGATTGCAATCCTCTTTCGATAAGGCCCCAAATTGATGGGACAAAGCATTGGCCCTCACATTCTTAGTACCAGGCAGATACGAAACTATGAAATTAAAGCGGGATAAAAACAAAGCCCACCTAGCCTGTCTCGGAGACAGGCGTTTAGCCTCGGAAAGGTACGTCAAGTTCTTGTGGTCGGTAAGAATAAGAATAGGTACCGAAGTACCCTCGAGTAGATGCCGCCATTCACACAGGGCCAAGATAATGGCTAGTAGTTCTCGATCCCCAATGTCGTACAGAATCTCAGCCTTAGATAGTTTGCGGGAAAAGAAGCCACAAGGCATAAGTGGAGCTTCTGGGGAAGACCGCTGAGACAGGAGGGCGCCTACTCCCGACTCAGGCGCGTCAACCTCCCAATTAAATTGCAGTTCCGGATTCGGATGCTGCAGCACAGGTGCAGCTGCAAAAGCAGCCTTAATGCTTTCAAAAGCTTGTAAAGCCTTTGGGGACCATACGGAAATGTTAGCGCCCTTGTGCATCATGTCAGTAAGAGGTTTGACAATCGTGGAGAACTGACTTATAAATTTCCTGTAGTAATTGGCAAACCCCAGGAAACACTGGATAGCCTTAAGTCCAGAAGGAAGGGGCCATTGTAGTACAGCCGAAAGTTTTTCGGGATCCATAGCCAACCCAGACGAGGAGATCACATAGCCTAGAAACGTTACTTGTGACTGGTGAAATTGGCACTTTTCTAATTTACAGAAAAGATTATTGGCCCTCAAGAGAGACAACACCTTCGCAACATCCAGACGGTGTTGTTCCAAAGTAGCAGAGTGGATGAGGATATCATCCAAGTATACGACCACACAAGTCAACAATAAGTCCCTCAGAACATCATTAATGAACTCCTGGAAGACCGCAGGAGCATTGCATAGGCCAAAGGGCATTACCAAGTATTCATAATGGCCACTCCTGGTGTTGAATGCCGTCTTCCACTCATCGCCCTCACGGATACGCACCAAGTTATAGGCTGCCCGCAGGTCTAGCTTAGTAAAGACCGTAGATCCTCTTAATTGGTCAAACAGCTCCGTGATCAAAGGTATTGGGTACGCGTTCTTGACCATGAGCTTGTTAAGACCTCGAAAAATCAATACATGGCCTCAATTCGCCATCCTTCTTTTTCACAAAGAAGAATCCTGCCCCCGCAGGGGATGAAGATCTCCGAACAATCCCTCTGGAGAGAGCGTCAGACACATACTCCTCCATAGCCTGGTTCTCTGCCATGGAGAGGGGGTATACACAACCCTTAGGGGGAACAGCCCCTGGCACCAGATCAATTGAGCAATCGTACGGCCTATGAGGGGGCAAGGTGGTACCCTGAAACTTGTTGAATACGTCACGGAATACATGGTACTCCTCGGGTAAGGCGGAGGGAGGAGAGGAGGAGGTCATGCCCAAAACGTTAATAGGACGAGTCAAGCAAGACTCCGTACAATACGGAGACCAGGACAAAATGTCGCAACTGTGCCAGTCCATACTGGGATTATGTTTTTGAAGCCACGGGAAACCCAGGATGACTGCAAAATGAGGAGAGCTTATGACCCGGAATTGAAGTACCTCATGATGAAGGGCTCCAACCATCAGGTTTATCGGAACAGTCTCGTGAGTCACCTGAGGCGGTTGTAGAGGACGCCCGTCAATAGCCTCAATGGACAATGGGGAAGCCCGAGGTACTAAAGGAATAGCATGTTTTTCTGCAAGACCGGCATCAATGAAATGGCCCGCAGCTCCAGTATCTATTAGGGCTGGGGTAGAGACAGACTGATCAGCCCAGTAAAGGATAACTCCCAGAGTAGGCTTCTCCCGGAAATCTCCTGGGGACTGCGAAACTCCACCTAGAGTCTGTCCCCTACGTGACTCTAGGTGCGCCCATTTCCCGGACGTGTGGGACAAGTACGCAACAAATGTCCAGTTTTGCCGCAATCTCATCCTTGATGATATCGCTCATGCGCTGCGAGAAGGAGGCTACCAGTGCCTCATTGTTCCACCCTACCTTTGCTGCCAATGTGTGAAACTCGATCGCATACTCGGCCACCGTATGACTGCCCTGGTGGATAGTCATGAGATTTTTAGCTGCAGAGGCAGAGCGAGCAGGTACATCAAACACTCGTTTGAATGCCGACACAAACTCAGTAAAATCATGAATAATGGGATTATCGTTCTCCCACAGAGGATTAGCCCATGCCAAAGCCTTGCCCGTCAACAGTGAAACCAATAATCCGACTTTACTGCGCTCATTAGGGAACGCTTGCGGTACCATCACCTTATAGATGCCCAACTGATCTAGGAACCCACGAAACAGCACTGGGTCTCCTCCATACCACTTCGGAAGCGGTGCTCGACAGGAAAAGCCCCTGATCCTGCCTGCATCAGAGGAAGCATGCACTGCCGGTGCCATACTAGCAGGGGAGGCCACCGGTTGTCCAACAGGACGGTCAAGATGAGCCGTGCGGTTCAACAGTGTTTGCAAAGCCATAGTGATCTGATCCATACGCTGTTCCTGAGCCTCCACCCTGTTTAGTAGCTGCTGAACAGAAGGGTTACCAGTACCGTCCGTAGACATGGCCCGTTCGTAGTGTCACAGATTCAATAATGAGAATGGACCAGTACTTAGGTAACACAATCTTTATTAGCAATAAGACAGGACAATGAATTCATCATAACATACAGGTCAAGAGCGGACTACAGGATGGATCAACAGGTACTATGGTACTGATGGAAACAGCAGCAGAGGAAGGGCGACTCAGGTCCGCACCTGAGGCCTCACTACAGGTACGGACCAGTACAGACAACTGATCCAGCGATCCAATGCAATGGAGGATAAGCAGGTTCGCACCTGGACAGACCATGTACCGGAAAGACCAGCTGCACCACAGGTCCGCACCTGGAGGCCGCAGAGGTACAACGGCTAGGGGAAGAACGTCAAGCCACCAACGACAATCCTAGGTTGTACCCTGGAGCGTTTGTATGCTGGTTGCGCAGTTGACAATCCCAGGCTATTTCCAGGTGGTCAGACAAAAGGAGCAATAAGGAAGGCTTGGTCAACTAGGGCCGCAGGTTCGCACCAGATTGGATGTCAGACAGGCCAAGGGGTCATACACAGAGCGGGCAGTCGGACAGAGCCACCAGTCAACACCAGAACGGATAGTCAGCCAAGCCAGGGGTCATACACAGTAGGGTTCACCAACTAGAGCCGCAGGTTTGCACCAGATTGGATGTCAGACAGGCCAAGGGGTCATACACAGAGCGAGTAGTCGGACAGAGCGACAGGTCAACACCAGTTCGGATAGTCAGCCAAACCAAATAACACACAGGGCCCAAGAAGCAACTGCACTGGAACACCACGAACGGGCAACTGAAGTGGTATCCAGGCAGTTTTTAAACATATTGCTCCACCCCTAGAGGTGGTGCATGATGTGTGCTGTCCCTTTAAGGTCACTACGTCATCAGGGATTCCCTGAGACGCGCGCCTGGTTCCGATGTGCAGGAGCCGCCAGAGGGTGCAAGGTGGAGGACGGTCGCCTGGATAGACGCCAGAGCGCACCGTCCTCTCTCACCGTGAGCCGCACACCCCGGCAGGCTGCACAAGCGCCGGAAGGTAAGCGGCACTTACAGTGGGTCACCGGCTTGCTGCAAAGGTGTGGTGTTGCTGGTTTGACTGATTGCAGGCGTGGGTCAGTTCTCCAGTCCAGCCGTCCTTGTGTTCATGTTCGTCGGATCAAGATTGCTGAGCCAGTGTTCACAGTGGTTGCCTGTTCCAGGGTTCCAGGTGACGGATCAAGAGTTGGTGTTCCTGTATCCTGCTGAGACTAACAGGGGCTTCGGCCCTGTCTCTCACATTGTGGTCTAGCGAGAGGCCTACTATTTCTGGTAGTAGTGTCGCCAGCTAGTAACCCTTTGCTTGTTGTACCACTTATTTATCACTGTGATTTATTCTACATAAATATTTTGCATTATATTACAGTACTGAGTTCTGAGCATTCCTGGGTGCCCGTGACAGTACGCAAGGGCCATGAGTACAGACGGTGATGGTAATGTAGTTTTCCAAAGTATCCTGGATAGGATGGAGACACTGGGTCAAAGACTAGACCAGTTGTCTTTAGCCATACAGACGGTTTCGCAGCGTACTGCAAACCTTGAACAAATTTGTACACAACTGGTGGCCCCTCCCGATCCCTCCCGGGCACCAGTCCAACCCGCCTCAGTTGATGCAGGCACTGTCAAGAGGCTAACGGGTTCTGCTCAGCTCCCACAGCGGTATGGTGGGGATCCAGATGGTTGCCGTGGTTTCCTACATCAATTGGGAATATATTTCAAGTTGGTACCATGTGCGTTTCCAAATGAACACAGCAAGGTGGGCTTCCTGATCTCTCTTCTTACTGGTCGGGCATTGGCATGGGCCAACCCTTTATGGGAGACTAATAAACCCATTGTGCATAATTTCGCTGAGTTTGTGAACTCCTTTAAGCATGTCTTTGATAGGCCTGCCCACGTGGTCTTGGCTTCCAAACACCTGATGACCCTCCGACAGGGTGCACGCACGGTAGCGGATTACGCTATTGAATTCCGTACTCAGGCGGCTGAGGTTGATTGGAATAATGAAGCGCTGATGGCCGTGTTTTTCCAAGGGCTCTGTGATACGATGAAAGATGACATCGCGGCACGCGATCTTCCTAATGAGTTGGACTGGTTAATTGAGTTCTGTATTCTGATGGATACCAGAATAAGGGAGAGACCCTCGTTTAAAGAGTATCTGCGGAGGTTCTCTGGCAAGGGGTCTTCTCGTTATGCTAACCCTCCCTACCCTCGCCTCCCAGGCCTCCTAGATTTGTTGCGGATGATGCCGAGTCCATGCAGGTTGATGCTGTGGTCAGAGGGAGGCCAGCAGTTGTGGAGCAGGGACGCAGACAGCTTGATGAGGTCCCTCCACACGTTTCTGACCCACCCTATCCTCTCTCTCCTCCCTTACCTCCTGATCTTGACTCTGAGAGTGGTGAACCTAGAATGGTGGGGGCCACTCGTTTGTCTAGGGAGGAGAGAGCCTTTAGGAGGAGGGAGGGACTCTGTCTCTATCGTGTTAAATTGGGACATCTGCTGCGATCCTGTCCAGTCCGTCCTGAGCGTCGCTCAAACTTTAGAACTGGAAGGGGACAAGTGATTGGTGGTATTTCACTGTCCCAAGTAGATTTCTCAGATAAACCAGTACTGAGGGCCTGTATTTACTGGGCAAATAAATCTGTGTCAGTTCCAGCGTTCCTGGACACGGGGGCCACGGGCTGCTTTATGGATGCAGAATTTGCAGCCAGCAAATGTATTCCATTGGTACCACTCGAGGCTCCTTTGGCAGTAGGGGCTATTGATGGTAGACCTCTACAACCTGCACATATTACTCATGAGACCGCACTACTAACCCTGAGAGTCGGAACCCTACATACTGAGACTCTGAAGTTTCAGATGATTAATTCACCACATCATGCCATTGTCCTGGGGTTTCCATGGGTGCAGAGACACAACCCAAGGATGGACTGGCACACGTGTGAAGTTTTATCCTGGTCTCCAGGTTGTACAAAGTCTGGTCTAGCTTGAACTGTGAGAGCCACACAGGCCTCAAATCCACTCCTCCCAGAGGAGTATGCCTCATTTGTTGACGTTTTCAGTGAAAGCCAGGCTGAGGTCTTACCTCCACATAGACCTTATGATTGTGCTTTGGAGTTATTGCCTGGTTCCTCACCCCCAAGGGGTCGTGTCTATCCTTTGTCTGTAGAGGAGAACAAGGCTAGGGAGGAGTATGTGTCTGATGCGCTGGCCAGGGGAATCATTCGGAAATCCACATCCCCTACAGGTGCTGGATTCTTTTTTGTCAAAAAGAAGGATGGGGAGCTACGTCCTTGTATCGATTTCCGTGGTTTAAACAAATTGCTGGTTAAAAACGCTTATCCTATTCCCTTGATTACTGAACTTTTTGACCGAGTCAAAGGTTCCAAGATTTTTACGAAATTGGACTTAAGGGCTGCGTACAATCTAGTATGAATTAAAGAAGGGCACGAGTGGAAGACCGCTTTCAATAACCGGAGTGGTCATTATGAATATCTGGTTATGCCCTTTGGCCTGTGCAATGCACCAGCTGTCTTCTAAGAGAACTACTCCAGATTTGTGTGGTGGTTTATCTGGATGATATTCTTATACATTCTCCCACACTGGAGACGCACCAAGCTGATGTAACTAAGGTCTTGAGCCTGTTGCGTGAGAATAAGCTTTTCTGCAAGCTTGAGAAGTGTGAATTTCACAAACCCCAGGTTGCCTTTCTCGGCTATATTATTTCCGCCTCTGGATTTGCCATGGATCCTCAGAAATTGTCGGCTGTACTTAATTGGCCTCATCCCATGGGCCTTAAGGCAATCCAAAGGTTCTTGGGATTTGCGAATTATTATCGGAAGTTTATCAATAATTTTTCCTCTATTGTCATACCTCTCACCGAAATGACTTGTAAAGGAGCCAACACTACCTTATAGTCCCAAGAGGCCATTGATGCCTTTGAGAAACTAAAAGTTGCATTTGCGGCAGCTCCGTTGTTGGTTCATCCCGATCCCTCTCTGCCATTTACGTTGGAAGTAGACACGTCTGAGATTGGTGTAGGGGCCGTAATGTCGCAACGTTCTACCCCAGGGGAGGCCCTTCGTCCTTGTGGCTACTTCTCTAAAAAATTGTCCAAGGCTGAGATTGTATCAAATTGGGGACAGAGAACTGCTGGCGATAATCATTGCTCTTAAAGAATGGAGACATCTTCTAGAGGGCACAAAGTCTCCTATCCTGATCCTAACGGATCATAAGAATCTGATATACCTCTCTGAGGCAAAACGCCTCTCTTCAAGACAGGCTCGTTGGGCACTGTTTCTTTCTCAATTCAATTTTGTGGTTTCGTATCTTCCTGGCTCCAAAAATCTAAAGGCTGATGCTTTATCTTGCAAGTTTTGCTCTTCAACTAGGGAGGAAGATCCTCCTACTCCGATTATTCCTGCTGATCGTATTCTTGCCACAATTCGCACTTGTATCACTTCTCCTCTGGGTGAGGAGATTTTGGCTGCCCAGGCTGCTGCTCCTGTTGAGAAACCCGAAGGCCGTTGCTTTGTGCCAGCGCAATTGCGCATTAAATTAACCCAGTGGTGTATGCATTGGAACTTCCTGCTAACATGCGCATTCACAATGTCTTTCATGTTTCCCTGCTAAAACCCTTGGTCTGCAACTGGTATACTTCAGCTCCTGTTCGTCCTCCTCCCGTGAGAGTTGCAGATCACGAGGAATATGAGGTCCAAACCATTCTCGATTCTCGTTTGGTTCGAGGGCGGCTACACTACGTTCGAGGGCGGCGTTCCTGGATTCCAGCTGCTGATGTTCACGCTCCTGTATTGGTACGCAGGTTTCATGCTCGATTCCCTGATAAACCCCGGCCGGCTCCGTGGAGGGGGGGCCTTTGAAGGAGGGGTACTCTCACAGCTTACCTCGACTCCAGCATGATATCAGGCACGAGGCTTCAAGCAGGCTGCAGGCCTCTGTTTTATCTATTTCTTACTGTAGTCTCCTCCTACCTACTTCCTCCCTCTGAGCTGCTCCTCCTATTTCCTGTGGAGGGGTTTATAAGGCAGACTGAGGCCTGACTCAGATGCCCTTGCGTTGTTGTTCTTAGGTGAAGTACTTGGGCTCTGTGTATGACCTGGCTATCTACGAAAATCCACTCTGTGTATGACCTGGCTACCTATGAGAACCGGCACTGTGTATGACCCGGCTAAGTAAGAGAACCCTTTCTGTGTATGACCCAGCTAAGTACGAGAACCCTCTCTGTGTATGACCCAGTGATCACGAGTATCCATTACTGTGATCAATTTGTGCTATTGGCTTAAGACAGACCACTGTTGTGGACAGGGTCTGGTGTGTGACTGCAGGCAGAGTCACAGGGTCTGGTGTGTGACTGCAAGCGGGAGTCACAGGGTCTCGTGTGGTGGCTACAGGCGTGAGCCACAGGGTCTTTATATGTGACTGCAGGAGTGAGTCACAGGGGTCTGATATAGTGACTGCAAGCAGAGTCACAGGGTCTCTTAGCGGTGACTGCAGGCGTGGGTCACCGAGTTGCTGCAAAGGTGTGGTGTTGCTGGTTTGACTGATTGCAGGCGTGGGTCAGTTCTCCAGTCCAGCCGTCCTTGTGTTCCTGTTCGTTGGATCAAGATTGCTGAGCCAGTGTTCACAGTGGTCGCCTGTTCCAGTCGACGGATCAAGAGTTGGCGTTCCTGTATCCTGCTGAGACTAACAGGGGCTTCGGCCCTGTCTCTCACATTGTGGTCTAGAGAGAGGCCTACTATTTCTGGTAGTAGTGTTGCCAGCTAGTAACCCTTTGCTTGTTGTACCACTTATTTATCGCTGTGATTTATTCTAAATAAATATTTTGCATTACATTACCGTACTGAGTTCTGAGCATTCCTGGGTGCCGGTGACAGTGGTGCTGATGTGGAGAGGCCAATGAGGCAATTTGGGTTAAATGTGGGTGGGGCTTAATCACAAGTAGGGGCTTAAAATAAATGTGGAAAAGTGTTAGTGACAGGCCGGGGAAGGAGGAGAAATGCAAGTTTACAGTGTGAGGGGTTTGAACAAACTCCCTCCTATGCTTCTGGTGTGTCCTGAGGGGCAAAACTTGATACACAACCCTGTAGCAGTCAAAGGGTTAAGTGTGTACCAGATAGCTGCCTGTCCACTGTGTTGCATGGCAAATGATGACAGTCAAGACATAATTGATCAATGAAGGCCTGCCTTAAGTACTGTGTGTGTGTGTGTGTGTGTGTGTGTGTGTGTCACGGTTTCATAAGAACACTCAGACAGTTAGGTAAGGTTAAAAAGCTTTATTGAAAATAAATAGAACAATCACCCCACTCCGGTCCAGTTGAGGTCTGTACCAAGTACTTCCCAGATCTGACTCGGGTCAGGATGAAGAATATCACAGTAGCAATAATATATATACATATATATATATATATATATATATATATATATATATATATATATAAGACTTTTTAGGCTTGACCCATGGACGGGTTCAGGAACAAGAATAACCTCAACAGCTCCACACTTCCAATAGGTGACTCAAGGCAGACTAGGAATAGCGAAGGCAACACAGACAGCGTTCAGGTAGATACCTGACCCTAGAATTCTAGGGTTAATGGAGGCAACACAGGCTAGACTCTGGCAGCAGACTGACCGTAGAAGGCTAGGGTTAATGGAGGCAACACAGACAGGACTCTGGCAGTGGTCGGACCCTAGAACACTAGGGTTAACGGAGGCAACACGGACAGGACTATAGCAATGACTTGGCCCTAGCAAGCTAGAGTTAACGGAGGCAACACGGACAGGACTCTGGCAGTGGACTGACCCTTTCAAAGCTAGGGTTAACGGAGGCAACACGGACAGGACTTTGGCAATGACTTGGCCCTAGCACGCTAGGGTTAACGGAGGCAACATCGACCAGACACTGGCAGTAATCTGACCCTAGAACACTAGGGTTAACGTAGGCAACATGGGCAGGAGTCTGGTATGGACTGGGCCGTAGTACACTAGAGTTACAGGAGGCAACACAGACACTGGCGAGTGGCCGGGCTCCCACAAGCCCCGGGAGACTACTGGGGCGGATAAGCCTAACAGGCTCAGTGCAGTATAGCGAGTGGGAGTGAGCAGGGTGCGTAATTTGAGCCATCAGTAGCCAGCGTTGCCCTAATCGGTACACACGGAGGTAGTCGGCCAGTCCCGTTGGCAACGGAACCAGATGCTCAGCCAGGTCGGCCCACACGGAATAGTCAGCCAGTCCTAGATAGTACAATCAGACACTTAGCCCAGCCAGGTTGGTACACACAGAGTAGTCAGCCAGTCCTTAGTCGTTAACGGAATCGGATACTCAGCCAAGCCAGGTCGGTACACATGGAGTTAGTCAGCCAGTCCTTAGTCGGTAACGGAATCGGATACTCAGCCAAGCCAGGTCGGTACACACGGAGTTAGTCAGCCAGTCCTTAGTAGGTAACGGAACTGGATACTCAGCCAAGCCAGGTTGGTACACACGGAGTTAGTCAGCCAGTCCAAAGTCAGCAACGGAATCGGAACACAGGAGCGTCAGGAATATAAGCGTAGTCAGGCGAGCCGGGTCATGTACGGAAACAGGAACAAGTAGTCATAAACGCTAGGTACGGGTAGAATTACAGGAGGGAGTATATAAAGGCAAACCCTTGGAGAAGTCACCATCACACAGCCAATAAGAAAATAAGAATGAGGCAAAGGTAAACCCAGAAGTAACAATGTCGTTCAGTCACTGGAATCATGGGCACCGTGATAGTGTGTCAAAGTATATATTTATGTATGTGTGTGTGGTGTGTCTGTGTGTAGCGTGTGTGAGCCACATTTCTTTGTGGTTGAGGGAGGGCAAACCCTGCCCATTCCTGTCCACATCACACACACCCTGTATCTCCAGCATTGCTAATTTTAGGTTTGTCTGTTTGGTGATGTGTGGGTGGGGTATGTGTGTTTGTGGTGTAGGAGCAAGTGGCAGCCATTTTGTCTTTTTCCTCAGTTGGATAGTGGGGGCGGGCCAACTTCCTGCATGATTTTCACATGTGAAAATCACACCCAATTGAATCACCTAATGGGAGCAGTAACCCCTCCTTACTGCCACCCCGGGTGTGTGAAATTATGTAATGAGCCATTCTCATATATGTGTGTGTCTTCTGAGGAGACATATATTATGCAATGAGGCTCTTTTATTTATATAAATTTTATTTGCATTTCAAAATAGTTATTTTTTCTGTTTACAGTATGATAGACTAAACACACATATGAGTAATTCTGGACTATTGAAAGCCCCTTTTTATGACTTTACAACCAGGATTAGGTTTGACGTATATGCAGTATTTTGATTTTATATGTTGGTACAGAAATGTGGCGTACAATGTGCATGGCTTTGCAAGGCATTGTGCACCCTCTCTGATCCTCTAGAGGTTAATCAAGCTTAAGGCTGAGCATCATACTTGATATAAACCTCTTGAAGATCAGAGGAAGATGCACAATGCCTTGCAAACACCTGCACGTTGTACACCCAATTTAGTCTTCAAGGGATTACCTTGTGGGAAAAGATGACATTACTAGGTTAAGATTTAAGCCTTTGAGTGCCAGAGGGTACAACCCATTGTGAAACTCTGGCATACAAAAGGATAAAGCTGGCCAGGAATGAGCAATCATAATATGACTGCTCATTCCTGGACAGCTATACCCCCAGTACAAAGTAGTCACTCGTCATAATGTGATTGCCCATCCCTGGCTGGATTTAAACCAAGTAAACAACAAAGGGAAAGTTGCAGTGGCTTAACTGTGTTCCAACCAGTGAGTATGCAAAAACATAACAAAATAAAATAACTCCTATTGGGGATAAAAAAAATAGTCTCAATCCACATAAGCAATGTAATGATGGCAGTTGGTTTGTGTGCAAAATGTGAGATACACTCTGAACTCACTAGACATTACCAAGAAAACAAAAGATGCATGCACCATCAGTACTGTGTGCTGCCTAAGAAAACTGGTAGACCGTTATACAATTCACCATAACTTTATTTGGAAAAATGAATAGAAATAAGGATCATACTGTAACGGTTTTTAGGACACTCAGACTAGTTGGTAAAATCAAACACAGTTTTATTAAATAAAGAATAATGCAAACGATCGCCCTCTGCAGGCAACAGGAATAATAACACTGTATAGACAGATATAACCCAACAGCCCAATACATAGAATCAGGGTAACACACACTATCTCAGAACAGATAATGGCAATATAGACACAAATGGGTTAAATGCAAAAATCAGTCTGTCTCAGCTGTGGGGTTTGGCACGCCCAAGGTGGTGATAGGAGGTGCTGTGTAGATGTAGACAACACAGAGTTCTTAAGGTAATAATGCTGTAGGCAATCTGTGACCAGTGGTAGATTCAGCATAACAGTGACCCAAAATAGCCCCCGCGGGCGTACCCAATGAGACAACCGATTCTGCAAGTGCGAGAGTCAGTAGCCCCCACGGGCATAATCTCAACCTAGCCTGAAATGCAAGAGCTTGCAAATAGTCCCCACGAGCGTATAACCGGAGACTAACAGCTAGCGGTAGTTGAGCCAATAGCCCCCACGTGCGTATACCAACGGGAACCTGCCAGAGCTTTGAGCCTGCCCTTTGCTGCAACACTGAGCCAAAGGCCACAACGGAGTCCACCGGTAAACCAGCGTAAGACCAAGAGCCAATGGCGCCCTACCGGACCAACTTAACGTGTCTACTCTGCAGTTGTATCGTATGAGTCGCCGTCCACACAAGCGGCCGACTCAGCAGACGTATCAACGTTTTAAGGCTCTATACTGGGGAATGAAGGCTCTGCAGGAGCGAGGCAGCACTGCATGGGTTAAAATGCACGTTTAACAACAGAAGGCTCAGTATGGTGTAGTAGCTCTGCAAGCGTACAGAGGCTCAGTGAAGGAAGCACAGCTCTGCAAATCAGCACGGAACTCTGCACTGGACTGAGGCAACACAAGGGTGAAGTGGTCACACGGCAGCTGGGCAAACAGCAACAGCAGAAGTAAGAATGTCGCGGCGGCGACAACAGGAACAGGCAGGTCGCTGGAGCAGGCCGGTAGTCGATCACGGAGCAGGAAGTCAGCCAGGCTGGGTCGTAGCGCGTAGTAGGTTCTCAGACAAGCCGGGTCAAACACGAGCAGGAACGTCAGCCAAGCCGGGTCAGATAACGGAGGTGGTTCGCAGACAAGCCGGGTTAATCACGATCAGGAACACTGGAGTGTAGTCAGGACAGGCCAAATCGGTACACAGGAATCAGGAACACAGCAACAGCAAAACTGGCTCAGAAACACCACGAAAGGGCATCTGACAGGTGTCATGGCCAGGCATAAAAAGGTCACCAGGGGCGGGCCAAACCAACTCAGCGAATCACAGTGTACCACAAACGAGAGTGACAGGAAGATCACAGGCACTGTGATACATACCTGTATAATGCAGAGGTAAGATAAACAGAGGGACACTTGCATAGTGGATGAAAAAAAGCAAGGTGTAGTTACATGTGATCAATGTGTTTTGTGCTACTGAAGCACATACTCCTGATCATGTTTTTGGTTTTGATCAGGAGTAAGTGCTTCAGTAGCATAAAATGCATTGATCAAATATAACTACACCTTGCTCTTTTCCCCACTATGTAAGTCTCCTTTGTTTGTCTCACCGATGCATCATACAGGTTTGATACTTTTTATTCCTTTTTTCCAAATAAAGTTATGATGATTTTTTATAAGTGTCTACCTGTTTTGTTAGGCAGCATATGTTATTGATGGTGCATATATCATTTGTTTTCTTGGATTTAAACCCACCCAGTACACAATCTCATCTTTTGTCTTAAATCCTTCAAGACTAGATGAATGCTTTGCAATGCATTGTGTGCAGCCTCATGCTTGATTTACCTCTTGAGGATGTGTGGTTTGAAATGCAATGCACACTGTACAGCCATTTGGTCTTCAAGGGATTAATGTATGACAAAAATATGACATTGACTAATTTGTTTTAAGATGACCAGGGATGGGTAATCAAATATTAAAACCCCACTTAGTATGCATATTGTCACGGTTTATTATGACTCTCAGACACAAGTTTTAGGTAAAAATCAATTTTATTGAAATAATAAATTGATAACGTAGGATGGCAATCACATACATACAGATATATTCAGAATATAACAAGACAGAAGGCAGACTCTACCGGTCCTGTCAATATACCGGACAGGACAGTCTGAAGTAATAGAATGTTAGGCTCTACCGGCCTTGCCAATACCGGGTAAGGCAACCTGCAGATGGAATTGCACAACGTTTCTACCGGCCTTACCAAATTACCGGGCAAGGCAGCCTCAATAGATTCATAATGTAGGCTCTACCGGCCTTGCCAATACCGGGTAAGGCAACCTCAGATGGAATGTGGCAAAAGGTTCTACCGGCCTTACCAATACCGGGCAGGGCAGCCCAGAGATAGTAGCAGCAGTCAGATGGTAATGGCAAATTGAAAGGATCGTAAGCAACCCAGTGTACACACACTGAGACTAACAGGGGAATCGTAAAGCCGCAAGGCTTTGGAGCAAACCAGCGTCTGCACGCTGGGACCAATACTGAATTGTATAGCCGATAGGCTTAGGAGCAAACCAGTGACCGCACACTGGTGTAACAAGCGAGTTAGTATAGCCGTAAGGCTTAGGAGCAAACCAGCGTCCGCACGCTGGGACCAACACAGATTTGTATAGCTGATAGGCTTTGGAGCAAACCAGTGACCGCACACTGGTGTAACAAGCGAGTTTGTATAGCCGCAAGGCTTTGGAGCAAACCAGCGTCCGCACGCTGGGACCAACACAGAATTGTATAGCTGATAGGCTTTGGAGCAAACCAGTGACCGCACACTGGTGTAACAAGCGAGTTTGTATAGCCGCAAGGCTTTGGAGCAAACCAGCGTCCGCACGCTGGGACCAACACAGGATAGTACAGCCGATAGGCTTTGGAGCAAACCAGTGACCGCACACTGGTGTAATAAGCAAGTTTGTCTAGCCACAAGGCTTTGGAGCAAACCAACGTCCGCACGCTGGGACTAACACAGGATTGTATAGCCGATAGGCTTTGGAGCAAACCAGTGACCGCACACTGGTGTAACAAGTGAGTTTGTCTAGCCGCAAGGCTTTGGAGCAAACCAGCGTCCGCACGCTGGGACCAACACTGAATTGTATAGCCGATAGGCTTAGGAGCAAACCAGTGACCACACACTGGTGTAACAAGCGAGTTAGTATAGCCGTAAGGCTTAGGAGCAAACCAGCGTCCGCACGCTGGGACCAACACAGATTTGTATAGCTGATAGGCTTTGGAGCAAACCAGTGACCGCACACTGGTGTAACAAGCGAGTTTGTATAGCCGCAAGGCTTTGGAGCAAACCAGCGTCCGCACGCTGGGACCAACACAGAATAGTACAGCCGATAGGCTTTGGAGCAAACCAGTGACCGCACACTGGTGTAATAAGCAAGTTTGTCTAGCCACAAGGCTTTGGAGCAAACCAACGTCCGCACGCTGGGACTAACACAGGATTGTATAGCCGATAGGCTTTGGAGCAAACCAGTGACCGCACACTGGTGTAACAAGTGAGTTTGTCTAGCCGCAAGGCTTTGGAGCAAACCAGCGTCCGCACGCTGGGACCAACACTGAATTGTATAGCCGATAGGCTTAGGAGCAAACCAGTGACCACACACTGGTGTAACAAGCGAGTTAGTATAGCCGTAAGGCTTAGGAGCAAACCAGCGTCCGCACGCTGGGACCAACACAGAATTGTATAGCCGATAGGCTGTGGAGCAAACCAGTGACCGCACACTGGAGTAACAAGCAATGTCGCCGACGCGACCAGGCAGGAGGTCGCCAGGATACAGGAGACAGGCGATGCGATGACAGGAACCAGCAACGATCAGTCAGGTCAGGAAACAGCAGAGAAGAAGTTCAGCAGGAACTGCAACACCAGAGACTAGGCCGGAACCAGGACTGGAAGTACTTCAGCATGCAGGAAACACTGGAACAGTAGAGATCAGGAACTCAGGAACACATGAGATCAGGAACTCAGGAACACTGGAACAGAGGCCCAGCTATCACTGGCATAGTGATAGCAAGAAGGTCAGAAACAACACGAAAGGGCAACCAAAGGGTGCCCAATCCAGGTTTAAATAGGCAATGAAAGGCGGGCTATCTGCAGACAGCCAATAGCAGCCCCCTACTGGTGACAGACAAGCCATATTTAAACAGGTGGCTTGGCAATTCACTGCTTTCCAATGCATTGCTTGCCCCTCTGGCACTTAAGGGATTAAACGTATATGATTACATGATTGTTTAGATGTTGTTCCTTTAACTCCGAGTGCTGCAAACTTGTTCAACTGGTTCGATACCCCAGTCCACAGGAAAGTGTCCATGTGTAAAAAATTTTTTTTTTCTTAGCTCTTTGGAGACTTCTCTAGCATCATCAAGTTAATACATCAAAGTGTAATATGTATTTTGTATCTTGTTAATGTCTTGCACGGCTAGGATGCAAATTAATTTGAAGCTATAGAAAGGGCAGTATGAGAAGGGAATATGTCTGCATGTGTAAGACTGGATAATGAGGTGATAAAGTGGCATACCTCCCAACATTTCAAATGGCCAAAGAGGGACATTTTGGTTTTAGGTGGCGGTGGTGGTGGGTGGCTGGTGGGCAAGGCATTACTGAGATCGTTTAGGTTATTTCATGACCTACTGACACCTCTTTATGTAACTGAATAAATTATTTAGAGCAACACCAAGGTATTTTATTTACACAGATTAATGTATAAACACACACTTAATATAACTCACAATGTGGAGCAATGTGATATACTTGTATATATACCACACAGTTTGATTGCCTAAAAAAGGACATCAGGGTGGAAATGAAGGACAGAAGGATTTAGATCTCAAAGAGGGACTATCCCTTCTAAAGAGGGACACTTGGGAGGTATGAAGTGGAGTTGACTTCTCCAGAGATATCACTTCTCCAGTTCCTATGTTATTCTGTGGAGCCTATTCAATAAGATCTCCAAAGTTGAAGAATTCTTAGTGCTTAAGCTCCATAGAATAACATCGGAATTGGAGAAGTGATAAACTGGAGAAGTCATCTCTACTTCATCTGCCCCTTTGAATGCTACAAATGCCTTCAATGTGTTCGATACGCTGGTCTATAGGAAGGTGTTTCTGTGTAAAATTACACTTTTCTGTATTAGCCCCTTGGAGGTTAGAGATGCTGTAGATTCCAAAAGGTTAATAAAAGAGAAGATAATAAAGTTGGTATTTGTTTAATCGCTTGATGACTGCACTTAGAGCATATGTAACACTGGACTTGTTTCAGTGTCTAAGACAGTGGTCCTTAACCAGGATGAAGTGACACTTTGTGTTGTGGGCATCAGCTCTAAGTGCCCCTCTTTTTCTCTGAAGACTTTTGAGAAAAAAAGTTGAGTTCCTAATGTATATTTATGGAAATTATTATGCACAATATGCCCTTTGTTGTCATTAATATATATCTGTATATCATTTCTTTCATTAAGTCCTTGAAAATCAAAAATAAAATGTGAGTGATGCCTGGAAAATTCCAGATTACATGTTAGTGGTGTTTTGAGTGGAAAAACGATTGAGGCACACTGTGTCACGGGCACCCAAGAATGCTCAGAACTCAGTACGGTAATATAATGCAAAATATTTATTAGAATAAATCAAAGCGATAAATAAGTGGTACAACAAGCAAAGTGTTACTAGCTGGCGACACTACTACCAGAAATAGTAGGCCTCTCGCTAGACCACAATGCGGGAGACTGGGCTGAAGCCCTTGTTAGTCTCAGCAGGATACAGGAACGCCAACTCTTGATCCGTCGACTGGAACACTGGAACAGGCGACCACTGTGAACACTGGCTCGGCAATCTTGATCCGATGAACAGGAACACAAGGACTGCTGGACTAGAGAACTGACCCACGCCTGCAGTCAGTCAAACCAGCAACACCACACCTTTGCAGCAATCCGGTGACCCACGCCTGCAGTCACCGCTAAGAGACCCTGTGACTCTGCCTGCAGTCACTATATCGGACCCCTGTGACTCACTTCTGCAGTCACATATAAAGACCGTGTGGCTCACGCCTGTAGCCACCACACGAGACCCTGTGACTCATGCCTGCAGTCACTACACCAGACCCTGTGACTCTGCTTGCAGTCACTATATCGAGACCCTGTGACTCACGCCACAGTCACCAATCAGACCCTGTCCACAACAGTGGTCTGTCTTAAGCCAATAGCACAAATTGATCACAGTAATGGATACTCGTGATCACTGGGTCATACACAGAGAGGGTTCTCGTACTTACCTGGGTCATACACAGAGAGGGTTCTCTTACTTAGCCGGGTCATACACAGTGCGGGTTCTCATAAATAGCAAGGTCATACACAGAGTGGGTTTTCGTAGATAGCCAGGTCACTCACAGAGCCCAAGTACTTCACCTAATAACAACAACGCAAGGGCGACTACAGGAAACAAACAGATAAAATAGAGGCCTGCTGCATGCTAGAAGCCTCGCACCTGTAGATGCTGCTGCAAACAAGGTAAGCTGAAACTGTAACAGTACCTCCCCCCCAAATGCCCCTCCTCCGCGGAACCAGCAGTGGTTTGTCAGGTAACTTCAAATGGAATCTGCGTACCAAAACAGGAGTGTGAACATCATCAGCTGAAACCCAGGAACGCTCCTCTGGACCATATTCCTTCCAATGGATCAAATACTGTAAGCGCCCTCGAACCAACCGGGAGTCTATAATGTTTTGTACTTCAAATTCCTTGTGAGCTGCAACTCTCACAGGAGCAGGCTGAACAGGAACAGTCGTGTACCGGTTGCAGACCAAGGGCTTAAGCAGAGACACATGGAACACACTGTGAATTTGCATACTGGCTGGCAACTCCAAAGCATAAGCAACTGGATTAATCTTACATAATACACGGAACGGCCCAATGAATCTAGGAGCCAGCTTTCCACATGGAACTTTCAGGTGCAGATTATGGGAAGACAGCCTCTGTCTCCTATTTGAAAGTGGGGAGCCGGCAACCTTCTACGATCCGCCTGCTGTTTTTGCCACAACATGGACCCACGTAAGGTTTGCTGCACCTTTACCCAGGAAGACCGGAGGGCTCGTAAATGCAAATCCAGAGCTGGCATGGATTGCGCTTGAAAATTCTCAGGCAACACTGAGGGTTGGAACCCATAATTAATCAAAAATGGGGAACTCCTAGTTGAGGAGTTTACTGCACAGTTTCGAGCAAACTCTGCCCATGGCAACGACTCGGCCCAATATCATGATGGTCAGAAATGCAGCATCGGAGAAACTGCTCTAAGGCTTGATTGGCTCGCTCTGCCGCTCCATTAGATTGCGGGTGATAGGCGGAGGAGAACGCCAATTGAATACCCATTTGAGCACAAAACTGCCTCCAAAACCGAGCCACAAACTGACTTCCTCTATCAGACACAACCATCGGGATACCATGTAAACGGAAGACTTCTCTGGCAAAGATCACCGCCAATTCCCTGGCGGAAGGTAATCCCTTACGTGGCACAAAATGAGCCATCTTCGAAAACTTGTCCACTATCATCAAAATCACTGTACATCCCATGGAGCATGGAAATTCAACAATGAAATCAATTGATAAATGTGACCAGGGGCGTTCCTCATTGGTCACTGGTTGAAGCAGACCAACAGCAGCTGTCTGGGAGATTTGTTTTGAGCACATGTGGTGCAAGCTGCCGTAAAAGCGGCTCAATCAGCCCTTAAACTTGGCCACCAGAAAACTCGTGACAAAGACCAAATCAGCTGGTCTCGACCGATATGCCCAGCAATTTTTGAGGCATGATAAGTCTCAAGCAACTGAATACGAAATTGTGCTGGCACAAAGCAACGACCCTCAGGTCTCAACTAGGGTGGCAGCCTGAGCAGCCAAAATCTCCTCACCCAAAGGAGAAGTAATGCAAGTACGGATCGTAGCCAAAATACGGTCAGCAGGAATGACCTGAGAGGGCAGATCCTCCTCCCTCAAAGGAGAGCAAAACTGGCAAGATAATGCATCAACCCGATTGTTTTTAGATCCAGGAAGGTATGAAACCACAAAGTTAAAATGATACAGGAATAGTGCCCATCGAGCCTGTCTTGCGCATAAGCGCTTAGCTTCAGACAGATAAATCAAATTTTTATCATCTGTCAAAATCAAAATGGGAGTTTTCATACCTTCCAACAGATGTCTCTACTCCTTTAAGGCCAACACAATTGCCAATAACTCTCTGTCACCAATCTGGTACAGTCTCTCTGCTTTAGACAACTTCCTCGAGAAATACCCACATGGGCGAAGGGCCAGCAGAGCGCTGTGACAACAAGGCACCCACGCCTATCTCTGAGGCATCCACCTCCAGTGTAAACGGTAAGGAGGGGTCAGAATGAACCAAAATTGGGGCAGTAGCAAAAGCCTTCTTTAAGTTCTCGAATGCATCGATCGCTTCTTGAGACCACTCAGTAGTTTTAGCCCCTTTGCAAGTCATTTCCATAAGGGGTTTGACAATGGAAGAAAAATTTTTGATACATTTTCGATAATAATTGGCGAATCCCAGGAACCTCTGGATTGCCTTAAGGCCCATAGTACGAGGCCAATTAAGAACTGCCGACAACTTCAAAGGATCCATGGCAAATCCAGCGGCAGAAATGATATAACCCAAGAACGTCACTTGCGGCTTGTGAAACTCGCATTTCTCCAACTTGCAAAATAGCTTATTCTCCCGTAGCAGATTTAATACCCTTGAAACATCTGCTTGATGTGTCTCCAGAGTCGGGGAATGTATGAGGATATCGTCCAGATATACCACCACACAACTCTGCAGGAGCTCTCTCAGAACATCATTAATCAGTTCCTGGAAGACAGCTGGAGCATTACACAAGACAAAAGGCATCACCAGATACTCATAATGCCCACTTCGAGTATTGAACTCTGTCTTCCACTCATGTCCCTCTTTAATGCGTACCAAATTGTACGCCGCCCTTAGATCCAACTTAGTAAAGATCTTAGATCCCTTTACTCAATCAAAAAGCTCAGTGATCAACGGGATGGGATAAGCGTTTTTCACCAGCAATTTGTTTAAGCCACGGAAATCAATACAAGGACGCAACTCCCCATCCTTCTTCATAACAAAAAAAAAATCCAGCACCAGCAGGAGATGTGGATTTCCGGATAATGCCTCTGGCCAATGCATCGGACACATACTCTTCCATAGCCTTATTCTCCTCCACAGACAATGGATACACACGACCCTTAGGAGGAGTTGAGCCAGGCAGTAACTCTAGGGCACAATCATAGGGTCTGTGGGGATGCAGTGCCTAAGCCTGATTTTCTCTGAACACATCAATAAAGGAAGACTATTCCTCCGGAAGAAGAAACTTCGAGGCAACGGTAGCTCTCACAGGACAAGATAGACAAGACTTGTTACAGGACTAAGACCATGATAGGATCTCACACGTTTGCCAGTCCATCCTAGGATTGTGCTTTTGCACCCATGGGAAACCAAAACAAGAGCATGATGTGGAGAATTAATCACCTGAAACTTTAATGTCTCCGTATGCAGGGCTCCAACTCTTAGGGTTATCAACGTAGTCTCATGCGTGATGTGAGAGGGCCGCAAAGGTCTACAATCAATGGCCTCCACTGCCAATAGTGACTCCAACAAGGATAATGGATTATTATTACTGGCTACAAATTCTGCATCAATAAAGCACCCAGCGGCCCCTGTATCTAAAAGGGCAGAAACCGAAACAGACTTATTAGCCCAGTAGATACAGGCCTTCAACATGAAGTCACTATATCGAGACCCTGTGACTCACGCCTACAGTCACCATCAGACCCTGTCCACAACAGTGGTCTGTCTTAAGCCAATAGCACAAATTGATCACAGTAAGGGATACTCGTGATTACTGGGTCATACACAGAGAGGGTTCTCGTACTTAGCTGGGTCATACACAGAGAGGGTTCTCGTACTTATCTGGGTCATACACAGAGAGGGCTCTCTTACTTAGCCGGGTCATACACAGTGCGGGTTCTCATAAATAGCCAGGTCATACACAGAGTGGGTTTTCGTAGATAGCCAGGTCACACACAGAGCCCAAGTACTTCACCTAATAACAACAACAACAACGCAAGGGCGACTGTTTAAAAATCTGATCTGCCATTGTCTTAAAACTTTTAGCTCTTAGAAAAATGGAGTATTGAAGTGGGAGGAAAACTAGCAAATGTAATAGTGCTTCACCATATGACATGCTTAAAAACTATTATATATATATATATATATATATATATATATATATATATATATATATAGACGTTGTGGTAGGGAAAGCACTCACTCCACATAAACACTATGCCCAGGTGCACAATCCCTAAAGGAGTGTATACAATAGAAATGAGGTTGGGGCAGCACCCGTGGGACTTTTAAATATGTTTATTAGAAGATAAGAATTGCAAGCTTGGTCAACGTTTCGGTCCTTAGTGGACCTTTATCAAGACCGTCTTGATAAAGGTCCACTAAGGACCGAAACGTTGACCAAGCTTGCAATTCTTATCTTCTAATAAACATATTTAAAAGTCCCACGGGTGCTGCCCCAACCTCATTTGTATTGTATATATATATATATATATATATATATATATATATATACACAAATGCACTTAGCTGCAACTGGAGCCGAAGAGACAGCACTCAATGAAAGAAATGAAGATACAGCTTTATTCCATCTTGTCTCTAAAATCACCAAACGTTTTCGGTCCAAAACAGGACGTTCATCAGGGTTTTGGACCGAAAACGTTTGGTGATTTTAGAGACAAGATGGAATAAAGCTGTATCTTCACTTCTTTCATTGAGTCTCTTCGGCTCCAGTTGCAGCTAAGTGCATTTGTATACATACTGTATGCACCAGGCATTTACGTTTTTATTGTTGAGTGCCACTGCCAGCTCTTGATGTTTATTTATATATATATATATATAATATTAGCGTGCATATTTTTCTGTTGGATTTCATTATCCATCCTCTTTCTGCTTATATGACTTCAGCTCCTTCTCCTTTGGAGGAACCAGACAGTCGATTGAGCAATGTTTGCAAACCAAACAGGACATAATTGGGGTGGGGCATAATTGAGGAAGGCATAATCGGGATGGGGTTTAGGGGACCCTTAGTGTTTGCAGAGGGGGCCCTGCATTTTGTGTTATCCTTCTATGTTATGTTGAATAAAGCACCTGGACCTGATGGTATACACCCAAGGGCATTTAAGGAACTTAGTTCAGTAAAGACTATTATACTTCATATTTATGAATTCACTTTCATCATGCATAGTGCCCTGTAATTGAAGGAAAGCTGATGTACCACCATTGTTCAAAAATCAGGTAAGATCCAAACCAGGAAATTATAGACCTGTGAGCTTGACTTCCATAGTGACTGGGTAATATATTAAAAGGGTTAATAACAGAGTATCCAGAACTACGTGAAGACAAACAAAATTATTAGTACGATCCAGTATGGTTTTTATCAAGAATAGATCATGTTGGGCTAATTTGTTTGCATTTAATGAAAGGGTAAGTAGTAATATGGACAAGGGAATTGCTGTTGATACAGTGTATTTGGATTTCTCAACCCTCACCCCACATACTAACTCCCAGAATTCACGTGTCCTGCTTGAAGCTGTTAGGGCAAGACACAGTCATTTAGTTTTCTCCGTCGTCCAATACAGGTTAGTGGTAACTTTGGGTAGGCGATCTGCCCCTTTAATTGTAGGAAGGAACAATTCTAGAATTGATTGCAGGGGGTGGAGCCTACCTTCCCTCCTTGGCTTCAACTAGCCAACCAGCTCCAGAAAGATTTGTTCCTTGGTGAAGATAACTCAGGCAAGAGAACAGTTCTGCTATAGCTTTAGAAGTTTTTTTATTTTTCTGTTAGAAATGGAATACCACCATTAGGTGGATTACCATAACTGACAGTGCCCTTAGATGTGGCTAACTCAGTGACCAGGTGCTTTTTGTGGACCTTAAGCCCTGTGGGGGGATCTTGGTTATGAGTTCTTTCCTCAGGAGTTGCCCACAGAGGCTTCTTCTTAATACATGGTAGTTTGAAGACAGAAGATCTGCAGGAAAGGTGAGCAACCCTTTGAGTGTGTTACAGCTTACAGCTTACCTTGTTTGCAGCAGCATCTACAGGTGCAAGGCTTCTAGCATGCAGCAGGCCTCTGTTTTATCTGTTTGTTTCCTGTAGTCTCCTCCTACCTACTTCCTCCCTCTGAGCTGCTCCTCCTACTTCCTGTGGAGGGGTTTAAAAGGCAGAGTGAGTCCTGACTCAGTCGCCCTTGCGTTGTTATTATGTGAAGTATTTGGGCTGTGTGTGTGACCTGGCTATCTACGAAAACCCACTCTGTGTATGACCTGGCTAAGGAGGAGAACCCTTTCTGTGTATGACCCAGATAAGTACGAGAACCCTCTCTGTGTATGACCCAGTGATCACGAGTATCCCTTACCGTGATCAATTTGTGCTATTGGCTTAAGACAGACCACTGTTGTGGGCAGAGGGTCTGATTAGTGACTGCAGGCGTGAGTCACAGGGTCTCGATATAGTGACTGCAGTCAGAGTCACAGGGTCTCGTGTGGTGGCTGCAGGCGTGAGCCACAGGGTCTTTATATGTGACTGCAGGAGTGAGTCACAGGGGTCCGATATAGTGACTGCAGGCAGAGTCACAGGGTCTCTTAGCAGTGACTGCAGGCGTGGGTCACTGGGTTTCTGCAAAGGTGTGGTGTTGCTGGTTTGACTGATTGCAGGCGTGGGTCAGTTCTCCTGTCCAGCAGTCCTTGTGTTCCTGTTCATCTGATCAAGATTGCTGAGCCAGTGTTCACAGTGGTCACCTGTTCCAGTCGACTGATCAAGAGTTGGTGTTCCTGTATCCTGCTGAGACTAACAGGGGCTTCGGCCCAGTCTCCCGCATTGTGGTCTAGCGAGAGGCCTACTATTTCTGGTAGTAGTGTCGCCAGCCAGTAACCCTTTGCTTGTTGTACCACTTATTTAGTGCTGTGATTGATTCTAATAAATATTTTGCATTACATTTCCGTACTGAGTTCTGAGCATTCCTGGGCACCCGTGACAGAGTGCTGCAGGTCCACATGTCCCACAGTGCCCCTTCGCACGGGAGTTTTCCTTCAGAGTTCCTATTGCACACTCCAGCACTCCCTGGGTCTATCTGTATGTATGTTGTGTGTTTGGAGCAGGTTTATGTGGTACTTAACCCTTTAGCTGCTGCTTTTGCATTCTTTTAGAGGGTTTTCTGACACTTTTTTCCTACTGGTTCAGTGTTTTTTGGGTATCCTAACATGTTCTAGTGAGGTTTCATGCCTTTTAGTTTTACACTTTCAATTTTGTAAAATTTGAGTTTCGTATAGGCTCCATTGCTCCATTCACTCCTATGGGACTGTACAGTTTGGGACATATTTCTGCAACCGTTTAACCTAGCGACTTCAGAGATGGCTCATTTTACTTGTCTGCCCTTGCGCTATCATCCGGTTCATGTTTCTAGTGTGTTGGGGGGTTCAGGGGGCTTCGGGCACCGTTGGGGTAGTTTTTCTGGGAAAACTACATTTCCATCAGCGCTTGCTTTGCGCGCTTGTTTCTGATTGGCTCTCGCAGCGGCAGCCATTTTGTGCCATTTCCAGAATGAGCAGGGCTTGGACTCTCCTCCTCTGCTGATTAACCCTTCACCTACCAGATACGTTTATTTTAGCAATTTCTGGGGTGAAACTTTAATCCTACACACTGTACTTGGGTTATTTAATTTACTATAAGGTTATTTGACACTGTGAGAATGTCTATACTGTTGGAGCTTCGGGTCAGACCTAAGACTTAGGATGCTGGGGTCTCTGTATCCCCTATTGCGCATTGCTCTTCCTATCATTCAGGGTTACCTAGAGAATTCTCAGGTCATTTATGCCCAGCATGTTCTGAGACTTCCAGGGACCTCCAGCCATGCATTAGAGCCAGTTTGGGTGCAAGAGTTCAAGGCTGCAACTAGGGACCTTAGATCCACATTGCATCTCTTTCCATCCAGGTTACAGGGGGCCTTCCATTCTTGGCAGACCCCCTCCTCCGTCAAGTCTTCCCTGCCAAAACCACAGGGAGTACCCAACATATCAGATTCCTCTGAGGAGGAACTGCTGATGGATTCAGATGTTGAGGAAGCTGTGGGCTCCTCTCAGTTTTTTGGGGATCCTTTTGAGGCTGATCCTGAGCCCTCGGCTGAGGGCCTGATCAGGGCTGTTTTAAATACCCTAAACATTCCCTTAGTGCAGGAGGTTCCTTCTGACCCTTCTGATGTGTTTCAGGAGCCTAAAAAGCCCCTTTCTTGCTTTCCACCTAACCCCACTCTTGACCGCCTTCTGTCTGAAGAGAAGTCTCCGGACAGGAAGCCTTCTGTGTCCAAGAAATTTGCCAAGCTTTTGGTTAGTGTCCACACTCACACATGGTGCTTTCTACACTTTTGAATCACTTTGCTGGCAACACTACCTATTCTAGGAGCCTACAGTACACATTCACTCAGCTACTGCTCCAGCTCATGAGTTTGACCACGGTACCCACCTTCCAACTGTGTTGTTTTTTTTTCCTCCTGTTTTCAGCTCCTTCTCTCTGGATGCAGAAGCCCAGATGTTTAGCAATGTCTTCCTCCTTTTCACTTTGTCCCATCTCCCCACTTCCTTTCTCATAGTTATCCCTGCTTCATTCACCCCTCTTACCGCTATTTCTGCCCAGCACACTAAGGGCTAGATTTGAAGGCTCACGTTAAAGCAGTCGCTAAGTGAAAAAGGCACGTCGCTCGCAAATAATACATGAGTTACGGCAGATAGGTACTCTGCAAGAATAGCTATCGAGGGTAGGCACAGCCAAAACACGTAACACAAAACCCGTTGTCGCTCATGTTAATGCACAACGTGCGTCCAAATCAGCCGATAACATAGCTCAAAACAACTTGTAACATAATGGCTGCTGTTAGCTAGCAACCCTGATTGATGCAACAACAAATTCAACACACAGCCAATCCCAAAGCCCCAAAGTATCCAAAAACTTCAAATACACCTATATATACCCAAAAATAACTAACTGTCACACACTGTCTCTTATTGAGTTCTTGAGAGCTAGATATCAGGACCCAGGAGCGGAGGATAGTGATCAGAGAGAGGGAGACAGGAGCGTTCATTGGAGGTAGAAGGAGTTTTTGCGTTTGGAGAGCATTGCACATAATTCGACACATATCACACCTTTGCACATATTACATACACCCATACAAACACATACACATACATACACATAGTCTTTTTTTTTTTATAACACCTTACACATTTTAAATTTTATTTTTACAGTGTGAATCTGTGAGTGAAAGTGTGTGACAGACAGTGAGTGGATCGAGTGTGTCTGTGAGGGCCTGTGGGAGTGCCTGGGTGTGAGTGATGGCCAGGAGAGGACAGGAGAGAGGGATGGGGAGAGTAGTGGAGGAGGAGGAAGGTCAGGAGGGTATCCCTGAGCAGAGCAGGGGGGGGTGAGGGAGATTCGCAGGGCGGAGGGGGACCCGGGCCACAAGAGCAGGCACAAGGAGGACAGGGACAGAACCTGCAGTGGGATGATGGGTAGTCATGGTCATGGTCAGAGCAGGCAGGACACTCCTGCTCAGAATCCTCCCATGCCGGAGCTGAAGAGGGCAAGATCAGGGATCCGAAATACACCGAGGAGGAGAACACTGCTTTCGTGGAGGCTGTCCTCGAGAGAGAGACTGTCCTCCACCCGACGGCGAAGGTCCCTGGCCTGTCAGCGAGGAGGAAGGCAGTCTGGAATCAAATATGCAGCCGGGTGAATGCGGTGGCTACATGCAGGTGGGATGTGGAGTCGGTTAAGAAACAATGGGGCGACTGCCAGAGGGTGGTCATGAACAAGCTGTCTGACATGGCCAAGCAAGCCCGAGGCACCGGAGGTGGCCCACCTGTCCCCATCACCTTCTGCGGGTGGGTGGAGATGGTGCAGCAGAATACGTCCTCGACACTGATCGAGGGGGTCGTTGGAGGAGCAGACACTGGGGATGAGAGGAGCCTCCACACAACTGGCAAGTGCAACACTACATAACCACACACCACATCAACCAACACCAGCTGCAAACACAGTCACACCTCAACACATGCCCAACACATGCACACACACCAGGACAAATGTCAAGGTCCAAATTGGGACAAACCTGTCAAAGTCCTAGTTCAACCCTCCTGTCGCTGTGCCCATCATACATAATACACAAACCATGCTGTTCAAAATGTCGTCTGTTAAACATCATCACAGTTCACACACAATATCACCCATGTACCCACAGGGAAGTCAGCACCTAACCCCTTGAGTGCTAGAGGGATCATCAATGCAACAATCAACAATGCTTTGGCAATGTAACGGTTTGTTTGACACCCAGACACAGTGGTTTAGTATAAATATACAGCAATATAATAACCCTCAATGGACCTGTAGTATTTTAACAGAATAATACAGACACAAGACAGGTTACATATACATATGCCTACACAGGTCCAGTATAACCATAGAGTCCATAACAGAATATACTGACACAGGTCAGGCGGAATATGAAGGATTCCCAGGGTATTGGTACTGCATGGGTTAATGGTCTTCAGCGAGTGTAAACAGTTGTAACGGTTTGTTTGACTCACAGACACAGAGTTAGGATAAAAAAACACAATTTTATTAAATACAATAATACACAAAGAACCCTCACAGGTCCTGTAATATATAACTTATATAGTACAGGCACACGACAGGTAAATTAGGCCCACACAGGTCCAGCACAAATATGGGAGACAAACAGTTTATGCTGACACTGGTCAGGCAGATGATAAAGTTTCCAGGTTACAGCACTGCAGGAGTTAACGTTCATCAAGATAGGAAAACAGTCCCATATGTGAAGGTATTGAGCTGCTTCTTAAACACGCCAAAGACTGAATTCACAGCGAGTACCAGTCCACTGAAGTAAACAGGAGCGCTACTGGTGCTGACACGAAGGCAACACTTGCAATCGGTTTTGGACCCATGAGTGGAGCGTAACCAATGGCAATGTACCCGTGCAATCACGGAGGCAACACTGGCAACTGATTTAGACAGAGTGGAGTGCAGCAAATGGCAATGTACCGGTGCCATCACGGAGGCAACACTGGCAACCGGTATTGACAGACTGGAACGTAACCAATGGCAATGTACCGGTGCTATCACGGAAGCAACACTGGCAACCGGTTTTGACAGAGTGGAGCGTAACCAATGGCAACGTACAAGTGCAATCACGGAGGCAACACTGGCAGCCGGTTTAGACAGAGTGGAGCGTAGCCAATGGCAATGTCCCAGTGCAATCACGGAGGCAACACTGGCAACCAATTTAGACAGAGTGGAGCGTAGCCAATGGCAGTGTCCCGGTGCAATCACAGAGGCAACACTGGCAACCGGTATTGACAGAGTGGAACGTAGCCAATGGCAATGTACCGGTGCTATCACGGAGGCAACACTGGCAACCGGTTTTGACAGAATGTAACTGTAGCAATACAGAATATATAAAGATGACACACCCTTACAACAATACAGTTCACATAGCATGGTGACAGTGTGATGGGTCATATGTAAGTAAGCCATACTGCAGAACTAACTAAAGGAGTAGCTGGCTGATAATACAGATGTACATCAAATATGACATAAACAAAGTGTCTCTAAAACAGCTGGAAACAGTAAGGTGGCTGAAGAAATGGTAAACTTTTGTCTCTTACCGACGATGCTTCCATAAAAGGAGAGACTGAAGTCAAGAGCTCTTTCCAGCTTCATGTGGTGAAGAAAATGGCTTCCCCTTCCCACAAGTCTCTGCTAGTAGCAGGAAAAGGAATTACATCATAGCCTCAAGTATTGTATAAAATCCTGGCAATTACAACAAATGGCCACTAGATGTTGCCAACACTGATACATTACATAATAGGGCAACATAGTAAACCTTAAAAGAAATTTAAACAAACATTTATTAACCATCTGTCCTGAGGAATAGTTTGGTCTCATTCTATTTACGAACCTTGACCTCAACTTTGCGGACTTTCCCGTCCTCACTTGGAAGTGTCTTGATAACAAGACCCAAAGGCCACTCATTCCTATGTGAGTGGCAGTCTTTCATAAGCACAACATCCCCAGGTCTGAGATTAGTTTGTGTGGTTTGCCACCTTTTCCTTGGTTGTAAAGTAGAGATGTATTGCTTCCTCCATTTGTCCCAAAAGGTATTGGCTAGGCTTTTTACTTGTCTCCACTGACGTTTATAAAGGTCTTTAGCACTGAATTCCCCAGCCGGCGCACCAACAGTGCTAGTCTTCTGAGTAAGGAGCATGGTGGGAGTAAGTATTTCTGGATCTTCAGGGTCACTTGAGATTGGAGCCAAAGGTCTGGCATTAATAATGGCTGAGACTTCTGCCATGAAAGTAGTTAGGCACTCATGAGTAAGTCTTGCAGTGCCCACTTGCAGGAAGATAGAATCTAGGATTCTATGTGCTATACCTATCATTCTCTCCCAAGCTCCTCCCATGTGAGAAGAATGTGGTGGATTAAAGGTCCAAGTGCAGCCTTGCTCACGCAAGTATCTTTCTACACTGGTAGTGTCCATGTTTGAAGGAATTTGTAGTTCTCTAGCTGCTCCCACAAAGTTTGTGTCTCTGTCAGAGCGAATATGTTTCACAGGACCTCTGATGGCAATGAAATGCCTAAGAGCATTTATGAAGTTAGAAGTGTCCATAGACTCGATCACCTCTATGTGGACAGCTCGTATGGACATACAGGTGAATATGACTGCCCAGCGTTTACTGTTTGCGTGGCCTCCTCTAGTGTGCCAGGGACCAAATATATCGAGGCCAACATTGGTGAAGGGAGGATCTGTACTAAGTCTGTCAGATGGAAGATTAGCCATCTTCTGTGTTTGAAAAATACCACAGAGCTTGTGACAGGTAACACATTTAAAAATGAATCTGCTCACACATCTTTTTGCTCAACTATCCACAGTCCAGCAGCTCGTAAAGCCCCCTCTGTAAATAACCGGCCCTGATGTTTTACCTGATTGTGGTAACATTGCACAAGCAAGGAAGCAATGTGATGATGACCACGGATTAATATAGGATGTTTCTCTGTAAGGTCAACTCTGGCTTCCTTAAGGCTGCCTCCTACTCAACAGGCCATCTCCATCAATGATTGCATCAAGTTTCTTTAAAACACTGTCTCTAGGGATAGGTCTCTGGTTGGTGATATTATCAATTTCCTTAGCACAGATTTCCTGTTGCACAGTAAAAATTATAATTTTTTTTTACCTGTTCTAGATCAGTTACATTGTAAACATAGTTACAGTGGTGCCAACCTTTGCAATCCCTTTCCTCTGCAGATGGGGCATCCTTGAAAGAGTGAGCTATGTGGGCTAAGCAGGCAATAGCTCTCACAAGTGACCTCCAGGATGAGAGCCTGCTAAAACGGTGGGATTCAAGTTGTTTTTGTGACGTCACTGTATGTAGTGTAGACACTTGAGGACGGATTTCTTCATCTGTATCAGCATCTACCAGTTCAAATGTATTACAGTCAGATGTAGTGTGCTGTGAATTATATAATAATGGAGGACCTGTAAACCATATTGTGTCTTTTAGATGGTTAGCAGCAACAGATCTGTTGGCTAGGTCTGCAAGATTGTGGTCAGTAGGTACGAAGTGCCATTGTTTTGGGTAGCTGGACCTTCTGATTCTCAGCACCCTGTTATTAACATAGACATAGAAACGTCTAGTTTCATTGCAAACATAACCTAAGACTACTTTGCTGTCTGTGTAAAACTCAGTGTCCTTGATTTCAATGTTCATTTCTGTAGTGATCAACTCAGCTAGCTCCACTGCTAATGCAGCAGCACAAAGTTCTAATCTGGGTATTGTATGTTCGGAAAGTGGTGCAAGCTTTGCGTTGCCCATGACAAACCCTATATGGCATTGTCCTTTGATGTCCACATTCTTTAGATAGGCTACAGAAGCAATAGCTTTGACAGAAGCATCAGAGAAAACACAGAGGTTTTGAGTTTGAACTTCTGCAGATGGCACAGGGGCATATGAACGTGCAATGTGAAGTCTAGATAACGCTATTAGAGAGTTTTTCCACTCCACCCACATATCCCTTTTCTCAGTGGGAAGCGGATCATCCCAGTCTGATGTCTCACGGGTTAAGTCTCTAAGTATTGCTTTACCTTGAATGGTAACAGGAGCTGTAAATATTAAAGGATCATAAAGGCTGTTTATGGCAGACAGGACACCCCTGCGGGTGAAGGGTTTTTCCTCCTTGCTGACTTGAAGGGTAAAGGTGTCAGATTTTAAGTCCCAAAGCAGGCCAAGACTACGCTGCATAGGGGGAGATCAGTACCTAAATCCAAGTCTTTTAAGTCATTTTAGTGGTCTTGGGAAGGAAAGGCTTCCATTAATTCCGTGCTGTTGGAAGCAATTTTATGGAGTCTCAAATTTGAGCAGGCAAGCATTCCCTGAGCTCTCTTAAGGAGACTGATAGCAGCCTTATCTGTAGGCAGTGATTTTAAACAGACGTCTACATAAAAGTCTTTTTCTACAAAGTGTCTAACGTCTGACCCATATTCTGTCTCACCTTCCTTAGCAGAATGTCTGAGTCCATAAATAGCAACTGCAGGGGAAGGGCTGTTCCCAAAGATGTGTACCCGCATACGATACTGTATGATGTCTTTAAGAGGGTCGTTGTCTCTAAACCAAAGGAATGTTAAGAAGTTTCTATGTTCCTCTTTAACGAGGAAACAGTGAAACATCTGTTGGATGTCGGCTATAAATGCAACAGAGTCTTTGCGAAAGCGGAGAAGTACTCCTAGGAGTCTGATATTAAGGTCTGGATCTGACAGGAGGACATCATTTAAGGAGACACCCTCATGTTTGGCACTGGAGTCAAACACTACTCTAATCTGACCCGGTTTCTTTGGGTGGTATACTCCAAATATGGGTAGGTACCAGCACTCCTCAGAGTCATTTAAGGTAGGAGCTATCTCTGCATGACCATTCTCAAATATTTTCTCCATGAAGGAGAAGAAGTGGTTTCTCATTTCTAGCTCTCTTTGGAAACTGCGCCTAAGGGATGCAAAGTGTTTACAGACTTGTTCCCTGTTGTTGGGCAAACGTTGTCTTTGGGGTCTAAAGGGTAGAGGTGCAACCCAGCTATTAGAGTCATCCCTGACTATTCCCTGTTTCATTATCTCTAAGAACAATCTGTCTTCAAAGGACATTGCTACCTGATTGTCCCCCTTAGTACTATGGAATACTGAGCACCCTAAATGATCTTGGTCACTGTCACAGACATGATTGTCTGTGAAGGGGCATGACTATGAAGGGGCATGACAGAGGGGTGCTTTGTGGCAGTTCCTTTATGACAAAATGATTTTGGCATGGTTGGAAAAGGGAGGGGCGTCCATTCTCTAGTGTACTAGTAAGCATGTTGTTGACTGAGGTGGGTCTGTGCACACTTCCTAAACAGACATCCCCTATAATGACCCATCCTAAGTCAAGTCTTTGTGCATAGGGAGCATTGTGAGGACCATTAATCTGACCTCTAACTTTGTGGACTCATAAGATATCTCTCCCAAGAAGCAGGATTATCTGAACCTGAGGGTCAAGTTCTGGTATGAGGTGAGCTATACGTTTCAGATGGGGGTGGTGTATTGCAGCATCTGGTGTAGGGATTTCAGATCTATTGTCAAGGATCTGGTTGCATTCTACGATAGTTGGTAAGGGCAAGCATGTCGGACCATCTATTGACTTGATTTGGTTGCCAGTCACCCTCCTCCCGCTGTCTCAACAGTACCTGCACAAGTCCTTAGGGAGTAAGGAGAGCTGGGGCCCTTAATGTTGAAAATGTCAAAGGCAGCAGATCTGGCTAGACTCTTGTTACTTTGGTCATCTAGAATTGCATAGACTTTTCTAGCTTTGTCTTTGCATCCAGTTGGGTAGACCCTGACTAGGCAGATTTTTGAGCAGGACCTGCCACTTTTGAGTCCTTTGCAGACCTTAGTACAATGTGAAGTAACTATTGATGTATCTGTACCAATGTTCTTTTCCTACCCGCCATGCTCTTGGGTACTGTCTGTATGGGTTAAAGTCCATGGGGGTGACCCAGGGCGCAAAGCCGTGTTGTGATCTGTGCTGTTGCATTCTGTGCATTTTACACTGACCTTACAGTCTCTGGCAAAGTGTGCTGTCGATGAGCAGCATTTGTAGCAGATATTGTGCTCTCTGAGGAAGGCTTTGCAGTCCTCTATGGGCCTCTTCCTGAAGCCTCTGCATTTCAGGAGAGGATGTGGCTTCCTGTGCAGGGGACACTGTCTACTAGGGTCCTTGATTTTGTGAGGAGGTTGAAGACCTATGAAATGAATCTGTAGAGGAAACATTAGTTTTATGAATCACCACTGGTGCTCTATGGTGTTTGAGACCCAGAGGAGTGGTACATGACAGTGTAAAATCAAAACTGGGGTCATTTCTAATTTTTGCTTGTTGGTTTACAAAGTCTACAAACACACTGAGGGGAGGAAATTGTACATAGTGGGTTTGTTTATATCTAGAACCATGTGTGACCCATCGCTCCTGGAGGTTATAGGGGAGCTTTTGTACTATACGGTTAACACATCTGACTGTATCAAGGAATGCAAGTCCCAACAAGTCTCCTTCAGCTTTGGCCACCTGCAGTTCCATTAGCAAGTCGCTTAGTTCTCTGAGTTTCTGATAACCTTTACAAGCTATTCTCGGGAAGTCATCAATTCTTTTAAATAGTGCGCTTTCTATAGCCTCTACTGAGCCGTAGCACTCGTCAAGTCTGTCCCAGATCATTTTAAGGCCTGTCTCTGGGTAATTTATGTTAATTTCTCTGATTCGCTTAGCATGTTCAGCAGACTCATTCCCAAGCCATTTTACTAGGAGATCTAACTCCTCACTGCATGACAAGTCTAAGACTCTGATTACATTCTGAAAGGTAGATCGCCAGGCTCTGTAGTTTTCAGGACGATCACTGAACTTTACAAGTCCTTTAGTGATTAGCTCACGCTGTGAAAGGAACTTGGCAAAGTCTATTGTGGCTTGGTTAGCACTAGAAAAGGTTGCCAGTGCATTGCCATGGTAAAAGTGTGGTGTGTGACCATACCTGTTAGGAGTCTCTGCTTTCGGCCAGCCGTTGTCATACAGTTTTGGTGTGAAAGACATTTCTGTATGCTGGAATGGAGGTGGAATTCCTTGCTGTGCAAAGGGGTTGTTGAGGGCAGTGTCACACTGCTCTGTCTTCCCTTGCTTGCAGCTCTGAAATTCAAAGTCGGCGGTCTGCTGCTTTGTATGGTACGTTTGACTTGTCTCTCTGTCGTCATCCTTTGTTTCTTGTGCAGGCTGAGGGCTGTCGATTGACCTGGAGTGTTGATAAACATACTCTGCCGTGCGCCATGGTGAATCCTGGCGGTCCCCTTCTGGTCCGTGCACATTGCTGTGTCTGCTGTGCTCACTGTTGGGGTATGCAACTGCTTCCAGGGCTTCTGCTTCAGCTATGGCCACTGCTGTTTCCTTCTCTACTTCCAGCCTTTCTAGGTTAGCTTCTAGGAGGGCTCTATCTTTTTTCATTTGCATCTCCTATTCTGCGAAGGAGGCGCGTGCCTTTGCAGCTTCTGCCTTTGCACGGGCAATGATGGCTGCATTGCTGACAGATGACTTGGTAGAGCTTCTTACTTGGGACCTTGTCTTGCATGAAGATGCCTGGCTTCTTGACATTGTTTGACTGTATAGAGGTCGCTGAGGTTGTCGTTTACAGGTGACTGTGTTGACAGTAGTGGACCTCTGTGTAGTCTGGTCCTCTCACCCTCCTCCTGGACACTCATCGTTTTACTGTCCTGCCCCACTACACGTACCTCTGGGGTCTATGTGCAGCTCGATAGGCAGCTAAACACCCTCCTACAGGTCAATAAATGAGACTAGGCTGAAGTCTGTGTCTTTAATAACCAGCCGTAGGGATGGGGTAAACCTGAAGGAAAAATCAAAACAATACAAACTGTAACAATACAGAATATATAAAGATGACACACCATTACAACAATACAGTTCACATAGCATGATGACAGTGTGATGGGTTATATGTAAGTAAGCCAGACTGCAGAACTAACTAAAGGAGTAGCTGGCTGATAATACAGATGTACAACAAATATGACATAAACAAAGTGTCTCTAAAACAGCTGGAAACAGTAAGGTGGCTGAAGAAATGGTAAACTTTTGTCTCTTACCGACGATGCTTCCATAAGAGGAGAGATTGAAGTCAAGAGCTCTTCCCAGCTTCATGTGGTGAAGAAAATGGCTTCCCCTTCCCCCAAGTCTCTGCTAGTAGCAGGAAAAGGAATTACATCATAGCCTCAAGTATGTATAAAATCCTGGCAATTACAACACACGGCCACTAGAGGGTGCCAACACTTATACATTACATAATGGGGCAACATAGTAAACCTTAAAAGAAATATTTAAACAAACATTTATTAACCATCTGTCCTGAGGACAGCACAGTAACTGTAATGGGATAGCAATGGGTAATTTCATCATGATGTAATATTGTTGGCATCGTAAAAAGATTGATGTAAGTCCTATCCCTCCAACCCTCATGGTTATACAGATATTGTTCTATGTGACAGGTGAAGATATCTGCCATTTGACCACATGGAGGCTCTTCAGCAGAGCCAAATTTTCCACATTTCCACAGAGTGTGCTCTGTAGACCATTCCAATTAAGTATTGTTCTCTGAATGCGGCGATTTTGCCTCTGCTTGAGAGCCTTCGTGTGGACAAATGACTGAAATCTCCATCTGTCACATAGAGCAATATCTGAATAACCATGAGTGTAGGAAGGATAGAACTAACAGCGAACAACATCTTTTTTCACAATGCCTACAATATGACATCAAGGTGGACTTAACCTTTGCTATCCCCTTGAAGGGATAGCCATCCCTAAAATGTGTAAAGACAAATATATGTTGTAGGATTCACACCCCGAGTAAAACAATGGTATTCCCACTGCTGAAAGGTGTGTTAATTCAAAAGATATCACAGTTCAAACATGGATATGTCAGGGGCAATATCCCAGTGGCCTGAAATTGTACAGTGGTGCTGTTACTACACTATGATATGGACAGCTCTGGTACAGGGACCAGAAATCTACATGGGAGGGTGTTGCAACAGCCCCACTGTACTATTTCAGACCATTGTGATATTGCACCTCAAAATTAAACCTTTACCCATAATAACTCAAGTATCAAACAACACCTTTGGGTGATTAACCCAACCACATATACTTTTCTTCACCAGATTTCAAAGTATTACTGTCTCCTGAAACCTATGGCTATGTTCACTAATCACAACATCTAATTTCTTCACACAACTTACGGCCCTCAAGCCCAGCGGAAGCCCGTGGAGGAGGCTACGTCACCCCCCCAGTGAGGAGTACACAAAGGAGGGGACCAGCCGGTGGTCACCATCCCCATCTCCTCCAACACAGGCTGCACCACCTCCTTCTGCACCACCACAGGCTGCACCCCTCCAAGCTGCACCACCACAGACTGCACCCCTCCAAGCTGCACCACCACAGGCTGCACCCCTTCAAGCTGCTCCTCCCCTGTACAGTGGCTGGATGCAACAGGAGGAGAGGTGGATGTATCCAGCCACCTCTACCAGCTACTACCCTCCAGCAGCAGCACCACCACCACCAGGGAGGCAATGGCTACCAGGCACAGTGGCCACCACCCAATATGGGCCATATTCATCCCAGATCAACCCACCCTCCAGGATGGCTCCACAGCATGCCCCAAGGTATGATCCCAGGTGGGGTCCAAGCACCTATCAGTGGCCAGGATATGACCCTTGGCCACTGGACTACCCACACCTGGACCTGATTGGGGAGCCCCAGCTCCCTCTACCCAGGGACAATTTCACACCACCACCTCCACCAGCATACACATGATTGGGCAGCTCAGAGTCACTTGATGTGGTGGGCATATGCCCATCATCTGCACCAGCCACTCCAACAGCTGTCACAGCAGCCACAGCACTTCCAGCAGCAGCAGTGGACACAGCACTTCCAACAGCAGCAGAGGACACAGCACTCTCAGCAGCAGAGGACACAGCAGCACCAGGGTCACCGGGCACATCCACCTCCAGCACTGCACACTCCACAGGGATGGAGGCAGATTGTATGGCCCTGCAGAGCAGACAATTCCGGTCGAGCCGGAGCACAGATGTGAACATCACCAGGAGCCGGAGGGAATCCAGGAGGAACACAGGCAGATTGGAGACCAGAATCCAAGCCCTGGTGTCGGAGGTGGCCAGGGTGAACACATAACTCCACCAGCTCCAAATGGGGATCATGGACATGTTCACACAGGTGCTGGTGGAGTTGCGAGAGATCAACCACAGGGAGAACCTGAGGATGGAGAGGGAGAACCTGCGTTCCACGGAGGGGTCTACTGCACCCACCACTCCCTCCAGTGTTACCCCTGAAGCCACACCTAGGGGGCAGAGGGTGGCCAGGCGATCAACAAGGGCATCCACCTCTGGCCCCCAGTCAAAGCCCCCACCCCCAAAAAAAGAAGAAATAAAAGGCCCAACCTGTTAACTGTCCCCTCAATAAAGAAACATTGTGCTTTTGATTCCTGTCTGATCTGCTGTGTCTTCAGTTATGGATTGAGTGGCAGGGTTGTCTCCAATGCATTGCCAAACAATGCACTGAACACAACCTCTGCCTGGGTGAAATGTTTGTGGGATGTTACAACATGGGTTCACACACACAGTTGTCCAAATTCACCTGGCAACCCATCCCTGTTGCCATATAACACAACAGTGTTACATGGCCATGTTGTGTGTTAGAATTGTTCTGAACATACCCCTCATCACAACAGCTGGTGCAACACTGAACATTCATCTGCATCAATTGTGTTTGAAAGGAAAACCACACAAACTGCTATGTGACTTAGCAGGGAAATAACAAGCAGGACAGGTGGAACATGCTTCACTATTGACTTTGGATCAAACTCCTGTTGTGCAGCTGACCTACTGGTGAACACAATGCACACCCTAGGATCCCAGTGTGTGTGCTAAGGTTGTAACACACTTCACCGGTGATAACACTTGTCCACTTGGTCTTGTTGTTTTTTAATATAGCCCATGTACTGAGATATGTCAACCTACAGCAATCTCAGGACATTGATTATATTGCGCAAGACACAAACCGTGGACGTGACATCACTGTGGAAGTAATGATGTCCCCTGTATCACCTGCTATCTCCACAACACCCATTAGTGTATCACTGCCATCATCCCATTGCATGAATACATCACAATGTTCACTCATGGTCAAACAACCAGTGGACTCCTGTGATGTAGGTCATGCCTTCCTATGTATGAGGTATACTCTAGCCCTGAGTATGGTTCATAATTGAGATACGTCAAATCCAACATTTATTCATACAGACAGACACATACTGAATACTGATGGTACTCCTTTATTGTGTCTCAAAATACAGTAACACATACCTGTGTTTTCTGGGTATATAGACTATATGCATGAAACACAAATGGTACATCTGAACTAAATAGGGATACTTTAGTAACACTAGGGAACTGCTCATGTGTTGTCCACATGGTTTGTCTACTCTGTGATGAGCAGTCTTACTGTACAGGTCTGATACCTGGGTGGTAGTACACACATGAATGCGTGTCTATATGTGAATGTTCCAGTAGAGGTTGCTGTGAACATCAAGTGAAACATTGCATCACCAACACAATCACTGGAAACACTAAGGGGTGAGCTTCATGGAAGTGTTGTCCAGACTTCAGTCCAGTCACATGGAAACTCCTCTGTTCAAGGATGGATCATGCTATGGATGCCTGTGGGACAAGAGAACAGGATTTGGAACATCACCCTCGAAGTGTTCGTCATGCAGCAGCTACAACATCATGATCCTCTTCATCTTTCTCGTTACATGGGGCTACACAAACAATTGCTGTGGAATGTGTTGTGTACTAGTCTATGAACCATCATGGGGGATAACTAAGGGGATGTTAACCATCTTTAAGGATGTATGCCCCTGACATGGTTACACACATCAACAGATATGTCCTGATAGCTTCCTGACAACAATATACCAAATATGTTTGGTTCATGGAGCTAACAGGACATATTTGTTGATGCGTGTATTTCTGTCTGGGGCACATATCACTGCACACACACACACACACACAGGTCAGCATGGTGTCCCTGGAGACATCATCCACATTTAATGAGCTCTATGTTGTGTAACACACTACCACTGTAGATCCATCCCTCTGCTGCTCTTTTCAGCTCTAGCAAACTACAGGTCCCATGTTTGCTCAAATGTCCCCTTAACCCCTGATGTGATAGAGTGTTATCCAATGCATTGCCTTGGATGAGACTCTCTCACTACAGGGGTACCACAGTTGCTATGGGTGTGATCCTAGCAAAACACTTTAGTTGGTGCCTGGGGTGCCGTGGAATATGCTGCACAAGGTTAAAGTGTTGTACCTTGGTTTCCAGTGGGACATGCATGATATCCTTGAGATAGACAGGGTGTCAGATGTCATCGGAATCTCTAGGCTCAATCTGACTGGTCCATGGAATGGTTGATGGTGGTGGTCCATACTGCAGCCAGTGTCAGGGCTGTGTCACTGATCCTGTGGGGTGAAACATAAGATGTGTGTTGTGGTGGGTGTGCATGCATGGAGTGTGTGAATACATGATTATACTCACAGCTGAAGTGATCCCTGATCAATCTGTGTCTTGTCTGCATCCCTGTTAGGGTTTCCTCACCCTGGACAATGTCCAGTGGGTCATCAGGTCTGGGTGGGGGCTGTACATCATCGATGAGTCTGGTGGCCACCGCGATATTATGGAGGATGGCACATGCCATGAAAATGTCGCAGACCTTGCCAGGTGCATACTGCAATGCTCCCCCCAAGTGGTCCAGACATCGGAATCAGGACTTGAGGAGGCTGAAGGTACACTCAATGGCATTGCGAGTTCTGGCATGAGCCTGGTTATATCTTTTCTGGGCATCAGTTTGGGGATTGGCGAGCGGGGTAAAGAGCCATGGTTTGCAGCCATAGCCAGATTCACCTGTGGGAAGTGAGTGACTGTTACGGTTTTCTGACACTCAGACAAAGGTTAAAAGTAAAAACACAGTTTTATTAAAATAAAATCTAAGGACAGCGCCCCTGGTGGCCAGTACAGGCATAAACAGTAATGACAGTAGACAGACTCAAATACATATGAGCAAACTATAATGATCAGAATAAATGAATGGACAAGGGTAAATGTGAGAGCAACTGAACAGTCTCTGTGATGATAATTAGCCAACGCCCAGAAGTTAATATCAGTCTCTTGATGGTGCAAAGGAAAGGTGTAGTAGGCAACTGAACTGAATCACTCTCAGATAGCTGTATAATAGGACGCTCAAGTGAACAGCAAAGATTTGACCAGAGCTGAGCCAATACCTCCTTAGAGGAATGTAATGGATGAAAGCAACTGCTGGAGCAAATGGAATTAGAACCTGAAAAGAAAAGAAACCCTGCGTGCCAACAGGAACAGAGCCAGAACACCCCTTGGGTGCCAATACGAACCAACACTGCACAAGCGATAGTGAGCCAACGCACTGGTAGTGCGATAGATATCGTAACACAGTGAGCACTTGGAAACCAGAGCCGAGACACCCTTCCGGTGCCATCACGGAGCAACACACTGCAAGAGCAAACAGGAGGCCACTAGCACCGGGAGGTGCAACCATGGTGCAGACTGAGCACCGGAACGGAAACTGCTCTGCTCGTGTAAACGGATAGGCTAGGTCAATAAGGCACAGGCTCAGTAAGTGTTAATTGGCTCGGATGAAACTCACAGGCTTGGCAAGTGTACGGATGAAGGCTCAATAACTGAGGCAACCAGCACAGCAAGGGTATAAGGCAGGTTCGGTAACGGAGACAACAGCTCAGCAAGGCTATAAGACAGCTCGGTAACAGAGGTCACAGCTCAGCTTAGCAGAGAAGTGATTAGTCAGAGTGATACTATGCACAGTTCAGAATGTCGCTGGTAGGCGACTGAGATCACACTGGAACACAGGATACAATCACGGAGCAGGAAGCGTCAGCCGGAACCGGGTTAATCACGGAGCAGGAACGTCAGCCAGAACCGGGTCGAATTACGGATCAGGAACGTCAGCCAAAGCTGGGTCAATCACGGAGCAAGAACGTCAGCCAGAACCGGGTCGAATCACGGAGCAGGAACGTCAGCCAAAGCCGGGTCAATCACGGAGCAGGAACGTCAGCCAAAGCCGGGTCAATCACGGAGCAGGAACGTCAACCGGAACCGGGTCAATCAAGAGCAGGAACAGTAGAATGGTTAGACGAGCCGGGTTGGTACACAGGAACGCAGGAACACAGCAACAAAAGCGCAGGATCAGGAACACCACGAAAGGGCATCTGACAGGTGCCAAAGGCCCAGTATATAAAGGAACATCCTGGGCGGGCCAATCAGCCTCCTCCAATGCCCAGGTATCATCAGAGAGATTGACAGGGAATCACGGGAACCGTGATAGTGACATGGTGAGACGAGGAGTACATGTTGTGTGAATGCTGTTTCATGAGGTGAATGTACTAGCATGTGTGTATGTGGTGTGATTTGGTATTGTTAACTCACCCAGAAGCCATCCGCCTGTATAGGTCCCATATTCGAAATCTCTGTGTACATATGAGTTTGAGTATATGGGAGCTGTGACAGCTTCCGGGATATTTTGCACAGACATTCATGATGGCCAGGTTGCTGTCACACACCATCTGCACATTCATGGAGTGGAAGTTTTTTCGGTTGATGAACACATGTCCCCGACGTGCTGGTGCTTTGATGCTGACATGGGTGCAATCTATTGCACCCATGACCCTGGGCATGCCTCCCCTTTCGTTGAAGCCCTGCTTGAGATGTGTCCACTCCATGTCGGTGGTGGGGAAGTGTATGTACCTACTAGCCTTGAGGTCTGGCAAGACCTGGGCCAGCACCCTGGAAAATGTAGCCTGTGACATGCCAGATGCGTAACCCTCTGTCGACTGGAAGGCACCACTTGCCTTGAAGTGTATGGCACACAGGAGTTTTTGCAGGCCAGTTAGGGCATGGTTGTGGGTGCATATGGGATCCACCTGATCCTTGATGACCTCGTGCAGGGCAATGATGCTGTACGGACTCATCCTGTAGCAATCAAAGACCTCGTCATCGGTCATTCCAAAGAGATTGCGCATGCACTCTCTCTCTCTCTCTCTGTTTGTCTGTTTTACCATGTAGTGATTTTTTTTTTTTTTGTCCGTTAGGTGTCTAATGTCTAACAAAACTGGGTCTTAACTCTTGGCCGTTAAATGTGTATATATATATATATATTTATTTATTTATTTTTTTTATTTTTTTTTAAATCGAGCCCTAAGCTACAAGAGGCCTGGCTTAATTTCCTTCCCCTGATTCTCACAGCGTCACACTTAAGTGTTGATCAATTCAGCCTGCATGTTCAAAATAAACGGTTTAGGCTTCATTTGTCAGCACCTCAAAATCATGCTCTTTTCTTTATCCCATCTATGATTCCTCACACCAATACTGTTATTGATTTCAAGGTTATAAACTTACTTACAGTCTCTATTAGGCTACCTAAGCTTTGCTGTACACATTATCCCACAATGGAGGTCATTTGTCTCCCACCTACTTGAATTGCTTCCCCAGTCACCTGAATCATTTAGTATCATCAACCTGGACCCTGCTGCAGAGTTGGAACTGGAAATGTGCGTTAACTTGTTTTGCTTTTTTTTTGTCCCATTCCTTCAGCCACCTCTCCACACATTTTCATAGACACCTTACTTTCTTGGATTCACAGCAACAGTTGTTTTGCAGAAAAATGGCCCTGAGATCTTTACACTTCCAGCATTCCCAGAACAGCAGCAGCCACTTTATGCGGTCCATCTTGGTCTGGCCTACCTATCATTTTCCATACAGATAATGTAGCTGCCAAATATATCATCGCGAGAGTGTCACGATTTTCCAGGAAAGCCCCAGTGATGGGCTGTAGGAGCAGGCAGGACTGCTCTACAATGTGCTGGATACTGGTGTAGCAAAGCATCCCTAGCAAGGACAGGAAGCCCCAGTGATGGGGTGGAGGAACAGCCAGGCGCGTCATTAAATGGCATATTTCTTATGTTGTGCGTCATTACATGGCGCATCTCTTTGGTCGCGTTTATTACATGGCGCATCTCTTTGGTTGCAATGCTAAATAGCATGCAGCAACAGAGTGCTCCATCCTGTCGATAGAATGGTGCTATATGGGTACAAATGGTGCTATATGGGAGAAAGGGTACAAGGATGTTAAATGGTTGCAAAACTGGCGCCACATGGGCACAAGGGACACATCGCGCAATAACGGCGCAACAATGTCACAACAATGGAACAAAATGGCGCTATTTGGGTGCAATGTGATAATGGTGCAAAATGACGCAGTAATGGCCTCATAATGACGCACTGCGTCAAAATCCAGCATCATCCATGCAGGAAGTACAAAAACGAACCAGGAAATACCACTAACACCACTCAGACTGCTAAAGAAATCTGTATGAGCATAATCTGTTTCTGTGGTAAGCAGTGCCTAGAGAGCCTTTGTTTACAAATGCTGAGCTGGGGATACTTGTCCACTATATGGACAAGTATCTTCCAGATAGTCCAGTCTGTCCCACGGCCTCTGCATTTCGCAGGCGAGTCTTAAACAGAATCGCTTGCAAAATGCAGAGATCCAGTGGCATCACTAGGACCAGGAGACAAATTGTTCGTCGGTGGTCCAACCTGAAGAGACGCGAGTCGCGATTGTTGCAGACTTTTTGCGCAGGTATGATTATTCCATTTTGCCATGTAACTGTACTTCGTCTGGTGTTGCTTGTAACATAACTGTACTTCATATGTTTTACACTTTTCTAAAAATTTTGTTTCTTACATATCCTCCTAGGTCCGGAACCACCACGGAGAGCCTCTCCTGGTCCTCAGCTGCCCACCCATAAGCGGTCCCTGCAGCTTACCAGTAAGTAATTTTTTTGCCATTTACACAATACACAACAATGTTCAATTATGCTACATAAACTAAATAAATTATTATTAATGTTTTTATAGGTCGCTCAGCATTGTGAAGGCTCTCTA
>CM074720.1:179709407-179769407 GCA_037306005.1 Rhinophrynus dorsalis | reverse complement strand
AGGAAACCCAAATCAACATTTAGTCCTCTGTTCTTGCTGTTAAAAAATATGATCATTCTGGCTTCAAAAGTTTTTCTTTCTTGGGTGTTTCTAAAGTTTCCTTTGAGTACTTTGATTTTTAGGTCCTTAACTGAGTGGTCAGGCTGGGTAAAATGGTGTCCCACAGGGGTGCAGTAGGATCCTTCTTTGTGATGTTTGATGGAGTGTCTGTACATGTTCATTCTGCCATTTAATTGCTGTGTGGTTTCCCCAGTGTAGCACCCTAGGTGGCATTTGGTGCAGTGTATCATATATACTACATTGCTAGATGTGCAGGAGTATGATCCATTAATGCTGTTTCAGTTTCAACAATAAGGTCTACCTACAAACCATGGGCACTAAGATGGCACCCCAATAAACTAACCTGTTTATGGCAGACCTAGAACAGAAATTCCTAGACACACAACATACCAAACCATACAAGTATTACAGATACATTGATGATATTTTCATCATTTGGACCGAAAGCGAGGAAAAACTCATACAATTCCGTGATTCTTTTAATTTATACCACCCTTCAATCAAACTTAAAATGGAATACTTTACAAAATCTGTAAACTTTCTGGACACAATGGTGGCATGTACCAATGTCACAATCCACACCTCGCTCTACAAAAAGCCCACAGACAGATGCAGTTACCTTCACAGCACCAGATTCCACCCCTCCCATACTAAACAGGACATCATCTACAGCCAAGCCACTAGGTACCATCGAATTTGCTCTGACCCTAATGACCGTAATGCACATCTAAATGTACTCTCCCAGTCTATGAGACAGAAAGGCTACAAATCAAGGATTATTACCAAACAAATCCACTCTGCTTTAAAAACACCACGCACACACCTGCTACAGTACAGGGAGAAAAAAATCTCTACATGGGTACCACTCGTTGTCACCTACAACCCAACTCTGTAAGAAATATGGAAAATTATTTAAGATCTACAACCAATTCTAACAGAAGATGAGACTCTGAAAAATATCTTCTCTGAAACCCCTATTTTGGCCTTTAGACAACCACCAAACCTTCAGCAAAAATTAATCAAAAGGAAACTACACACTGATGAGAAGAATACAGAAAATGGTACCAGATAATGCAAGAAACCTCGCTGCAAACTGTGCCAGCACATATGCCCAGACAACAAAGCCACCCACAACAACAAAACCTACAGCATTAAAGAATCATACTCCTGCACATCTAGCAATGTGGTATATATGATACACTGCACCAAATGCCACCTAGGGTGTTACATTGGGGAAACCACACAGCAATTAAATGGCAGAATGAACATGCACAGGCACTCCATTAAACATCACAAAGAAGGATCCTACTGCACCCCTGTGGGACACCATTTTACCCAGTCCGACCACTCAGTTAAAGACCTAAAAATCAAAGTACTCAAAGGGAACTTTAGAAATACCCAAGAAAGAAAAACTTTTGAAGCCAGAATGATCATATTTTTTTAACAGCAAGAACAGAGGACTAAACGTTGATTTGGGTTTCCTGTCCCACTATCAAAGTTTCACATGACCCCTCTATTAGTATCTTACTCCTCATATATATCCACATGTTAAAATGAATTCTAATTACAGGTTCTGTATTATTATTAGTGTAACGGATCCCCACGTCCTTGGGTTGGACTCAGGCCGCCTTTCCAGGATTCTCCCTCCAGAGGTCAGCTACAAGTAGGCAGCTCCACCGGTTATGCCAGCAGCATTTCTTCCTAGGATGGGGGACAACAGAAGTCCCTTGATACCATCCAGCGACAGAGAGACAGGAGCCAGTTGAAGCTCAAACTGCACCCACTTTATTGAACAAAACCACATCTTTTATACAGTCAAATACAGTACCACAATAGGGATGGGAGGGGCCAGGTATTCTAATACAGGCTTGGCCCAGGGACCAAATCAGACACAATGGGCATAGGACACAGGAAACAAAAGACCAATGGTAACTGGAGACAAAGGGCCAATGGCAGAGGGTGACAAAAGGACCAATAGCAGTTAAGGGAAAAGGGCCAATGGCAAGTGACCTCACAACACAATACTGCTAGGGGTAGTACAAACAGATCTGATTACTTCTAGATAAGGACAAAGACTTGATTGGAGGGAATACACATCTTTACACAATGGCCAGGGGGTTGAAGCATCTTTGAATATTCCGCTTCAACCCCTAGCCAATCAGGAGCCTGGAATCTGATGGCCAATCCTGGCCTAAAACTTCATGGCCATCTCAGCCAATCCAAATGGGTAGGCGGGCAAACAGTTGGCCAATCCGAAGAGCACCTACTTTTCCCATGCAAAGTCAATGGAGGCCCTTTAACTCGGACTGGCCAATCAGGGAGTGAGCTACGGTCCCATTCTAAGTCAATGGGAAATTCTTCTCAGGCTCGATGTTAAGCATCCAATGTTCACCCCCGTGAATTGCACTCTTCTAGGACATAGTTCCAGTAACGGGTCCCTACCCGTTACACCCCCCCCCTTTCCAGCTCCCAAGTCCTTGATAGTTCCGGAGAAGAGGACTTGGGATTAGCAAGTCAGTGTTCCCTATGCCCCTTAGGTGTCCTCCTGCCGGGATAGTCCATCGGCATTCCGGTTGTTTTTTCCCGAGCGGTATTGTACAGAAAAAGTATATGGTTGTAGTGCCTGGCTCCAGCGTAACAGGCGTCCATTATCCCCAGCAGTTTTGTTAAGCCACACCAGGGGATTGTGGTCTGTAAGCACGGTGAACTCGCGTTCATATAAGTAGGGCTGGAACCGCTTAATCGCCCACACCAGAGCCAAGCATTCCTTTTCAATAGCAGCATATCCTTTTTCTCTGTCGAGCAGCTTGCGGCTCTGGAAGGCGATGGGATGCTCCTCTCCTGCCTCGTCCACTTGGCTCAGTACCGCTCCAAGGCCGACATTGGAGGCGTCTGTGCGGAGCAGAAAAGGGCGATTAAAATCCAGAGCAGCAAGAACGGGGGCTTTTCCTAGCGCTGTTTTGAGAGCATCAAAAGACTGGGAACAGGCTGGGGTCCAGGTCACTACTCGGGGCACGGCTTTCTTAGTAAGATCCGTCAGGGGCTTGACCAAATCGCTGTACCGGGGCACAAACCGGCGGTAATACCCAGCTGTCCCCAGGAAGGCTAGGACCTGTTTCTTAGTTTGGGGCTGGGGCCAATTTATTATGGCTTCTACTTTGGCTGGGTCTGGTCGCTGGCACCCGCTGCCCACCCGGTGACATAAGTACTGCACTTCTCCCCTCCCTATCTGACACTTGTCAGGGCGGATAGTTAAACCAGCATTGTGAATCCACCCTAATACTGCTGCTATGTAGAGCAGATGATCCTCCCAGGACTCGCTATAGATCGCTATGTCATCCAGATAGGCACAGGCAAACTCCTGGGCCCCATGGAGCAGGCGGTCCACCAACCTCTGAAAAGTGGCTGGCGCATTCTTCATCCCGAATGGCATCACCGTGAATTGGTACAAGCCAAACGGGGTGATGAAGGCTGACTTACGCCTGGCTTCTGGAGCCAAAGGAATCTGCCAGTAGCCCTTACTTAAGTCTAGAGTGGTGACGTAGCTAGCTCCAGCCAGCCTGTCCAGGAGATCATCTACCCTGGGCATGGGGTAGGAATCAGTGACTGTTTTGTCATTCAAGCGCCTGTAATCTACACAGAACCGGGTAGTGCCGTCTTTCTTGGGGACGAGCACTACCGGGGAAGCCCAGGGACTGTCTGATTCCTCGATCACCCCTAGTTCCTGCATCTCTCGAAGCTCCCTCTGAATATGTGACTTGACAGCCTCCGGTACCCGGTAAGTGGGTTGTCGAAGCGGGGCTGAGTCATCTGTCTCCACCCGGTGGTCAGTCAGGGATATTCGACCGGGTAGGGGAGAGAACAACCCCGGCCATTGTTCTACAATTTCCCGCACTTGTTCCTGCCTGTCCACGGGCAGGTGACTACCTAGGGAGAGGGACCCCCTAGACTCATTCCCCTGAGCGTCGGGCAGAAAGTCGGGAATCTCCCGTTCCTCTGCCTCTTACGACGTGGGGGTGCAGATCGCTAAGATCTCCTCTGGCCTCTGCTCATACGCCTTAAGGGCATTTATATGGCAGATCCTTCTATCCCTTAGCTGGGGTCCCCTGGCTATGAGGTACGTGGTTTCCCCCTGTTGATCCACTACTTGATAAGGGCCTTCCCAAGCGGTTTGTAGCTTGTTCTGGCGCACTGGCCTCAGGGCCAGTACCTGCTGCTCCACCACAAACTCCCGGGCCCTTGCTTGTGGGTCATAATATGCCTTCTGCTGGCCTTGAGCCCGCTGGAGATTCCGACAGGCCATACCCATCAGGGTCTCCAGACACATCAGCTCCAGCACATAGGTGACAGCTGGGGTTTCTTCCATCTCACACTTCTCCCAGTACTCCCGAAGGATGTTCAGGGGTCCCCGGACTCGCCGCCCATATAGTAACTCAAAGGGAGAGAATCCCGTGGACTCCTGAGGCACCTCCAGGTATGCAAAGAGGAGATGGGGCAAGTACTTTTCCCAGTCCCTACAGGAGTCGGTGAAAGCCCGCAGCATCTGCTTGAGGGTCCCATTGAACCTCTCACAAAGGCCATTAGTTTGAGGGTGATAAGCGGTGGTGTGTGCTGCTTTCACCCCACAGAGCTTCCAAACTTGCTGCAGCAGTTCAGAGGTGAACTGGGTCCCCCTATCTGATAGTGTCTCTTGGGAAAACCCTACCCTGGTGAAGATAGCGACCAGAGCATCGGCTATGGACTCTGCGGTCACGTTGGCTAGGGCAACTGCTTCAGGGTAGCGGGTGGCAAAGTCTACCACCGTTAGGATGAATTTCTTCCCTGAGCGGCTGCATCTAGCCAAGGGACCCACTATGTCCACTGCCACTCGCTGAAAGGGTACCCCCACTATGGGTAGAGACTGTAAGGGAGCCTTAGGGTGATCCCCTCGTTTACCCACCCGCTGACAAGTGTCACAGGCTCGGCAAAACGTATGGACACTCTTGGAAATCTGGGGCCAGAAAAAGGTTCTAGTAAGCCGCTCTTCTGTGCGCATGGCACCGAGGTGCCCAGCTAAAGGGACCTCATGAGCCAGGGCCAGGAGAGCGGCCCTATACCGGGCGGGCACTACCGGTTGTTTCTTGGCCACCTCCACACTATATCGCCCCGTGGAGACTGTCTGTCTGTATAGGAGCCCATTTTCCCAGTATATCCTCTCCCCACTAGGGCCAGGATCCTCCCTGTTTGCCCTGCGCCTATACCCAGTTAGAGAAGGATCTGACTGAACCGCATCCCTAAATTCGGCCGGGGGCGCCCACTGAGATACCCCAGGATCTAAAGGGGAAGCTGGGACTGAGTCATTCGAACTCACAGCTGCTGATCTGGCTTGTGACCGGGTGACAGCCTGGCATTCTTCAACAGGACCGTCCGCCACGAACTGACTCTCCAGTCGCCCCAGGTCATTCCCCAGCAGGACGTCGGTTGGGAGTCCTGGCATGACCCCGACAATCCTATGGCCTTGTCTGGTGCCCCAGTCCAAATGTACCCGAGCCATAGGGAGCTGGTAAACTTTTCCTCCGGCCACTCTCACTTCCACCGCCTGATTAGTACGATGCTGACGCTGTAGGCACCGTGGTTGCACTAGGGTCAATGTGGATCCCGAATCCCGTAGCCCCTCTGCTGGGTAGCCGTCCACTTGAATCTTCTGTAGCTGGTGGCTTCTATTGTCCAGGCCTGATACTTGTGCCAGGGCCACCTCATGATAGTGCCCCCAGGGAGTGAGATCTTCCATACCCCGTTTTATTTCTCTGGGGGCTGACCAGTCATACTCCTCCTCTTCTGCAGGGCTAACACAATTAACAGTCCTTGGTGCCAACCGCTTTGGGTAGGTGGGGGTCCCCACCGGGCTGGTGCTGGTTGGGGTCAACTGTTAGCCCAGTTTAATGGACAGTTAGGACGCAGATGCCCCCGCTGGTGACACAAGTAACATTCTGGTCCCGCATTGCTCCTAGCCGGGGGGCCCGAGTGTCCTTTAGGCGGTCCCGCAGGTGTTGGACGGGAGGGAGCCGCCGACCCCCCCAGCATCCTGGTCCCCACTGGGCCCACTGGCCCATGAACTGTAGCCGCCCGTGGCCCCATGCGCCTGGACTCCTCAAACCGATCCACAAGCTCAGCTGCCTCGGTGACTGTGCGGGGGCTGTGGTCGTGCACCCAGTCTCTCACCTCAGGGGTGACATGGTGGAAAAATTGTTCTAACAAAATCTGCTGGCAGCAGTCCTCCACAGTCCGTACCCCACACCCTTGCATCCAATTCTTGCAGGCTCTCTCCAGGGTATGTACCCATTCTGTATGGGTATCTTTGGGCTGCCATCTGCTTTCCCTGAATTGTCTCCTATAAGTATCCGGGGTAATGGCATAGCGGTGCAACAGTCTCCTCTTTATTTCCGCGTAATCAGAGCTCCACTCCTCCGGGATCGCCCTGTATGCATCCGCTGCCCGTCCCGTCAGCTTCCCTGCCAGGATGGGCACCCAGTCCTGAGGGTCCAGCCAGACCTGGCGACATTGCCTTTCAAAGTCCCTCAAAAACCCGTCAATGTCCCCAACCGAGTCGTCAAAGGTTTTAAATAGTTGGTGCGGTAACTTGTAGGTATACTCCGCAGAGTTACTGCGGGTCTCCGTGGCCGGGCTGTGCAAACTGGACCGCGTTTGCTCCAGCTCCCTTAAGTACTCCTGCTCCACAGCCACAATGGTCCTGGTCACAAAGTCCTGTGGTGGGTTTGGTCCCAGAAAAGCCAGGCGGCTCGCCACTCTCTCTGCCACCACATCCACACGGGCTGGAGGGTTCACCATTCTTCCGGGTGACTGTGACTGTTGAGAGTCACTGCTGTACCCATCTTCTGGTGGCAGATCTGTGTGCCTGGCTCGCTCCACAATGTCCTCATCCAAGGACTGCAACAAACTGACCAAATCGGTCTTTTTGAGCCCTCGCACCTCCTGTCCTCTTTCCTCTGCCATCTGCTGCAATTCGGCCACCGACTTTTGCTGGTATAGGTCGGCCATATCCCGTCTGCCAACCTGGTTTCTCTGCAGACTGCTGCTTTACCACGAAACGTTGCTGGAACCTGGGGTCAAGCCAATGGCTATTTTTCCCCCTGCTGGGCTGGTTCCAGGAGATTCTACCGTCCTGAAGCGTTGCTGAAACCTGGGATCAAGCCAATGGCTATTTTTCCCCCTGCTGGGCTGGTTCCAGATGATCCGACCGCTTCCCACCAGTGTAACGGATCCCCACGTCCTTGGGTTGGACTCAGGCCGCCTTTCCAGGATTCTCCCTCCAGAGGTCAGCTACAAGTAGGCAGCTCCACCGGTTATGCCAGCAGCATTTCTTCCTAGGATGGGGGACAACAGAAGTCCCTTGATACCATCCAGCGACAGAGAGACAGGAGCCAGTTGAAGTTCAAACTGCACCCACTTTATTGAACAAAACCACATCTTTTATACAGTCAAATACAGTACCACAATAGGGATGGGAGGGGCCAGGTATTCTAATACAGGCTTGGCCCAGGGACCAAATCAGACACAATGGGCATAGGACACAGGAAACAAAAGACCAATGGTAACTGGAGACAAATGGCCAATGGCAGAAGGTGACAAAAGGACCAATAGCAGTTAAGGGAAAAGGGCCAATGGCAAGTGACCTCACAACACAATACTGCTAGGGGTAGTACAAACAGATCTGATTACTTCTAGATAAGGACAAAGACTTGATTGGAGGGAATACACATCTTTACACAATGGCCAGGGGGTTGAAGCATCTTTGAATATTCTGCTTCAACCCCTGGCCAATCAGGAGCCTGGAATCTGATGGCCAATCCTGGCCTAGAACATCATGGCCATCTCAACCAATCCAAATGGGTAGGCGGGCAAACAGTTGGCCAATCCGAAGAGCGCTTACTTTTCCCATGCAAAGTCAAGGGAGGCCCTTTAACTCGGACTGGCCAATCAGGGAGTGAGCTACGGTCCTATTCTAAGTCAATGGGAAATTCTTCTCAGGCTCGATGTTCAGCATCCAATGTTCACTCCCGTGAATTCCACTCTTATAGGACATAGTTCCAGTAACGGGTCCATACCCGTTACAATTAGTATATCAGCATGGCCTACGGACAGATGCTTCCCCATACTCCAATACATGTAGGTATATAGGTGGGTGTGCTATTCTATATGTGTATATGGGTTTATGTGCATATATATATATACATGTAGGTATGCATTCATGTATGTCTATGTTTGTGTATATGTACTAGTATATATAGGCTTGTGTGTTTGGACGTAAGCTTTAGTATGTATTCCTACATATTTGGGTGTATGCATTTGTGTATATGTGTGTGTTCATATGTATGTGTTTATGTACATATGTATATGTACTTTATGCATATATATTTGTGGGTGGGTATATAGACACACTGTATGTGTATGTATAGATGAATGTGTGTGTAGGTATGTGTGTATATATATATATATATATATATATATATATATATATATATATATATATATATGTATATGCATGTATATATTTATGTATATCTATTTATGTATATGTGTATTTGTGTTTATGTATATGTGTGTATGTATGTATATGTGTATGTGTTTGTGTATGTATGTGTGTATATACATATGTGTGTGTGTATGTACGTATGTGTGTGTATGTATGTATATATGTATATATATGTATTATGTGTATATGTGTATATATGTATGTGTATGTGTGTATATATGTATGTGTGTGTATATATGTATGTGTGTATGTGTGTGTATATATGTATGTGTGTATGTGTATATATATATATATATGTATGTGTGTATATATATATATATATATGTATATATATATATATATATATGTATGTGTGTATATATATATATATATATATATATATATATATATATGTATGTGTGTGTATATATATATATATATATATGTATATATATATGTATGTGTGTGTATATATATATATATATATATGTATATATATATATATATATATATATATATATATATATATATGTATGTTGTATATAGGCCTGCATGCACATTCTAGATTGTTGGATGGCAATTCTAGCATTCTTAACAAACTTTTTTAATTCTCCCCACTCCATTACCATCTCCTGCATTTTTTCCCTCTTCCACCCCCCAATCCTTACAAAAGGTATTTACGACCCTCTACAAGAAGAGGGTAGATTCTCTTGTCTCATCTGTAGTTATGTTTTCTTAACCCTACACACAGCTAAACTTTGAATTGTATGCATCACTGTGAATTCTGTGTCCTTTTAGTCAGAAATGCTTTAGACTTGAGAAAGGGAGCTTCTCCAGAAAGCTTGTCAATCCAAAATTCTGTTAGTCCAATAAAAAAGGTATTATAAGATACTTATTTTGTTTGTTATTTTACATCTGCATCACTGGACTAATACGGCTACAATCTCCACTCTAATATATATATATATATATATATATATATATATACACAAAATCTTGGATAGACTGCCCTCACAGGACTTCTTCAAAGATTAAAAACAGAAATGTTTATTTGTATCGACGTTTCGGACACATTTCGTAGCCTTTATCAAGATTACAGACATTCTCTGTGATTCCCCTTATTTATACCATATACACACTTGAACGCCGAAAAAACAGCGCCAACCCCTCATCTCAATTAACATACTGAATTGCTCACGTGAACTAGACATATCAACAATTATATATTCATATAAAAACAGTGATAATGCTAATGATAATGCAAGATAAGTGACTGTTAAAATGAAGAAATAGACCACCATGCAATTTTATGAAAATGTAACAAGAAAGTAAAGAAACATTAATTGGTTAACTGTGTTGCGATATATGCATTTAACTAAGTACGATTACTTCCTCACATTACAATGTTACAAAAAAGTAATCACAACATTATGGCTCTATCTAGGACATACCCTCCTTATCAAAATGGCAGTATGACAAGATAGGAACACAATATGTTTTCGATTAACTGCTGTGTCATACACACATCTCAGTGCAAACGTATCACTTAATCAGACTGTTAACCATTATGCTGTTGGTATGAACAACTAAATACAGAGAAATATGTGATCACAGAGATAAATAAATAAGATGAATCACACACTGTACTGAAAAATGCACATTTGATTATAACGAATCAGGTAAAGAATAATAGTAATGCTTATCTGAAACCAGAATGACGAAGAATGGTACATAATACCTCATGTATCCCTATATGTGAAAACTAAAAACACATAAGGATAAATGATGAGGGAAATTAGATTCGCCCACCACGCTTGACATCATACTCTTAAAGTAACAGGCGTCAATCATGATGTTAATCAAAAGTGTCAGAAAACAATTCAGTTCATATCAACCGTAGAACTTATTAAATGTAATGTTTTTGAACACATTCTACCGGTAAATCAGGGCAATTTGGTCAATGAATAGAGAGTATCATACACTCACGATCATCCTTATGATCAAGTTCTGCAGGCAAGATAAGGATCCCTTCTGTTAATATGGCTAGTTCACATGAGTAATTAAGTATGTTAATTGAGGTGAGGGGTTGGCGCCGTTTTTTTGGTGTTCAAGTGTGTATATGGTATAAATAAGGGGAATCACAGAGAATGTCTGTAATCTTGATAAAGGCTACGAAATGTGTCCGAAACGTTGATACAAATAAACATCTCTGTTTTTAATCTTTGAAGAAGTCCTGTGAGTGCCGTCTATCCAAGATTTTCTATGTATGATTCGATTTACTGGCGCAGCATCCAGGCAGATTGTTGGAATAACAGTGAGTGCTACCTAAGTGAACTGTCTTTATATGTTTATCATATAAGGTCAGCACCCTGAATCTATGAATGAACTGTTTAGCGTGATATTTATTTGACCACGTACAATTGTTTCCTGTTATACATTGTACCACACTGAATCCTTTATAAAGACATACCACCGTGTAATATTATGGAAGACGATTTGATCACTAACCTTACAACTACACCAATGGATCCAGTATCTTTTACTGATTTAGAAGCCCAGGATATTTTATTTCAAGAAAGTGCCATTGATAGAAATACTAAATATAGACCAGTCGATATTTATCATAATATTCTCAGACTGTCTAAAAGATCAGTGGTTCTGAAATTACATGGCATATATTTATCAGACTACTTTCAGCAGAAACATATACCCAGAGGCTTCAGAATCACGAATGTTCCCATGATAGGGAGGAATAATTGTTACAGTTTACAGCTTGCCTTGTTTGCAGCAGCATCTACAGACGCGAGGCTTCTAGCATGCAGCAGGCCTCTGTTTTATCTGTTTGTTTCCTGTAGTCTCCTCCTACCTACTTCCTCCCTCTGAGCTGCTCCTCCTACTTCCTGTGGAGGGGTTTAAAAGGCAGACTGAGTCCTGACTCAATTGCCCTTGCGTTGTTGTTATTAGGTGAAGTACTTGGGCTCTGTGTGTGACCTGGCTATCTAAGAAAATCCACTCTGTGTATGACCTGGCTATTTATGAGAACCCGCACTGTATATGACCCGGCTAAGTACGAGAACCCTCTCTGTGTATGACCCAGATAAGTACGAGAACCCTCTCTGTGTATGACCCAGCTAAGTACGAGAACCCTCTCTGTGTATGACCTAGTGATCACGAGTATTCCTTACTGTGATCAATTTGTGCTATTGGCTTAAGACAGTCCACTGTTGTGGACAGGGTCTGATTGGTGACTGCAGGCTTGAGTTACAGGGTCTCGATATAGTGACTGCAGGCATGAGTCACAGGGTCTCATGTGGTGGCTACAGGCGTGAGCCACAGGGTCTTTATATGTGACTGCAGGAGTGAGTCACAGGGGTCCGATATAGTGACTACAGGCAGAGTCACAGGGTCTCTTAGTGGTGACTGCAGGCTTGGGTCACCGGGTTGCTGCAAAGGTGTGGTGTTGCTGGTTTGACGGACTGCAGGCGTGGGTCAGTTCTCCAGTCCAGCAGTCCTTGTGTTCCTGTTAATCAGATCAAGATTGCCGAGCCAGTGTTCACAGTGGTCGCCTGTTCCAGTCGACGGATCAAGAGTTGGCGTTCCTGTATCCTGCTGAGACTAACAGGTGCTTCGGCCCTGTCTCTCACATTGTGGTCTAGCGAGAGGCCTACTATTTCTGGTAGTAGTGTCACCAGCTAGTAACCCTTTGCTTGTTGTACCACTTATTTATCGATGTGATTTATTCTAATAAATATTTTGCATTATATTACCGTACTGAGTTCTGAGCATTCCTGGGTGCCCGTGACAGTAATCTGGAATTTTGCCGTAAATGGTGTGGCATTTTAAACAAGTGTTCACTGGATTTGTTGTTACTTGTGATCAATGAAGTTAAGAGAGAGTTCACTAACATTACTACAGAATTAACAGTACAGTATTTGAATCCTCACATAAGGAGATATTATACACTGATAAAAATAATAATTGGATTGAGAAACTAGAAAAACAACTGACCACATACACTGAAGATCTAGATAGATTCAAAAAACAAAATCTGGATAAGGTTGAAAGGGATTATAGAGAACATCGCGTTTATAAATGGCTCACAGGCACTCTACCCAGACGCAGACCCTATATTAAGAAAACTAAAAGCTCTGATATTCATCCTGTAGAGACCATTGATGAGACAACAGCAACTTCATCAGCTACTGAGTAGTTATGAAAATACCCACATTTTTTAAGGGTCAGTACAAGATCCCAAACCAGTGCCATAAAAGGAGACCAAACCCTAGAAGGAGCAATAGGGGTGCCAGAGGAAGTGTGCCCAAGGTGAAGAACAAATAATATTTAATCTTAGCAAATATCCTTTGAATTCAACAGAAATGGCTATACTTTCTAAAGGTTTGACCTATGTCCCGACATTAAAACATGATCCTATTCAATTTGATATTGAAATACATAAATTTCAAAGAAATCTGAAATTAAAAGATTTTAAAAATACCAAAGATATGGATGAGACTACTACCATTTTTAGACTGAAAAGGTAATTCGATCCGATCAACACTAATCCATCAATTAAAACTTTCACTAAGCTGCTTGAAACAGAAAATGATAAAATTTCTAAGAGTACTACATCTTATAAATCTAACGTAAGAAAGAAGGAAAGAGATGTAATAAGAACTTTTGCACAAAACCCAGAAATTGTGATAAGATCGGCAGACAAAGTCGGAGCTATCTTGCTCCTTGATTACGAATATTATTATCGCAGTGATATCTTGAATCAGTTAATGGACGTGACCACATATAAACAGCTGGAATAAGATCCTACAATGTCTGACAACAAATATATTGATTCTGTCATTTTAAATGCTAAATCACATAGATGGATAGACATCCCTACATCTAAATATTTGATGACTGAATTTCCCAAGATTCCAGTTTTATATACAATCCCTAAGATTCATAAAGATGCCTCCCAACCCCCTGGACGTCCCATCATTTCGGCTAGAGGGTCACTTTTGCAACCTCTAGCTTGTTTTGTTGATTGTTATTTACAACCCTTACTACCATTGATTCCAAGCTTTATAAGGGATACACCTGATTTTTTAGCTAAATTAAAATCATTCAATTGTCCAGATTATGATACTATATTTGGTAACCTTGCATGTATGCAGTTTGTATACTATGATGCCACTTGAAGAAGGGATTAAATCTATACAAGATATGTTAAACGATCATCCTTCCAGAGACTGCCCTCCTGATAACCTCAGAAGCTCAAGAATAAGTGTATGTTTAACACTAAATTATTTCAAATTTGAAAAAATTTTTTATAGGCAAATTTCAGGGACTGCCATGGTAAGTAATGTGGCACCTGCATATGCTAACATATTTATGCATAAATATGAGGAATTACATATACTAAATGGTCAACATAAGGATATCATACAATATTTCAGATTCATTGACGATATTTTCCTGATTTGGCAAGGTAACATGGAAGAACTGGACCTATTTGTTCAATATCTTAACAACATACCAAGTAGTATAAGGTTTACTCTCAAAGCTGATTCATCAAGAGTCGACTTCTTGGATGTGTCATTGTGGAAACATGAAGGAGTTTTGCACTCTACAAACTTCAGGAAACTGACAGATCGTAATACTTTATTACATAGAAAGAGTTTCCACCCGGAACATACGAAAAGAGGACTCCCATATTCCCAAATGATCCGCATTCTTCGGAATAACAGTGACCGTGACATAGCACTTTTGCAATTGGAAGAGCTAAAGGAAAGATTCATTGAAAGAGGATATTCTCCTTGTGAGATAGACAAACAACGGTTGAAGGCTTTAACACCTTAAGGACCAGCGCGCGCATGCGTGGACGGCACTTGCGGACCACGGGGCTTTTTTTTTTTTAATTTTTTTATTAGCGCTTCCGGTTCAGGACTTCCGGAGCGGCGTGCAGCAGCGATGAACGCCATGCCGTGCCAGGACCGTCATTGGTCCTTAAGTGCCAGACCGCCGTGACGGTCCTGGCACGGCAATGGTGCTTAAGGGGTGAACTACTTACACCTAAAAATATGAACAAATCGAAAATGAACAAAATGGTATTCCCTATTACACATACCACGGCCCAACATCATATATCAGCCTCGATCAGGATTTTTTGGGACATTCTTGCTACAGATCCTTCATTACCTGAAGTCATGAAGGAAAAACCGCTTATCAGCTATAAGAGAGGACCTAATTTAAAGAACTTATTGGTAAAATCTGATCCCGTAAATTGCTATACACGCAATAAAACTACCTGGTTAGGACAAATTAAAACGGGTTGTTTTAGATGTCTTAATTGCACCACTTGCAGAAGTATGTTAACGGGAGATCATTTTTTGAATCCTATTGACGGTTCCATGATTAAGATCCATCACAGATTGACATGCACAAGTTCTTATGTGATATATTTCATTAAATGTCCATGCAATAAACTGTATATTGGTTTGACTATAACGACATTCAAAGAACGGATTGCTAACCATAGGGCCACAATTATAAAGGCCTATGCAGACAATATTAGTGACAAACCAGTTGCACGTCATTGGTTAGAACTTGCACATCCACCGACTGCATTGAAATTTATGATTTTCGACTATATAAACAACCCCTTACCTAGATGGGGAGATCGGATAAGATTGCTACATCAGCATGAATTTAAATGGATAAAAAAATTGCAAACAATGGCCCCATGCGGGCTGAATGAGAAGTTATCATACTCATGTTTCTATTAAAACCACAATATCATATAAATCTTTTACAAAGGAGCAGGAAGATATCTCTAAAGATCACAATACTATGAGATCACCCTTTTGGATTACAAATATACCATGACTTGGATTTGTACATGGTATTTACTATTTGTCGTCAAATCTACATATTTGGAGAATCAGTCTTCTGAAGTTCCCTGGATACCACAATATGGTTTTATCACCCTAATAGAGAAATGGGGATCGAGGGGACTGACCCTCTCCTCATGACCCAATTCTACTATGAAGAGGGACACTACGAGTGGTTTGTGTCCATATAAAGGAAGAAGACGTCTGGAGGTATGTGACCATGATATTGCATATCAGGACATGTATTGCCAAATAAAAGGTATGATTGGATGACTACCAGAGGTATGTGACCCGTATGTCTTTGCAGAAGTGATCCTTATCTTGCCTGCAAAACTTGATCATAAGGATGATCGTGAGTGTATGATACTCTCTATTCATTGACCAAATTGCCTTGATTTACCGGTAGAATGTGTTCAAACACATTACATTTAATAAGTTCTACGGTTGATATGAACTGAATTGTTTTCTGACACTTTTGATTAACATCATGATTGACGCCTGTTACTTTAAGAGTATGATGTCAAGTGTGGTGGGCGAATCTAATTTCCCTCATCATTTATCCTTATGTGTTGTTAGTTTTCACATATAGGGATACATGAGGTATTATGTACCATTCTTCGTCATTCTGGTTTCAGATAAGCATTACTATTGTTCTTTACCTGATTCATTATAATCAAATGTGCATTTTTCAGTACATTGTGTGATTCATCTTATTTATTTATCTCTGTGATCACATATTTCTCTGTATTTAGTTGTTCATACCAACAGCATAATGGTTAACAGTCTGATTAAGTGATACATTTGCACTGTGATGTGTTTATGACACAGCAGTTAATCGGAAACATATTGTGTTCCTATCTTGTCATACTGTCATTTTGATAAGGAGGGTATGTCCTAGCTAGATCCATAATGTTGTGATTACTTTTTTGTAACATTGTAATGTGAGGAAGTAATCGTACTTAGTTAAATGCATATATCGCAACACAGTTAACCAATTAATGTTTCTTTACTTTCTTGTTACATTTTCATAAAATTGCATGGTGGTCTATTTCTTGATCTTAACAGTCACTTATCTTGCATTATCATTATCACTGTTTTAATGTGAATATATAATTGTTGATATGTCTAGTTCACGTGAGCAATTAAGTATGTTAATTGAGGTGAAGGGTTGGCGCCGTTTTTTTGGTGTTCAAGTGTGTATATGGTATAAATAAGGGGAATCACAGAGAATGTCTGTAATCTTGATAAAGGCTACGAAATGTGTCCGAAACGTTGATACAAATAAACATCTCTGTTTTTAATCTTTGAAGAAGTCCTGTGAGTGCCGTCTATCCAAGATTTTGTATGTATGATTCGATTTACTGGCGCAGGACCCAGGCAGATTGTTGGAATAACAGTGAGTGCTACCTAAGTGAACAGACTACAACTTCAAATTATTCCATACATTAGCATGGAATGAATAAAGGATTAAAATAAGAAAGTGTCACCTCCGCCGCGGCGTCAATATTTGCATAAGAATGTCACCAGTCATCACATGGGCATCAAATTAGGCGTCAAATGGGCGGTGTTTCATATAACTGTGTATAAGTACTCCTGCCTACTGAGTAGAAGCTGTATTACCTCTTTGGAACTTCCAAGTGTACTTGGCTGTACTTCAGGTGTCAATCCTGCAACATAACGATGCCTTTAGACTATATTACAAGCAAGAAGGGAGCTGAACTGCTGCTGGTGGAAGGATGCACCTTCCGTCAAGAAAAGTCATCAAGGGAAAGAGGATCTGGAAATGCACAGAGTACAGCAGTGGACATTGTAGTTCGAGATGCCATACCAAGGATGACATGATTTGCAAAGGCCCAGGCGAACACAACCATGTCCCTGACATTGCAAAAGTTCACGCAAAGAGGTTAGTTGGAGAAATGAAACAAATGGCAGCTACTACACAGTATAACACACATTAACTGGTGGCTGTCACTTCACAATCAGCCACACCTGCTGCTGCTGCCCAGTTACCCACAATAACTAATTTAAAGCAGGTCATCAGAAGAGTGAGGAGAGGTGCCACGGCTCCACTTCCAAACCCAACGACTTTGGAAGACCTAAGGATTGGAGGTGAATATGTAAAGAGTGAAAAGTGTGACAACTTTATTCTTCATTACAGTGGACCCGGATTAGTACGATTTATTATTTTTTCCACCCTTGCCAACTTAACTGCATTGGCAAACAGCCACAACTGGTTTGCAGATGGAACCTTCAAAAGCTGTCCAATGTTATTTCAGCAAATGTACACTATACATGCAATGCAGTTTGGGACTGTTATCCCACTTGTGTTCGAACTCATGAGCGAGAAGACCACAAACATGTACACGAGTGTGCTAACAGAGTTGAAGAAACTTTGTCCTTCATTTAACCCTTGGACCATCATGACTGACTTTGAAGCGTCAAACGTAGTGGCATTTAAAAGGTGAGAACAGGTGGATTGGTAGACCTGTTAGAAGAAATACTAGAACCAAACCACTTTTTGACATTGAACTTTGGAACTGTTACCATTCAGTTTTGCAAGAACTGCCCAAAACTAATAACTCGGTAGAAGGCTGGCATAGAGCTTCAACTTTCTTCTAGGGGCATGCCACCCAACTATATGGAACTTTATTAATAGACTAAAAAAGAACAAAGCTTGACTGAATTAAAATTGGAACAGTATGCTGCAGGACATGAGCCGCCACAATCAAAAGAGGTGTACAGGGACACTGCACAAAGATTGAAATTCATTGTTATGAACTATGCAACAACACAGATGTCGCAGTACCTGAAAGGTGTGTGTCACACAATGTACAATTTAATACATAGACTACATAAATGAACTGTGTTTGGTATGTTTTGTTTTATATTTAACATTAACATGTTATGGTTTATTTGTTGTATTCTGTTATGCATGCTTTATAACATATTGTTTGGTTTGAAATAAACACTGCTACAAAACATGTGTGGTTATTCCTAGACTGAACTGTTAGGCTTAATCCTTTGAGTGCCAGAGGGGTACACAACGCATTGCAAACCATTGCATTGTGCACCCCTTTGGCACTCATCAGGGTTAAAGCATCCTTATTGCTCCCCTATTTGTTACATTTTATGCATACTTTGTCAAATACTGTTTGCTTTCAAATAAACATTTCAACTTCACTACTTTTTGTTACTTGGATTCCTTGCACCTCACTACCTCTAAGTTAGATTGAACTGTTAGGCTTAATCCTTTGAGTGCCAGAGGGGTATGCAATGCATTGCACAGCATTGCATTGTGCACCCCTCTGGCACTCAAAAGGCTTAAAGCACCCTTGTTGCCCCACTATTTGTTAAATTTTATGTATATTTTGTGAAATACTGTTTGCTTTCAAATAAACATTTCAACTTCACTACCTTTTTGTTACTTGTATTTCTTGCACCTCACTACCCCTTTAAATGTGCGACTTGCTATATGCGTCATTCCAAATGATGCAACATACACATTTTGCGACTCCCTTACTCGTAACATTTCAAATGCGCTATTCGGAACGACGTGCCTAAACAGATGCGCCAATTCAAGACGCGATATTCGGCAGGCGACATATCGATAGTAAACCCAATAATTGGGTGCTGAGGCTAGCAACCCAGAGCCTTTAACCCCTTAAAGACCCTTGACGGTCATGGCATGTCATGTGTAAAAAGTCCCTGAACGACCTATGATGTACTATCATGGATTTCAGGGCTGCACACCGTTCGGGGAGCCCTGAGTCCGATCGTTAAAAAAAAAAAAAAAAAAAAAAAAAATGCTCTGTGCTCCTTTAGTGACTGCCGCGTGCCTGCGCAGCCGGTTGTTAAGGGGGTTAAAAAGGGGGCTACACCAATAAAGACTAAGGGGTGGAGATTTGAAAAGAGCAAGCAGAGCAGGTGGGAAGCATGACAGAGAGCTAGATTTTCTTCCCCTCACATTATGAAATTCGTGAGAAAGCTAACTTGGTGCTCCGTATACTATAAGTTTTTTATCCACTGTATATGTGTGTGTTCCCAGCCAGTCAAATGAAGGTGCTGATGCTCTCTCCCATTTCAAATTTCAGAAATTTTTCCACCTATGTCCATCAGCAAAGAAAGACCAGGTCCATCCGCCTCCATTGTCAGAACTTATCCTGCCCTGACGACTCACCTAGAATACATTGAGCAATTCATCTCTAGATGACACCCAGAAAACATACAGTAAAGCTTGGCAATCCTTCTCCCACTTTCTACTTCATACCAAAGCCAATAGCCCCTTATTCAATTTCCTCCATTCTAGCATTCAGTTCCTTCTGCCACTCAGCCCTCCACCTCTCTCCATCTATCATAAAACTTTATCTAGCAGGTATTCAGCACCACCTATCACTCCTTCATCTCTTTTCTCACCTCAATTCACTCCTCTCCACATATTTATTAAAGGCATTTCTAAATTCCCTCCCGTGTTTTCTCAGAAGTGTCTCCCTATGGAAGGCCCCCTGTTTAAGCAATTATTGGTTTTTTTTATTATTTGAACCTTTTGAACACATTTCCAACTTAATTATGTCAATTATGTCAGCAACCATTTACTTGGCTTTCTTTGGCTTTCTGTTTATATTTTCCAAACTTACTGGTGGCCCGTGGTTACAGTAGACAGACTTCAGGCTTTTTTGGCTAACAATTCAGATTCCAAGCCTCTGTTGCCTGTGCCTGATGGCCCTCAATCTACCAATTCCTTCATTAGTTATCTCAAAATTCTCCTCAATCACTTGCAATTAAATCCCAAAGGATGGGAAGGTGGTGCTCATCTTGCTTCACCAGATATAATCCGGACCTAAGTCATGAAATCCAAAGTGCCTTTTAATCACTCAGTCAGTAACTCAGTTAACCTACCCATTTCATTTTGACCTTTATACAGGCACACTGCTTTACACGAGCCAGAATTTTGTTAACTCACAGGTTTCGCCACAATCCCTCACTCCCACTATCTTGCACTTTCCTTACCAGACACTATCCATTATCTTCAATAAGCCCAACTACACGTAGAAGCTTTATATACTACCGTTTCCCAGCACCCTTTCGCTCACGTTTTCAGTTAGTGTACCCTTCCTCCTACATCCTCTTTTTCAGCATTCCATTTAGCTGAGCCTTCTATACAGGCCCACTGCGTTACACAAACCAGGGGTTTTGTAAACTCCCAGGTTTCGCCACAATCCCTCATTCACACTATCTTGCACCTTCCTTACCGGGTTCTATCCATTATCAATAAGCCCTGACTACAAATGTATCTCTTAAGGGTGCTTAAGGGGTCTATTACTAGTGTTGGGATACTTTATTGGAAGTATGTTGGACTCTAAGGGGCATGGGGTAAAGCCAAAGCTAAGAACTCAGGGGCTTCTCTTAAACCCCCTCAGATATTGTTTCTCATGCCAAACTGGATTTCAGGATCTTTCTGCCCCTCTACGTTGGTCTCTACTACTCCACCAGGGCCCTTCCAGCGCTGATCAAGAGCCAGTGTGGGTCAAGACACTGCTGTCTTAAGTAGTCCAGATCCCCTTCTCTCGGCAGGGGGCACTTCAGAGAGAAGAACATTTAAATATTGAAGAAAACAAAGGTGCACGTAGAGTATCTACAATATCAAAGCGCTAATCGGATAATCTCAAAAAGATAGTAATACTCACTGAGCCACATATACCGGTGTTTCAGCAATACACTGGCATAGATTTCGCTTACAGGGATTACTATAAGCTTGTCCCTGCTCAAGCACCACCAGATAAATTCGTTTTTCCGTTTCCAATCTGGTACTCAAAGGGTTAATCAGCCACTATATACTAGCGGCATGCTTGTTATATAAGTGAAAAAAGGGTGTATGTGCTACTAAATCAGTCATCAAAAAAAGTTTAATTTTATTAAAATAGACCTTTAATATATGGTCTACGTTCAATAACAAATATATTTTTAAAACAGCTTTCAATTGTTAAAATATGTAACGCGTTTTGTAGCGTACAAAATTGCTACTTTCTCAAACAATGTTAATGAATTTATTTCTGATCAGCAAATAGCACATACTACAATTACTTCCTTTTTTTTATACCCTAACTCACATTTAAAACATAGCCACCCACTGGGCTAATATAGTTCTCACAATGCAACAATGTTGCTCTGTCAATTTTACTACATGACAGGAGGCTTCGTATTTTGCATTTGCAGTGCTGCCTGACAAGGTGGCCATCACGCCGGAGTTCGATCAGACAGTCCTCACTTTCATGGCTCGTTCTGGCCGCGACCCGCGGAAGGGTATTGAAAAAGGTTTGAAGTCCGCTCAGGACAAGATGTTGGATGTGTTGGGCCCCTTGCCAAGATTTTGTGCTTTGCAGACCAGGCACTTGAACATGGTGATCCTTTGGATGCAGAGGCTATCCGGGAATGGGCTCAGCGGGCTGTCTGCTTGCTTGGCAATGCCAATGCAGCTATTTCATCTGAAAGGAGGAAAGTGGCGTTGCTCAGAATCGACCCTAAGTTGGCTGACCTAGGGGCTAAAGAGCTTGGTCCTTCTACCAACGGCCTGTTATTTGGTTGGCCTTTCATAGCAGAACTCAAACGGCATGTCAACCTCTTCACCACGCTCAACAAGGCTCAATCTTCAATGCGACAGGTGTTTCGCCCCACACCGTCAAGAGGTGTTTTTGGCAGGGCTGGTCGGCAGCGGGGCCGTGCCACCAGCAGATTCTGGACCTCTGGCCCCCGCACCATGCCTTCATCACCCGGATTTTTCCCCTCCACTCCGTTCCGGAACACCAGTTTCTCCAGAGGAGCCGACAAGTCCAGACCTGCCAGAGGCAGAGGGCGAGCCAAGTTTACAACAGGTAGGAATGCCACTGTTAAGTGTTCACACTCCCATGCCTTTAACTGCAGGAAAAATTGCTTCTCATTTTCAGGCTTGGCAGGATCTCTCTTCGGACGCGTGGGTCCTTCAGTGTGTTCAGGGCTATGTGATAGAGTTCCAGTCTCCTCCGGTCCAAAGGCATCCGCCCCCGCCTGCGGTTTATTCGGCGAGGGAACAGGAGTTGATAGACGCAGAGATCATCTCTCTATTTTCCAAAGGCGCAGTTCAGTTCGCGGCAGACGAGACCGGTTTTTCAGCAATATCTTCTTGGTTCGCAAAAAAAACGGAGATTATCGCCCGGTCATCAACCTAAGGTCTCTCAACGGTTTTGTGGTGTATCGCCACTTCAAGATGGAAGGCATCCATCTTTTGCGAGACCTTTTACTTCAGGGAGATTGGTTTTCCCGTCTGGACTTGAAAGATGCTTCCCTGTCTCTACCGATTGCTCAGTCTTGTCGTCAGTATCTTCACTTCTGTTGGAAGGGTCGTCCGTGCCAGTTCACTTGCCTTCCGTTCGGCCTCAGCTCAGCTCCTTGGTGTTTCACCAAACTGCTGAAGCCGGTCGTTTCGCGTTTTCGGTCTCTTGGCATTCGTTGCTTGATATACCTCGACGATATTTTGCTGTTTTGCAACGATGTATCGAGAATTCGATCTCAGACGTGCTTTGTGGTGAGCTTCCTGGAATCCTTGGGATTTGTTATCAACGTCGAGAAGTCGGCTCTGGAGCCTTCGCAGGTCGTCCAGTTTCTGGGTTTCGAAATCGATTCGGTTCGTTGCCTGCTACAACTGTCTTTGACGAAGGCTGCAGCTATATGCAAGGAGATCCGTTGCATACTTCGTATGCAGCAGGTTCCTCTGCGTTGGTTAGCTCGCATCGTGGGTCTTCTCTCCTCTTCCATCCAGGCAATCTTTCCGGGACTGCTGCATTATCGGGCGATGCAACGTTTCAAAGCTTTCCATCTTCGGTTGGGGAGATCTTACGATCATTTGGTGGAGTTGCCTCCGGAGGTTCGGTCCGAACTTCGATGGTGGCTTCTGCATATGCAGGCCTGGAATGGCCAAGCGGTGTTTGGTCCATCCCCAGATTTCATTGTGGAGTCGGACGCCAGTCTGTGGGGCTGGGGCGCCCATTGCGCAGAGCGGGCCACGGGAGGCCCTTGATCGGAAGCAGTAGAGGGCCTTCATATCAATTGCCTAGAATTGATAGCGGGGTCCTTTGCGGTTAGCAGTTTTGCCAGAGACGAGTCAAACTGTTGTATTCTGCTTCGTATGGACAATCTGTCCGCAGTCCAATACATAAACAAGTTGGGAGGTGCCAGATCTCGGGACCTGACGGAGGCAACGAAAGACCTTTACAGGTTTTGCTTCAGGCGCAACATTTCTCTAGTGGCGGAGTATCTTCCGGGTGTCTCCAACCTGACGGCGGATTGGTTTTCTCGTCATTGGAGAGACATCAGCGACTGGAAACTGGACGAGGCAGTGTTCTAGCAGCTGTGTCTCCTCAGAGGTCCTTTCCATGTAGATCTTTTTGCTTCCAGGACCAATCGTCAGCTTCCGGCGTACTTCAGTTGGCTTCCGGACCCAGATTGTGTGGCAGTGGATGGGTTCCTGCAGTCGTGGCCACCTCAGGGAGCATATGTGTTTCCCCCATTCGCGATGCTGGCTCGAGTACTACACCAGGTGAGAGTGCAGGAGGTAAGTATTCTTCTGGTCACTCCGTTATGGCCGAGTCAGCCGTGGTACCCGGACCTTCTGGAATTATCGGTGGAAGATCCTCTTCTTCTCCCTGTGTCGCCTCGCCTCCTGTTGGATCCTCGTGGCAATTCTCATCCTCTCATCCTCCAGGGTCGGCTTCGGTTGGTGGCCTGGGCGATTTCAGGGGTGCCTGGTCAGTCGATGGCTTATCGCAGGAGGCCAGGGATCTCTTGTGGGACTCCTGGGACCCTGGTACGAGAAGATCTTATTTGTCCGCCTGGAGGGTCTGGTCTGGCTGGTGTCTGGAGAGGGATTATGATCCCTTTACTGCACCTGTGACGGCCATCCTCAACTATTTATCTTTTCGTTTTTCTTCTGGTCAGTCTTTTCGTTCTCTGAATGTTATTCGTTCAACTATTTCGGCCGCGCATGTTCCAGTTTCAGGCTTACCGGTGGGCTGTGATCCTTTGGTCTGTCGGTTGTTACGAGGGATCAAGTTGTCTAGACCTCCGGTTCCTAAGTACTCCAGTTTTTGGGATGTGGAGGTGGTTCTGCGTTTCTTGAAGAATTGGCCTTCGAATGATTCTTTGACGCTTAGACAGCTGTCAGCTAAACTTACCGTCCTGCTATGTCTGGTTTCTTTTCGCCGAGTTTCGGATGTTTGGGCTTTTGATGTGGACGGATTTTCTGTACTTCCGGATGGGGTTTCCTTTTCTATTTCCCGTCGTACTAAGTCAGACTCTGCTGCGGTTTTTTATCCCTTTTTTAGGGAAGTCCCTCAGCTTTGTGTGGTGGAAGTCTTACTTCGCTACGTTCAGGTTACTGCTTCCTTACGTTCTGCACCTTCGGGGCAACTCTTAATTTCTTATGTGAAACCTCACAAACCCGTTTCGTCAATCACCTTGGCTAGGTGGATTCGTTGGGTTTTATCTTTGGTGGGCGTTGACCCTGCTTTTGGGGCTCATTCAGTTAGAGGGGCATCTGCGTCCGGTGCGGTCTCGGCCGGGGCATCGGTTGCTGATATTTTGCGTTCGGCTGATTGGTCTAGGGAGCACACTTTCAGGTTCTTCTATTTTCGGCCGCAGGTTCATGCATCAAATTTTTTGGTTTCTTAGTGTTAAAAATGCAAAATACGAAGCCTCCTGTCATGTAGTAAAATTGTAGATTATGCTAGCTTTAGTGTACTCATAATCTTAATTTTAATAATGACAGGAGGTGAGTATTTTCCCTCCCTTCCCTCCCAGGTTCTTTAGAGGAGGTCAGTATGTAAGTACTGTTCAGGGGGTTAGCTGATGCTACATGTTGGTTATGTTGTTCTTGTGTGTTATTAAGTGATTATTAATGATTTCATATTGTTCTGTAATGTTTATACTTATGTGTTGCGACGGTCTGTTTCTGTGTCCTTTCACTGAGTTTCCATGTTTTTCAGTGTGACCTTCTCCCAGGGACCGTCTGGAGACCTGATGAACGAAGAGTGAATGCTGTTGCTGTTGGTAGACGGAATCTGGATGTTATCTTGTTCCTGCGTAGTTCTGTTTGCTTGTTGTTTATACTGCGAAAGAGGAAGTAGTTACATGTACCAAGCTATTTATGCTTTTGGTTTCTGTTCTCTGATTGGTTACTGTGCTGCTATGGAGATTTCAGTAAAGAAAGAAATGCAAAATACTCGCCTCCTGTCATTATTAAAATTAAGATTATGAGTACACTAAAGCTAGCATAATCTACAATTATCAACCTTTCTAATAAAGTTGTACCAACAACTTACTTAACCCCATGCATCCAAGATTTAACCCTGGCGATACAGGGACAAGTCACAAAACATACATAGATGCAATTAGGACTCACACTTAAGGACCTAACGGGAAGCGATCAACAACTGAACCACCAGCGTTCACCAGCAATACACTCCGCTAATAGCAATCGGACCTTTCCCATACATTAGAAATTGACATACATATGATAGCTCCATAAAAACCTGTCCGTTCAAAACAGAAACATTGGTATTGATTCCACACTATTTAACTCTATAACTATCTCATAGCAAGAAGATCAATGTGTCAATATAGAGCAATATATCTGACTCGCTCAACTATTCTTATACCTAAAAATAAATAATAAATAAAGAATAGTAAATTAAAGTACAAATAAAGGTGGACTAGATGATCAAAAAAGCCATACACCCCAAGAATCATATCCCACAACAAGATCAAAATGTAAATTTCAAATATATCGAAGAATCTAAAAATCTAAATGGTCTCATAAATGTCAGTAGGCAGCTCACAAGCAAATTCAAGCAAGAGCTGCTGAGGATAGTATCTTTGGGTGACTCCCTGGGTTTTGAATTCATGTGAGAAGAGAGCCTTGCTCCCTGAGGGCCCAGTGGTACAGATCTTCCACCACCTGCCTAAGGTCCACAAATCTTTGGTCTCCCCACCTGGGAGGCCGATTGTGTCAGGCATTGGCTCATTAAATGAACCTCTATCGGACTTGGTGAACTTTTACCTTAGGCCGGTGGTGGAGGCTCTGCCCTGTGCCCTCAGGGATACAAAGCAAGTTTTGGTGGAGATGTCCCGGGTTACCTGGGAAGGCAAGTGCTCTTGGTTATCGGCAACTGTAGTGGCAGTGTACTCCTCCATACCACATGATTGGGCTTTGATTTCATTGAAGCAGCAATCGGAACCATCATCTTTATACTCTGAGTCTCAGGTTTTTTTTTTTAGTACAGGCTGTGGAATACCTCCTGTCCCACAATTACTTTACTTTCGATGGGTGTGTTTACCTCCAGAAGTGTGGAGTTGCTATGGGTGCTAGTTTTGCTCCCTCCCTGGCGAATATCTACATGGGATGGTGGGAACAGATACACATTTTTGGGGCTCGGAACATCAATTGGGAGCGGGTTTTGTGATACGGGAGGTATATTGATGACCTCTTGTTCGTTTGGCTAGGAAGTGAACCGGAGGCCACGGCATTCATTGAGGGCCTTAACAACAACCAGTATGGTCTGCGCTTTACCCATTCTTTCAATAGGGGTAGTGCCCCTTTTTTGGATTTGGAGCTCAGGGGTAACAGTGATACTGGAGAGATTGTTATGGCCAACTATGGGAAACCTGTGGCAGGTAATGCTCTGCTGCATGCACGCTCTGCTCATCTCCGTTCCCAGGTCACAAATATTCCCAAAGGGCAGTTCCTGCGTTTAAGCATGAACTGCTCAGCTGAGGAAGATTTTGTGAGGTGATCTCGGGATCTGGTGCAGAGATTTCGAGCTAGAGGTTATTCCAAGGGCCTTTTGACAAGGGCTTATGATTTTGCCCTTCATGAATCTAGGACCAATTTGAGTTTGTCGGCTCAAATCAAGCCTACTTGGCTGATACAAAAGGGTTTTTATAACTGTGGGGCAACTAGATGTAAGAGTTGTCAATATGACTCAGATTACCAATTTTAGGAGTACTGCTGAGAATAGGGAATACAAGATCAAGACCTATATCAATTGTGCTACTACTAATGTGGTTTACTTGTACACATTGTTCTGTACAGTATGTTGGACATATTGCGAGATAGCTACGACAGAGAATCAGGGAGCATGTTTACCAAACGGAGAGACATCTCCTTCATTCTGTGGTTGCCAGACATGTTCATGATGCACATGGGGGGGGAACTGTCCTGCCTGAGATTTGTGGGCATAGAGAGGGTGCGTTTACCCTGGAGGGGAGGAGACATTGTTAGGCTTTTAGAGGAATGTGAAGCCTTTTGGATCCTGACCCTTAGGACTAGGGTTCCGTATGGTCTCAATGCTGAGACCATATTTTGATTCTATCTATGTCACCCTATCTGTGCCACGCGATATGGTGGGTCCCCCTTTTTTTCTTCTTCTTCCTTCCCATGTGCATCATTATAATACATAATTTTGCAACATGTATCCAATTTTAGGTTTTCCATGATGCTGTGCCACATCCCCAATCCCACTTATTATGGGTTGTGAGGGATTGAGGAGGTTAATTATTCCCCTTGCCAATAAGACTCACGATTAAGGAGTCTTTGGATTCTATTATACCCTAGTGATTGTCCTACAAATTAAATTGGGATTATTTTAAGATTAGAAGGGTCTTTATTATGAAACAATTTATAGTGTCTAGAAATACTATGAAATTCATATCCCCTTTCAACATTCCTCCGGTGCTGCCCGAACCTTGTTCTGAGCTTTTGAGTCATCCTCCCAATATAATGTAAACTGCAACTGCAGTTCACCAAGGATATTACATATTAACTCACAATTCAAATGATTTTTGATATTAAAAAATTCACCTGTGGCGTTTGACATAAAAACATTCTGTTTATGATCTATACTTTTAAATGTTAGGCATCTTTCATCGCCACACTTATAGACACCTTTAATATTCTTAAATATATTATTATTTGCCTTATTATTCCCACTAGTATTTTTCTTTAATTTACTAGCAGCAAGACTACTCTTCAATGTTATAGCTCTTCTGAATATTATTTTTGTTTTTTTTGGGAGTGAATTCCGTAATATAGGGTCTCATTATAATATATAATGTTTTTCCAAAATGTCACGTATATCTTTATGTGCCATATTATAATTGAGTAATAAAGCTACATTTACCTTTCTTTTTGTCTTTAATTTTTCTTTTCTTTCTCTCCTCATAATTTTTTATATCTTGATTAGCTATTATTTTTTCCCTTGATTTTAACTTGGCCTTCTGGAACAAATATTTTATTAATTATTTGGATAGGTTTTTTTTTTTTTTACCAAATCTTGTTTTTAATACCTCACTCTGGCTTTCAAAGTCATCCATCTTTGTACAATTTCTTCTCAATCTCACAAAGTGGCTATAAGGCACATTCTTACGCCATTGTTTATGATGGGAGCTGTTGAATCTAAATAGCTGTTCGTATCCATCTTTTTGAAATGTGTGCTTTTAATAATCCGATTATTTGTCCCTGTCTTTAATTCTAAATCCAAAAAAAATATATATAAATGTTTTTTTGGTTGAAATGTTGATGTAAACTGAATTCCCCAAGGGTTACTATTCATATACTCCACAAACGCTTGAAATGAAACAATCACCTCTCCAGATAACAAGTAGGTCATCAACGAAGCGTCGATCGAGAACGAGATTCGCAAAAAAAGGGCAATCCTTGCCCAAAAAAGAAAGCTCAAAACCCATAGACAAATTAGCATAACTAGGTGCGAATCTCATTCCCATAGTCACTCCCTTGATCTGCCTATAAAATGTATCTAAAAAGGAGAAGTGATTGTGTACCAAAATAAACAGTATTAAATCAATAAATTGTCTCTGTTTGATCGGCATTAGCATGTCCATATTTAGGAAGTGTTCGATCTCTTGTATTCTGAATGTGGAATATTTTAATATAAACCAGTGATGTCCAATGTCGCCCAACTGTAATCGCTCCCCCACTTAAAGTCATTCAAAATATTCAGCAGATGACCAGTACCTCTCAAGTATGATGCCTGTGAACTGAGCACTCCACCATTGGGAAGTCAGTAATGGCAATCCGCCTAATGGGGGATTTTTACACCCCATATCTAACAAGAAAATAATAAAAAAAAAACTAAGCAGAACTGTTCTCTGTAGCATCTCTCTCTACAAGGAACAAATCTAACTGGGAGGGAACTAGCTAATCACCAGCTAAGGAGGAGAGGAAGGCTCCACCCTGTATTCTTTCCAAGAATTGTTCCTGCCTACTTAAAGGGGTTGTCGCCTTCCCAGAGTTACCTGTAAACTATATTGGATGACAGAAATCAAACTTTATTCTGTAACAAATTTAAAATCATATCTGCTACATCGCACACATTAACAAAAATGAGTTGAGACTGACGGAATAGCTAGATGAGAAGTGGTGCTTAATCATGACCACATAAAGAAAAGACCTCCAACAGACTGGTATTTGCTCTGAGCCAAAGACTGGAGAATAACAAGCCAAGTAGTAGCTAATTAGAATCACTTCCTCATGTCTTTAACCCCTCATGGCAGATACAAGTAACAAATCCAACGTATCAATGCTTAGGGGCATTTCCTCCACCTAAAAATTTGTCTCTGATGTTCCCAGCACAAGAACACCATACTTCAATATTTGCAGTCAAACAGGACATGACAAGCACACCCAAACTGCTACCACCTTCTTATTATAAAAATATTCCAAAGCATTTTTCACAAATATTAGCAACAGCATAGGCACACTGCTAATAGATGCTAATAGATGACGGGAACCCCAATTTCTGCATTAATAAATACTAAGTAACCTTAATATCTTCACACGCTCTCCTACATCTATTTTATCAGGACATACACTTAAAGCATCCTTGCCCAATTATTCCACATATGTATAAATTAAAAATGAACATACTCCCCTTCTTCCGGACCCTAACATTAAATCCAATTCGGCTCGCTCTCTGGATAAGAAGATTTTAGTCTTACCTGTTAAATCCTTTTCTCTTAGTCCATACAGGTTACTGGTAACTCTGGGAGGCAATCCTCCCCTTTAAGTAGGCAGGAACATTTCTCTAAATGTATGCAGGGGGTGGAACCTCCCCTCCCTCCTCAGCTGCATCCTAGCCAGCTAGCTCCAGAATGATTTGAGACACTAATAACTGACCAGAAATAGGAGAGAAGAAGACTCCTGTGAGCATGCCCAGAAGGACTCCCACAAATTTCCACAGGACAGCCAAGCATGGTCTCTTGACAGGATGGGAGACCAGTAACCTGTATGGACTAAGAGAAAAGGATTTAACAGGCAAGACTAAAATTCTCTTTTCTCTGTCATCCAATACAGGTTACTGGTAACTCTGGGATGTCCAACCATTAAGTTTCCCAGAGACGGGAAGAAGGCAAGGACCAGATGCAAGGCCCCCAAACTCACCAGGACCTCTATGAACCAACCGGTCAGAGATACCAACAACGGACACCAAACAGGGGTAAAAACACCCTAGGAACTTTAACACATCACACTGAACTAGAGCCAACAGGGCTTAACAGTAAGGAAGCACTAAGAATCTGAGAAGAAGAAGATCCTAGACAGGCAAAACTGCCTCCAGAACCTTCCTCCTGAAGCTGGCATCAGCCGAAGCCAGCACATCCACACGGTAGTGATTCGAAAAGGTGTGCAGAGGACCAAGTGGCTGCCCAGCACAGCTGATCAGCAGATGCTTGATTCTTATAGGCCCAAGAGGCCCCAATAGACCTGGTGGAATGAGCCGTGACCCGAAAGGGGACAAGTTTATACCTCAACTTGTAGGCCCTACGAATAGTGGACCTGATCCATGATGCAATAGTCACTTTGGATGCAGGTCTTCCTGCCCTAGGACCCTGAGGAATGACAAACAGAGCATCGGACTTCCTGATAGATTCATTGCGATGGACATAAAACTTGAGACAATGCACCACATTCAACAAGTGGAGATCCATTTCCTTGTCAGAGGAGGGTTAGGGCAGAAAGAGGGCACCAAAATCTCCTGATTGATGTGAAACGCGGAGACTACTTTAGGTAAGAACTCCTAAAAGGTTCGAAGCATCCCTTTATCCTTATGAAACACCAGATAAGGTGGTTTACAGGAAAGAGCTTGCAACTCCGCCACTCGGCGAACTGACACAATCGCCAGAAGGAAGGCCATCTTCCACATCAAGAGACGTAAAGGAATAGTAGCCAAAGACTCAAAGGGAAGATGTTGGAGAACTCCCAAAACCAAATTAAGGTCCCACTGAAGAGCCGGACTCCCAAAGGCAGGAGGCACATGAGCAACACCCTGGAAGAAAACTTTGACGTCGGGAAGGACAGCAATGCACCTGGAAAAAGACAGAGCGCCGAAGTCTGAACCTTAAGAGAACTCAGGCTGAGTCCTTTATCCACACCGTCCTGCAAAAAGGCCAGGACAGTGGGAAGATGAAAATCATGAGACAGATCTCTGTCAGAACACCAAGACAAAAATGTTGACCAGACACGGTGATATATCTTGGAAGAAACAGGTTTACGGGCATTAAGCATAGTAGACACCACAGCGGAAGAAAACCCTTTCTTCCTTAAAATCAAGGATTCAACCTCCAGGCCATCAAATTGAGCCGATGAACATCTTCTTTCCACAGGTAAACCCTGCAGAAGAAGATATGGACAAGAGGGGAGCGGAAAGGGCTCCGCCACTGATAAGGCCAGAAGCTCTGGATACCAGGACTGACGAGGCCAATTCAGAGCGATCAGGATTACTGGACAACGTTCCACTTTCAATTTCTGTAGCACCCTTAGCAACATTGGAAGAGGAGGGAAAATGTAGGCCAGGGAGAATGTCCAGGGAATGGACATTGCATCGGCAGCCAGAGCTAGAGAGTCTCTCCACTGACAGCAGAACGCCAGAACCTTCCTGTTGTGTCTGGTTGCCATCAGATCCACTAGGGGTACCCCCCATTTCTGAGTCAGGAGTTGAAACACCTCCGGATGTAGTTCCCACTGTCCGCTGTCGACTGTGTGACGACTGAGGAAGTCTGCCATGACGTTGTCTACGCCTGGAATGTGCAATGCAGAAATGACAGGAACGTGAACCTCTGCCCAGGACAGAATGGCCTTGACCTCTAACCAAGCAGCGAGACTTCTTGTCCCGCCTTGTCTGTTGATGTAAGCCACTGCAGTGGCATTGTCGGACTCCACTCGGACTGGACAGTCCTCCAGTTGAGACTCCCAATGACGGAGAGCATGAAATATTGCTCGAAGTTCCAGAAAGTTGATGGGAAGAAGGGACTCCTCCATGGACTACTTCCCCTGAGTGCTGAAGCGACCCAGAACAGCTGCCCAGCCCGAGAGGCTGGCATCCGTCGTGACCTTGGTCCAGTAGGGAATCCGGAAGGACCTCCCCTTTAGGAGATTGGAAAGGTCCAACCACCACTCCAAGCTCAACTCGACATGAGGAGGAAGTGAGAGTGATAGCTTCTGATGATCTGGTCGGTCCTGCATGTCTGTATCACAAATATTTGAAGTTCCCTGGTGTGTGCCATGGCAAATGGAACCGCCTCTATCGTGGAGATGAACTTCCCGACCAGAGAAGACAACTTCGGAACCGGGATCCGATCGCGGGATAGGATCAATGAGATTCTTTGAGCAATTTGATGGGCTACCTCATCCGGTAGAAACACCATGTACTTCTGAGTATCGAACAGAAGATCCAGGAAGACCAGTTGCTGGGATGGGACAAGGTCCGATTTGTCCAAGTTCACAATCCAACCGTGATGTGTAAGGATTTGAATGCAGGTCTGGACCTGCTGATGAAGAAGGTCCGCAGAGGATGCTTTCAAAAGCAAGCCGTCCATGTATGGAGTCACTCTGATGCCGTCCCGATGGAGGACGGATATCAAGGTCCCCAGAACCTGTTGGAAAACCTGGGGGGCTGTTGGCAGACCAAATGGAAGAGCTGAGAACTGAAAATGACCTCTGGCGCAAGCAAACCTCAGATACTGCCTGTTCTCTAGATGGATCGGGATGTGCAAATATGCATCCTGAAGGTCCAGAGAAGCAAGGAACTCCCCCAGAGACATGGCAGCGATCACTGTGCACAGGGGCTCCTGACGATGGTGAGTCTTCACTACAAAGGAATTGAGATCTTTCAGATCCAAAATAGGGCAGCGTCCGCCATCCTTTTTGGTCACCACAAAGAGTTTTGAATAGAATCCTGAACCCCTGTCTGAGGAGGTACCGGCTCCAGGACATTCTTGTCCAGAAGAGCCTGAATAGTGTCTTCGAACAGACGGCTTCTCTCGACTTCCTGAGTAGAACTAGAAATATGAAAGAGAAAAGGTGGGAGGGAAAATAAATGGATCTTGTATCCCTCTGACACCACCTGTAAAACCCATTGGTCCGACACTGAATCCTCCCAAATCCCGCGGAAGAGGCGGAGACAAACACCCACAGCAGGATGCGGACCCGGGTTCGGCAAGTCATGCCGAAGCAGTCTTGGAAGCCTTAGGCTTGGATGTGGCCTTGGGCTTCCATTGCTGCTTGGGCTTGGAGGAGGGACGCGGAGCTGATGGAACCGCCTGGTTCGTCGTACGTGTCTCAGTTTGAAAGGAACGAAAGGACCAGTTACGCTTAAACGGCAACTTTTCCTTAAAGACCAAGGGCAGAAGAGTACTCTTACCCCTGTGGCCTCGCTAATTGGTTCCTTAAGTTCAGATCCAAACAAGGAAGTACCCTGAAAAGGCAAAGAAAGCAAAACTTTTTTGGAAGCAGTGTCAGCAGACCAAATCTTAAGCCAAAGCGCACGCCTAGCCACCACAGAAGTAGTGGAGGCCCTTGCCATCATGTGGACGGCATCAAAGGCAACAGCAGAAACATAGCGTTGAGCTTCAGAGAAATTAGCAAGAAGACACAATTTCTCTGAAGTAGGCGCATCCTGACGGACCACCGTAGTGAGTTGTTCAGTCCAGACTGCAATAGCCCGGTTAAGCCATGCAACAGCAAAGGCTGGACGCATAGCAGTGTCAATAGAAGCGAAAATGGACTTGTGGGAAACTTCAAGTTTCTTGTCAGTCCAATCTTGCAGCGCAGAAGCATCAGAAACAGGTAAGACAGTAGATTTAGACAGTGTAGATATTGGTGCGTCCACCCTGGGGGGGGATGAACCCATTTAGCCATTTCTGTTTCAGAAAAGGGATAAAGTTTAGCAAACTTTCTGGACACTGAAGAGGACTTGTCTGGATTTTTCCATGCGTCAGAAACCAAACGGTCAAGAGCTGGGTTAGGAGGAAAATAAGTAAGGGGCTTTGCAGGCACCTGAAAAACATCAGAGGGATCAGAGGGAACCTCCTGAACCAAGGGAATGCTGAGAGTGGTCAATACATCTCTGATCAGACCCTCAGCAGAGGGTTCAGGATCACACTCAAAAGGGTCCCCAATGGACCTAGAAGACTCTAAAACAGTACCATCCTCAACATCTGAGGGGGTTTGCCATAATTGAAGAGCCCCTTGTACCTGGGATGGAAAGAGTTGTAGAGTGGACCTAAGGTCCCTAGTCACAGCCTTAAACTCTTGTACCCAAACTGGCTCAATAGCATGGCTGGAAGGCCCTGGGTTGCTGTCAGGACTTTCAGAACATGCTGGGCATAAATGACCAAAGAATTCTCTAGGAAGCCCTGAGTGACAGGAAGAGCAATGCACAATGGGGGATACTGATACCCCAGCTTCCTTAGTCTTAGGTCTAGCCCCTAGCTCCAGCGGTATAGACATACAGTGTCAAAATAACCAATTGTACAATAAATCACCCAATTGTAATGTGTTAGATTAATATTTCACCCCAGAAACGCTAAATATAGACTTATCTGGCAGGCGAAGGGTTAATCTGTGGAGGAGAGAAGGAGAGTCCAAGCCCTGTGTAGGATACTCGCTGAGAAAAGCTCACAAAATGGCTGCTGCAACAGGAGACAATCAGAAAAAAGGCGCAAAACGAGCACTCATGGGAAATGTAGTTTTTCCCAAAAAGTACCCCAAAGCAGTGCCCGAAGCCCCCCAACACACTTGAACTATAAACCGGATGATAGAGCAAGGGTAGACAATTAAAATGAGCCCACTCTGAAGTTGCTGTGTGAAGCGGATACAGAGATAATTCCCAAACAGTGTAGACCCATAGAGAGTAAATGGAGCAATGGCGTCTATGCGGCAAAGTACGCCTTAAAGGCACGGTACATTAATTTAATAAAAGTTAAACCATGAAGTAAAAACATGAAAAAACATACACGGAACATGTGTACATAATAAGAAAACACTAACCCAGTAAGGAAAGTGGCAGAAAACGCTATTAAACGTGTCAAACCAGCAGACAAAGGGTTAAGTTACCACATACACCTGCTCCAAATACCCAACAGACATACACATGTATACCCAATAAGTGCAGGACTGCGTAATGAGAACTCCCAAATACAAGCCCAGCGAAGGGGCACTGTGGGACAAGTGGACCTGCAGCACTCAAAGAGTAGCTCACCTCTCCTGCAGATCTTTTGTCTTCAGGTTACCATGTAGTAAGAATTACCTCAGTGGGTAATCCATGGGAAAGCACTTGTACCCAAGATTTTCCCCCTCAGGGCTTAAGGTCCACCAAAAAGCACCTGGACACTGAGCTAGCCGTTTTGAAGGCCATTTGTCAGTCATGGTAACCCACCTAATGTTGGTATTCCATATCTGACAGAAAAATAAAAAAGAAACTAAAACCAACAAGAGATGTTCTCCACCCGATGTGTTCACACCCAGGAACAAATCATTCTGAAGCTAGCTGGCTAGGATGCAGCTGAGGAGGGAGGGGAGGCTCCACCCCCTGCATACATTTAGAGAAATGTTCCTGCCTACTTAAACGGGCAGATCGCCTCCCAGAGTTACCAGTAACCTGTACTGGACGACAGAGAAAGATATTTTACTCTTAACTCCTCTCCTGACGTGTCCACTGGGACCTTGTGGACAGCTCATAAGGCTGTCATGCGAGGTCAACTCATTGCCACGGTTTCTCGCCTGAAACACATGAGAAGCGCTGAACATGATCTGATTTCCACTCTTTTGCATACTGCTGAGATGGCTCATAAACAAGTCCCTACCTTTGCTAATCTCCTCCGCCTCACTAACTTGCGAGATGAATTGAAAATGCTACATTCTAGCGATGTGCTGTGAGCATTACAGTGGGCCAACCAGCTTAAGTTTGAGAAATGTGACAAACCTGATGCCCTACTTCCTGCTAAATTGAGGCAGCATGTTAAATTTCGTACCATTCGGGTGATCTCGCTTTGGTCGGACTCTTTGACTTGTTAGACGTTGCAGATTGCCTCAGCTTTTGCCTCTTTTTATGCGTTGCACTATGATGGCCATAAGGTGTCTTCGTCTGGACCTTTGTGGTCCCAGCTACAGGCTTTTCTGGCTGGTTGTCGTCTTCCCACTTTATCCTCGGAAGAGATTGTGTTTCTGAATGCCGACATCTCGGTTGAAGAGGTGGCTTTTGCATTGAAATCCTTTAAACCATCGAAAGCACTGGGCTCTGACGGTTACACGGCATCATACTATAAAGCTTTTTCAATCCACCCTCCTCCGTCACCTGACGGCACTCTTTTAACGACTTCTTATATGGGACTCTGCTGCCTCCTGAGATGCTGTCTGCCAAGGTCATTCCCAAGGAATGTAAGGATCCTACCTCTTATGCAAACTACCAGCCGATCTTTCTCATGAATGTTGATGTTAAACTCTTCTCAAAAGTTTTGGTGTCACAGCTTTCTCGCCTTTTAGTGTCTCTGATACATCCAGATCAGGTCGGTTTTGTGATGGGCAGGGAGGTACCAGATAATATGCAACGAGTCCTGGACTTGATCCAAATGGATAGGGATCTGTCTGCTATCCCTGGATGCTGAGAAAGTGTTCAGTTGCATTGATTGGGATTACATGTGGGCCTTGTTGGCCGCCTTTGGCTTTACGGGTCCCATCCTTCATGGGATTCAGGCCCTTTATACTGATCCTTCAGCGGTGGTGGCGGTTGCGGGAGGCCTAACATCTGAGAGCTTTATGATACAGAACGGTACTCTACAGGGCTGCCCATTGTCCCCCCTGTTATTTGCACTCTGTATAGAGCCATTGGCGTGTGCAATTCGGCAGTCCCCTGATATCTGAGGTCTTCATGTGGGTACCAAGACCTATAAATTGAGCTTGTTCTCGGACAACATTCTGCTTACCTTTACTTCTCTGAAGACATCCTTGCCAAATCTTTATTCTTTACTCTCTGCAGAAATTGTTGACCATTAACTTTTGACTTTCATTAGTGTGTCTCTTCATTATCTTCTTTAGGCATCCAACTTCCAGCCTCTCAATCCTCCCTGTATGCGTCGAATTACGTGCCTCTACTCAAGTCTCTCCATGCTGATTTGATGTATTGGGACTCATATCGTATCTCTTGGTTTGGTCAAATTTATGCTGATAAAATGACTTTGTTACCTAAACATTCATATCTCTTTCACTCCCTAGCAGTTCTCTCTCTTAGTAGGGACATTCGAGAGCTTCAGTGGCATATTTTCCACTATATTTGGGCTTCAAAAACACCTAGGCTGGCTTTGCGGCTCCTTCTTAAACACAAATCTGCAGGTGGTTTGTCGGTCCCACATCTTTGGTCCTATTATAAAGCCGCCCAATTAGCTAAAGCTACTCAACTTCACTCTGTTTCAATGCTTCTCGTTGGGTAACCTTGGAGGAGGACCTTTGTAATACCCCGCTGGCTGCCGATTTCTTGTGGCTCCCCCCTCAATCAATTGGATCTTTTGCCAGCCGTTTATCTCTATCTCATACTTTGGCCTTATGGAGGAAATGTTATCTAACAGATCGCTTTCCCGCCCCTCTGTCCAAATTGTGCCCAGTAATTTACAATGCAGCCTTCCCGTCTGGGCTGCATCCAACTCATTTTCGGTGGTGGAGTACTTCTGGAATAACGTGAGTTTATGACCTGTATCTTGGGAATACCCTTCTCTCTTGGGATCAATTTTGTGAAAAATATCAGGCTCCATCCACTGAATTATTTTGCTTTCTTCAAGTGCGACACTTTGTCATCTCTTACATTAAATCTTCTTCCCCCCAGTCCTGTACCCTCTTTGAACTCACCCCCCCCGGTGAATTGTTTCTGGTGGCTCCTTAAGATTGAGAAGATGACTGCTTACCTACATGCCTCATCATCTTAGTTTCTTCAGATCTGGTCTCCGTGAGGGGGAACTCGATGCTCCCTCCTGATTTCCATCGGTCATTACTACTTTTGTGACTCCCTTCCCCACTTTTTTTTTTTCCTCCCTTTCTTGGGCTCGTTCTCTCTTCTTATTTCTGACTAGTCTTTTCTTGAGCAGAAGTAACCCTGTGGCATATGCTCTGGATCTTCCTGCCTCGATGAGTATTCACAACGTATTCCAGGTTTCCTTGCTCAAACCCCTGATCTGTAACAGTTACACCACTGGTACGATTCGGCCAGCTCCTGTGAGGGTTGGCGATCATGAGGAATATGGGGTACAAAATATTTTGGACTCCAGGTGGGTCCAAGGATGATTACAATACCTGATACACTGGAGGGGGTATGGACCAGAAGAGCTCACCTGGAGTCCCTCTGGTGATGTGCATGCTCCCCTCTTTGTACTCAAATTTCATGTCCGTTTTCCTAATAAACCCCGACCCAGTCCTTGGAGGAGGGGTCCTTAAGGGGGGACACTGTCACAGCGTATACCTTAGTCCCAACGCTGCCGGATCGGGCGACGTTGGGATCCTGGAATGTCGCTCCGGTGTCATTTTGCATGTCGCTTCTGGCTTGGTTGCGTTTGGTGTCCCCAGTGGTCGTCCATGGCCGCGTCCAGAACAACGCAGCTGCTCTGTTTGACGCAGGTTTGGAGGCATTTTGTGACGCTTCTCTGCATCATGTTTCAGGCGCGAGGCTGCATACTGACGCAGGCCTCAGTTTTATGCATATGGGTCCTGTAGTCTCCACCCACCTACTTCCTGCTGGCTTTAAAAGGGACCTGGATTCTTACTCAGTTACCCTTACGTTTTTGTCCAGTGCAGTTCTCAGTTGTTGTATCCTAATCTCGTGTGTATGACCCTGACTTGTCTGACTATCCAATCCGGTGCTGGCCTGTGGCTCTGTCCAACTATCCTATCTGCATTGCCTCCTGACCTATTGGACATCCAATCCGGTGCAGAACTGTGGCTCTGGCTGACTACCCTCTCCATGTATGACCCTGGCTTGTCTGACTATCCAATATGGTGCTGACCTGTGGCTCTGTCTGACTATCCTCGCTGTGTGTCACGGTATGTTAAGACTCTCAGACGTAAGGTTTAGGTAAAAACATAACTTTATTGAAAAGTTAAGGCAATCCCATAGGGTTTTCATACACATACAAACATCACATATATATAAGCAATTGACAATTGAGATAGGTTCTACCGGCCTTGCAAATAATACCGGCAAGGAAACCCAAGAGATACTGAAGGAATAGAGAAGTAGGCTCTACCGGCCCTGCCAATACCGGGTAAGGCAACCGTAAGATGGTAACGTACTGGTTCTACCGGCCTTACCAATACCGGGCAGGGCAGCCTGAGGAATACACAAGGAATAGGCTCTACCGGCCCTGCCAATACCGGGTAAGGCAACCGTGGAGAGGCAACGTAACAGGTTCTACCAGCCTTACCAATACCGGGCAGGGCAGCCCAGAATGGATACCCAAGGATAGGCTCTACCGGCCCTGCCAATACTGGGTAAGGCAACCTAAAGGTGGCAACGTGAAAGGTTCTACCGGCCTTACCAATACTGGGCAGGGCAGCCCAAGAAGGGAGACACCACTAAGACCAGTGACTGTCAGATGACAATGACAGTAGGATGGTAAATATAGTATGCGGTCAAGCTCTCTCACCCAAGGAGAGGCTAGTGTTGGTACACATCTGAAACAAGTGCTGCTAGGACTGGACAGCACCAGGACCCTGACTGCAAGTCAGGGAGTAAACCAGCGTCCGCACGCTGGGACCAACAACTGTACCTTGAGCCGCAAGGCAAATGGAGTAAACCAGCGTCCGCACGCTGGAACCAACAGGCAGTAGAATGAGCCACAAGGCCAATGGAGCAAACCAGCGTCCGCACACTGGGACCAACTGACAGTATTGTGAGCTGCAAGGCTAATGGAGTAAACCAGCGTCCGCACGCTGGGACCAACAGACAGTATTGTGAGCCGCAAGGCTAATGGAGTAAACCAGCGTCCGCACGCTGGGACCAACAGACAGTATTGTGAGCCGCAAGGCTAATGGAGTAAACCAGCTTCCACACGCTGGGACCAACAGACAGAATAATGCGACAGGAGAGAAATATCGCCACAGGAACTGAACACAGGAAACAGCAGGAGCAGGCCGAAGCTCAACCGGGACGAGCACCGCAAGTCGGCTGGCAACCGGAACAACAGCAACCGGAACTGGACTGGAACTGACAAGCAGGCAGGAACACAGGAACAGGTAAACTCAGGAACTCGGGAACTAAGGAACAGGCCCAATAGCTACAGCAGACTGGCAAAGTGAATGCTGTCAGAAACACCACGAAAGGGCAACTAAAGGGTGTCCAGACTGAGTTTAAAAAAGGCAACCAGAGGCGGGCTGACTGCAGACAGCCAATGGGAGCCCCCTGCAGGTGATAGACAGAGAACTGCAGCAACCACGGGCACTGTGATAGTACCCCCCTTTCAAAGACCCCCTCTCCTAGAATAGGGTCTGGGTTTCTGAGGGTACTTGGCATGAAAAATCCGCAGTAGCCTGGGTGCATGAAGGTCCTTACTATCCACCCAGGATCGATCCTCAGAACCATAACCTTTCCAATGCACCAAGTACTGTACCTTTCCTCTAAGCCTACAGGAGTCAATGATACTCTGCACCTCATACTCCTCCTGACCCTCGACCTCAACGGGCCCTGGCATCACGGGTGTAGTAGTGTAACGGTTGCATACAAGAGACTTAAGGAGAGACACATGGAATACATTATGAATACGCATGGATGCAGGTATGTCCAAGGCGTAGGAAACAGGATTAATTCTTCCCGGAAGAAGAGTTAACAGCACAGTTCCTGGCAAACTCCGCCCAAGGCAACAAGTCGGCCCAATTGTCATGATGGTCAGTCACGAAACAGCGCAGAAACTGTTCCAAACCCTGATTGGCACGTTCAGCAGCCCCATTAGTCTGGGGATGATATGCAGAGGAGAAGGATAGCTGTATGCCCATCTGTTCGCAAAATGCCCTCCAGAACCTGGACACAAACTGGCTCCCCCTGTCGGACACCAGTACCCTGGGTACTCCATGAAACCGAAACACCTCTTTAGCAAACACTATTGCCAATTCTTTAGCCGAGGGAAGGCCACGGAGAGGCACGAAGTGAGCCATTTTAGAAAACCTGTCTACCACCATCAATATGAAGGCATACCCTCTAGACCTGGGCAATTCTCCCATAAAATCGATGGAAACATGAGACCAGGGGCGTTCACCATTAGGCACCGGCTGAAGCAAGCCCATTGGGAGATGTCTAGGGGTTTTAGCACGAGCACAGGTGGCACTGGCATTAGTAAAATCGGCACAATCTGATCTCATAGGCCACCAGAATAACTGGGAGAGGGACCATAAAAATTGGTCTCTACCAATATGTCCCGCAGCCTTAGAGGAATGGTAGGTTTCAAGTAATCGAGTACGTAATGGTTCAGCAACAAAACACTTGCCCACCAGGGTTTCCTGGGGAGCGGAGGTCTGGGAGGCCAGAATTTCATCCCCTAGTGGTGAAGTGATACTAGTGCGTATGGTGGCCAATATTCGATCAGGTTGAATGATAGGTGCTGGTGCCTCTTCTCTGTCAATTTCTGCCTCAAATTGTCTTGACAGAGCATCAGCCCTAACATTCTTAGATCCCGGCAAATATGATACAATGAAATTGAATCGGGACAGGAATAATGCCCATCTGGCCTGGCGAGAGGACAATCTCTTGGTCTCAGAGAGATAAGTTAGATTTTTATGATCCGTCAGGATTAAAACGGGATTTTTTGTGCCTTCGAGCAAGTGGCGCCATTCCTTAAGAGCGAGGATAATGGCCAATAATTCTCTGTCACCAATCTCATAATGGCTTTGAGCTCCGGTGAGCTTTTTAGAAAAGAACCCACAGGGTCTGTGCCATTGGGAAAGTACTGCCCCAACCCCAATATCTGAGGCGTCAACCTCCAAGGTGAACGGGAGTAATGGGTTGGGGTGGGATAACACAGGAGCATTAGCAAAAGCCACTTTCAGTTTTTCAAAGGCCTCCTCCGCGGCCGCTGGCCAGAGAGATGGGTTAGCACCCTTATGCGTGAGGTCCGACAGGGGGTTAACAATGGACAAGAAGTTCTTAATAAACTTCCTATAATAATTGGCGAAACCCAGAAAACGCTGGATAGCTTTCAGACTCTTAGGCCTAGGCCACTGCAAGACTGCTGTCAACTTCTTGTCCATGGCAATGCCGACTTTGCCAATTATAAACCCCAGGAACGGTACACTGGTTTTGTGGAACTCACATTTCTCCAATTTACAGAATAATTTATTTTTTCGTAAGCGCAACAATACTTCAGACACATCCTTGACGTGTTGTGACAAGTCTTTGGAGTGAATAAGTATATCGTCAAGGTAGACTACGACACATGACTGTAACATATCTCTAAGAATGTCATTAATCAGTTCTTGAAATACTGCGGTTGCATTGCACAGACAAAATGGCATGACTAGATATTCATAATGCCCAGATCTCGTGTTAAAGGCAGTTTTCCACTCTTCACCGGCTCTGATACGTATCAAATTGTATGAAGCCCGTAGGTCCAATTTGGTGAAAATTGAGGAGCCCTTGAGTCTATCAAAAAGCTCAGTGATGAGTGGTATCGGATAAGCATTCTTAGCCATCAGTTTATTTAACCCATGGTAGTCGATGCATGGTCTCAGTTCGCCATTTTTTTTCCTTAACGAAAAAGAACCCGGCCCCAGCCGGAGAGAGGTAGATTTCCTTATGATCCCTCTATTAAGGGCATCAGAAATGTATTCTTCCATAGCTTGGTTCTCCTCACAAGACAATGGGTACGTGTGTCCCCTGGGGGGCACCACTCCAGGCATTAGTTCGATGCAACAATCATATGGTCTGTGCTGGGGTAAGGTGCCAGCCTCTCCCTTACTGAAAACATCGCTAAACTGCTGGTATACATCAGGTAGTGAAGGGGAGGTGCACAAGACCTTAACTGGATAGGTGACGCACTTATCCATACAGAACTGAGACCAAGCGGAGATCTCGCATTTCTGCCAATCAAATTGTGGATTATGCAACTGTAACCAAGGAAAACCCAATATTACTGTTGTGGAGTGATCCAGATCTGTTGCTGATGTGGGAATGCAGGCGCCGGTTGATGACGTCATCAGCTGGCGCATCATAAAGCAGATGCTTTACCCGGAAGTCTCAGTTGGGCGCGAGCCTCCGCTCCAGAAGGATCCCCCGCTGCCGCTCTGCAGTTAAGGCTAGCTACTTAACTAGCAAGGACTCACTAAGCCTCCGGTGGTCATCTGGAGGTATTACAGTTAGCAAACAGTTTTTTTGTGTACTCCTTAATAAACGGAGCCAGCATGTTGCAGCTCCATTGACCTCACATATTTGTGGACATTCCTTAATGATCTCTGGCATAACAAGGGTACACAACAGTGGCAATGAGGATTATAATACCTGGACTCACCTGAATCTCTCCTGCCTGCAAGAAGATTCCTGTTTGGGGATTACAACTTCCTGGATCCCTGCTCCTGTTGCTGTTGGTAGATTACAATCACATTTACATTGCTGCTGATTCCTCTTTGTGGATTACAATTTCCTGGATCCTTGCTCCTGTTGCTGTTGGTGGATTACAATTGCATTTACATTGCTGCTGATTCCTCTTTGTGGATTACAATTTCCTGGATCCTTGCTCCTGTTGCTGTTGGTGGATTACAATTACATTTACATTGCTGCAGATTCCTCTTTGTGGATTACAACTTCCTGGATCCCTGCTCCTGTTGCTGTTGGTGGATTACAATTGCATTTACATTGCTGCAGATTCCTGTTTGGGGATTACAATTTCCTGGATCCCTGCTCCTGTTGCTGTTGGTGGATTACAATTGCATTTACATTGCTGCAGATTCCTGTTTGTGGATTACAACTTCCTGGATCCCTGCTTCTGTTGCTGTTGGTGGACTACAATTGCATTTACATTGCTGCAGATTCCTGTTCAGTGATTACAACTTCCTGGACCCAACACCCTCTGTTTCTGTGGGGGGGGGATTACTTTTGGTTGCAGCCTATTACTACATTCCTGGGGCTTTCCTTATTTTCCTATTTTGCTGTGTTCTGAAGTGCTACCATGATGGCGCATGTGTTTGGCGCCTTGCAGGAGTTTAATGAGGAGGTGGAAACGTGGTCCTCCTATGCTGACAGGCTGGACCAATTTATGCAGGCAAATGATATCCTTGCCGGGAAACAGACTGCTGTGTTTATCACTGTGGTGGGGAGGAAACCTTACGCAGTTTTACAGAATCTCTTAGCACCACTGAAGCCTGGTGATAAACCTCTGAAAGAGTTGCTGGACATGCTTACCAATTATTATCAACCTCCTCCTTTAGAAATTGCTGAGAGTTTTCGCTTCTACTCACGGAAACAGCATCAGGGTGAATCTGTGCAGGCATATATGGTGGAACTGCGACGGTTGGCGGTCACGTGCAATTTTGGACTTCATCTCCCGAGAGCTTTAAGAGATCAGTTTGTTTGTGGGCTATTAAATAAAAGCATCCAAAAGCGTCTGCTGTCAGAGAAAACGTTAACAGATCAATCTGCCCTAGATATTGCAGTGGGTCTGGAGATGGCAGACCGTGACGCAACCCATTTACAAGCTCAACATGTGTCACCTACCCTGGAAGGGGCCACCGCTGTTTTGAAGCTAACTCCATCTAAACCAACTACCCCGCATGCTCAAGCACTGAGAAAATGTTTTCGCTGTGGCGCCAGTGGCCATGATGCCAATCAATGTAGGTTTAAAGAGACAGTTTGTTTTCACTGTTCCAAGAAAGGACATTTGAGCAAGGTTTGCAGGAGTGCCCGCGCACCACGAGGCGCAGATAAGGGCAATAGGCGCACTGCGACTAATATGTTACGTCAGACAGTTGAGACGGAGGAACCTTTTGAGGATGGAGATTGGTTGGATCATCTTACTGTCAACAATTTGGATTGTCCTGATGTTAATTTGCAAGTGACTGTAAAGATTAACGATAAGGAGGTACTTATGGATGTGGACACTGGGTCCGCAGTGTCCTTAATGACCCGCAGACAACTACAAGAAGCGCACATTACCCTATCCCTGGAGTCTACTACTATGAGCCTTCGTACCTACAGTGGCCATATTGTTCATCCATTAGGTTTTGCTTGGGTGAAAGTGACTTACTGAGACTCTACCTATAGGGTACAGCTGTATGTTGTGGAGGAGGGTGGCCCTCCACTATTTGGGAGAGTGTGGATTCAAGCAATTGGAATGCCAGATACTGTGCGTAGCCGTTCCTCTGTTCCGGCTGTTCATGCTTCTTGCCCTCAGGATTGGGTATCTGAGCTCCAACAGACTTTTGCTGACGTGTTTGCCCCTACTCTGGGGACTGTTAAATGCATGCAGGCACAGTTACAGATGAAACCTGGAGCCATTCCGCGCTTCTGCAAGGCCCGCACTGTGCCATTTGCTATCAGAGCTCGAGTGGAAAGAGAGTTGCTCCGTTTGGAAGATCAAGGCGTCATAAAAAAAGTACCCTGCAGTGACTGGGCATCTCCGATTGTTCCTGTGATTAAAAAGACAGGGGAAATTCGCCTGTGTGGAGATTTTAGAATGGCCATCAATAGCCAACTGGATATCGAACAGTATCCCCTGCCACGACTTGAAGAGTTGTTCGCATCTTTGGCGGGTGGCCAGACGTTTACAAAACTGGACTTACGACAGGCGTACCTGCAAATAGAACTGCACCCGGATAGTCGTCAGTATTTAACGATCAATACCCATAAAGGTTTATACCAGTACCAAAGGATGGTCTTTGGTGTAGCCTCTGCCCCAGCCATCTGGCAGAGAACGATGGACACTATCCTGGAAGGGATTCCTAATACTAAATGTTTATTAGATGACATACTAATAACGGGGAAAACGCATGAAGACCATCGCAACAATGTCATAGCTGTTCTCCAAAGGCTGCAAGAATTTGGATTAAAAGCAAATTTGGAGAAGTGTAAATTCTTTCAACCTACTTTGACTTTCTGTGGTCATGTGATTAACAAGGACGGTTTACATACTTCCAGTGAGAAGGTGCAGGCTCTTGTAAATGCTCCAGCTCCAAAGGATGTCTCCCAATTACGCTCATATTTGGGGTTGTTAAATTACTACCACAGGTTTTTGCCGAATTTGGCACATGTCTTGCATCCTTTACACCGGTTGCTGGAGTCCAATACCCCTTGGGACTGGAATGTTACTTGTCAGCAAGCCTTCAGGAATACCAAAGAGATGATTTTGTCTTCCAAAGTTTTGGTCCACTATGACCTGCATAAACCTGTGACGGTCGCCTGTGACGCCTCACCATATGGACTTGGAGCTGTGCTCTCACATCTTATGCCGGATGGGTCTGAGAAGCCCGTCGCATTTGCTTCCAGGTCCTTGACGCCAGCAGAGCGCAACTATGCGCAAATTGATAAGGAAGCTTTGGCCATAGTGTGGGCGCTGCAAAAGTTTACATTGTACCTCTACGGGCGGACCTTTACTCTCATTACGGATCATAAGCCGCTCCTGGCTATTTTTAACCCTAAAAAGGGTATTTCACCAACGGCGGCTGCCCGTTTACAGCGTTATGCTCTGTACCTTGGCGCTTTCAATTATTCCATCCAGTATCGCTCTCATCATCACCATGCCAATGCGGATGCTATGTCTCGCCTGCCTCTAGCACTGCCACCTTGTGGGGTCTCTACCCCGTCTTCTTCAGTTTCCATGACGTCTGATCAGCATCACATTTGTAATACCACTGTATGTACCTCACAAACCATTGCAGAGGCCACGAAGACGGATGTCGTTTTACGGCAGATTTACGAGTTCTTACTTCATGGCTGGCCCTCCTCTGTGCCCTCTGAGTGTCGCCCTTATTGGAATCGGAAGCTGGAACTCAGTACATCGGAGGGGTGTCTTTTGTGGGGCTCCAGGGTCATCATTCCGGTGTCTTTACGGGATACCACTCTTCGCATTCTTCATGAAGGTCATCCAGGAGTGGTTCGGATGAAGCAAAATGCCCGTGCTTCTGTGTGGTGGCCTTCCCTAGATGCTGATATTGATGTCTGGGTCAGTGCGTGTGCTGGCTGTGCTCAGACTCGGAAACATCGTAGTCCTGCTCCTGTCCTTCCTTGGCCCCGTCCACCCGGTCCATGGGTACGCTTGCATTTGGATTTTGCTGGGCCAGTGCGGGGCAAGTTCTATTTAGTCCTAGTGGATGCTTATTCGAAATGGCCGGAGGTTTGGCCCATGTCTTCAACCACTACAGATGCGACAATCAAAGTCCTTCAACAGATTTTTGCAGTATTTGGCTTACCCCAGGTGTTGGTGATGGACAATGGCCCTCAGTTCACTGCATATGCTTTCCATACTTACCTTTCCTCCATTGGTGTTCAACATCGCACCTCTGCTCCTTATCACCCTGCTACTAATGGCCTAGCGGAGCGGTTTGTGCAGACTTTCAAGGCTGCTCTGTCTGCAGCTGCACCCTCCGCTGACCTCTCGCTGACCATTTTGGAGTTTCTGTCTTCCTACCGGACGACTCCTCATGCTGCCACAGGCGTTTCTCCTGCTTCTCTGATGTTTGCCTGGCCTCTCCGCACGAAACTGGACATTCTGCGGCCTGCCTCCCTGCCCAATAGCCCTCAGCACAGGTCTGCTCCAGGGGTGAGGTTGCCGGCTCCTGTTTTTCAAACAGGGGATAGGGTGTGGGCCCGCAATTACCACGGTTCAAGGAAATGGGTGGCTGGCCAAATATTGAAGGTACTAGGTTCTCGGACTTATATAGTCCGCACCACTCAAGGTTTACAGTGGAAGAGGCATGTGGACCAGTTGCGGCCAGGTTCTCGTGGGGCAGTTTCAGCAGATGACTCCGGAGTTGATGATGATATCACTTGGCCAGTAGACTCTCCTGTTCTGACACCTGGGCCACCTATACCTGAAAGTCAGGGGACTCCATTGAGTACTTCAGAGTTACCTTCAACTAGTGCAGCTACTAGTAGTCCAGAAGAAATACCACCACCAACTGTAAGAGCACGGCCAATACGAGCATCCCGTCCTCCGGTGAGATGGGAACCAGACGAGGTTCTCAGAAGTTGGCGGCGGCCATGAAGATGTTCCAGTCTCTATCTCTCTCCCACCCCTGTGTTTTTGCTGTTTGTTTGTGTTCTGTTCTTTCAGGAAAGGGAGAGGTGTTGTGGAGTGATCCAGATCTGTTGCTGATGTGGGAATGCAGGCGCCGGTTGATGACGTCATCAGCTGGCGCATCATAAAGCAGATGCTTTACCTGGAAGTCTCAGTTGGGCGCGAGCCTCCGCTCCAGAAGGATCCCCCGCTGCCGCTCTGCAGTTAAGGCTAGCTACTTAACTAGCAAGGACTCACTAAGCCTCCGGTGGTCATCTGGAGGTATTACAGTTAGCAAACAGTTTTTTTGTGTACTCCTTAATAAACAGAGCCAGCATGTTGCTACTCCATTGACCTCACATATTTGTGGACATTCCTTAATGATCTCTGGCATAACAAGGGTACACAACAATTACGGCATGGTGAGGAGAGTTAATTAGATGAAACTGCTGCTCTTCTTTATGGAGAACCCCAATAGTCATGGATAATGGCATGGTTTCAAATGTAACTTGAGCGGGTTCCAGGGGTCTACCATCAATTGCTTCAATAGCCAGAGGGGTTTCTCTTTCAATACGTGGTACCCCATGTAATTCAGCAAAGGTATTATCCATAAAATACCCAGCTGCACCAGAATCAACCAGGGCCAGAACCTCCACTGAACGTTGCGCCCAAGATAGTACCACCTGTATGGTGGGTTTAAGTGTGCCAATCACTGGGGACGATTGGACACCACCTAGGGCCTGTCCCCCAAGGTACCCTAGGTGTGTTCATTTCCCGGACATACCGGGCAGGATCTTAGCAAATGCCCATTTTTACCGCAGTACAAACACAGCCCTTGCTTCCTGCAATACAGTCTCTCCTCCTTGGTTAGCCTAGTAAAACCTACTTGCATAGGCTCCCATAGGCTTTTCATACACATACAAACATCACATATATATAAGCAATTGACAATTGAGATAGGTTCTACCGGCCTTGCAAATAATACCGGCAAGGCAACCCAAGCGATACTGAAGGAATATAGAAGTAGGCTCTACCAGCCCTGCCAATACCGGGTAAGGCAACCGTAAGATGGTAACGTACTGGTTCTACCAGCCTTACCAATACCGGGCAGGGCAGCCTGAGGAATACACAAGGAATAGGCTCTACCGGCCCTGCCAATACCGGGTGTCACGGATTTGAAGACTCTCAGACTTAAGGTTTGGTAAAATAACTTAACTTTATTAAAAGTTAAAGGCAGTCCCCGTAGGGTAAACATACATAACAATACAACAGTAATAGCAAATACAATAGGTTCTACCAGCCTTGCCTAAATACCTGGCAAGGCAACCCAAGTGACAGTAAAATGACAGGCTCTACCGACCTTGCCTATACCGAGTAAGGCAACCGTGAGATGACATATACCGGTTCTACCGGCCTTACCAATACCAGGCAAGGCAACCTTGAAGATGGTGAATTACAAGGTTCTACCGGCCTTACCAATACCGGTCAGGGCAGCCCAAAGGAATGCGGAATGGAGGCTCTACCGGCCCTGCCAATACCGGGTAAGGCAACCTTCAAGATGGTGATGTACAAGGTTCTACCGGCCTTACCAATACCGGGCAAGGCAGCCCAAAGGAGTACTGTAGTAGGTTCTACCGGCCCTGCCAATACCGGGTAAGGCAACCTTAAGGGTCGTAACGTACAAGGTTCTACCGGCCTTACCAATACCGGGCAGGGCAGCCTGAGCGAGTAGACCAGCTGTCAGATGACTAAGACAGCAGAGAGAAATAGGAATTATGGTCTTACTCAGCAGAAGTCTATTGCCAGGGATAATCAGACGACTGCATAGGAGTGGACAGCGACCTGGCCAAAGTACTGGATCATTCAGGAGCAAACCAACGTCCGAACGTAACAGGTTCTACCAGCCTTACCAATACCGGGCAGGGCAGCCCAGAATGGATACCCAAGGATAGGCTCTACCGGCCCTACCAATACCGGGTAAGGAAACCTAAAGGTGGCAACATGAAAGGTTCTACCGGCCTTACCAATACCGGGCAGGGCAGCCCAAGAAGGGAGACACCACTAAGACCAGTGACTGTCAGATGACAATGACAGTAGGATGGTAAATATAGTATGCGGTCAAGCTGTCTCACCCAAGGAGAGGCTAGTGTCGGTACACATCTGAAACAAGTGCCGCTAGGACTGGACAGCACCAGGACCCTGACTGCAAGTCAGGGAGTAAACCAGCGTCCGCACGCTGGGACCAACAACTGTACCTTGAGCCGCAAGGCAAATGGAGAAAACCAGCGTCCGCACCCTGGAACCAACAGGCAGTAGAATGAGCCGCAAGGCCAATGGAGTAAACCAGCGTCCGCACGCTGGGACCAAAGACAGTATTGTGAGCCGCAAGGCTAATGGAGTAAACCAGCGTCCGCACGCTGGGACCAACAGACAATATTATGAGCAGCAAGGCTAAAGGAGTAAACAAGTGTCCGCACGCTGGGACCAACAGACAATATTATGAGCCGCAAGGTTAAAGGAGTAAACCAGCGTCCGCACGCTGGGACCAACAGACAGTATTGTGAGCCGCAAGGCTAATGGAGTAAACCAGCGTCCGCACGCTGGGACCAACAGACAGTATTATGAGCCGCAAGGCTAATGGAGTAAACCAGCGTCCGCACGCTGGGACCAACAGACAGAATGTCGCCGGAGCAACAGGAGAGAAATATCGCCACAGGAACTGAACACAGGAAACAGCAGGAGCAGGCCGAGGCTCAACCGGGACAAGCACCGCAAGTCGGCTGGCAACCAGAACGACAGCAACCGGAACCGGACTGGAACTGACAAGCAGGCAGGAACACAGGAGCAGGTAAACTCAGGAACTCGGGAACAGGCCCAATAGCTACAGCAGACAGGCAAAGTGAATGCTGTCCGAGACACCACGAAAGGGCAACTAAAGGGTGCCCAGACTGAGTGTAAAAAGGCAACCAGAGACGGGCTGACTGCAGACAGCCAATGGGAGCCCCCTGCAGGTGATAGACAGAGAACTGCAGCAATCACGGGCACCGTGATACTGTGTTGCTCCCTCATCTAGCAGACATCCAATCTGGTGCAGACCTGTGGCTCTGGCAGACTACCAGCTTTACTGACTGCAGGCATGAGTCAGTAGTCTCCCTTGTTGCTATCCTTTAGGGGAGATCCTTTGTGTGTACTGTTCTAGACTTCCTGGCGCTACTGAGACTACCATTGGCTTCGGCTTAGTCTCTTGCAGTGTGGTTGACTTCGAGGCTGCCTCCTATTCCTGATAAAGTTACTAGGCTCTCCAGTCACCCTCTGTTCCTTCCTGATCCTTACTGTAATTATTTTACTAATAAAGGTGATTTTAACTCTGACTCTTGGTTTATTCTTGGGTTCTGTGACATTCAGTTAATTGTCCCTACTGACCACATTCCTGCTTTTTTTTCTGTACCCCTAAAGTTTGAAAAACCAATAAACATTGAATTAAAAAAAAAAAAATTAACAGTCACCAAATATGGAATCAAGTTCCCTGTCTGTAACTCCGGAGCCTTAAACCTCGACAGTCTTGAGCATGCAGAACTTGTCACGGATATAGTAGGAGTCTGAAGCTGTAGCTAGAGAGCGGTGCTGGGGTGCGATGCTCGGGGTCGGAGACCGTTACCCCTAGCCCTTGCTGCGGCCGAAGCCGAGTTAAAGTTGCTGGCCGCGAAGCCAGATGCCCGATCCCGGTTGAGCCGGAACCCTGGCCAGGATAGGTGTAGGGGTATACCGTGTTGCTTCAGATCCTACTAGTCAGGAGGATCCCTAAGGCAGAAGATGAGGAGAAGCCCAAATCCAGAAGATCAGGAAACCACCAGCAGGGAATATCTCCCCAAGATGAGCGGGGAGACAGTTAACAGACCAGACAACCCCAGAGAAGGGTGGCTAGAGTCCGGAGACCTCAGGATGCCCTCCAAGATAGGCTGCCCAATAGGCTCTGGCTCATCGGACCAAAATGATAGTGGGCTAGGACCGCCCAGGAAACCACCCACTCCCTGGGATGCCTAATGCGGAGTAGGACCGCTGCACTTCCCGGTGGGGAAAACCACAAGAGGCAGAAGTAACTTGCACCCTAGTTAGCCTGGTCACAGCGGAGACTAGAGCCTGCCAGAACTCAAACCACTGCTGCTTACAATAAGCCAGGTCCGGATGCCGGTGACAACCAGCCAGCAAGTCCGAACCCCAAGCAACACACTGAAGGGAGTGAGAGGATCTTGACAGAGGCTGTCAGTCTCTGAACTCCCACTACAATCCACAGGAGGCGAAGCAAGGGCCCGCTTACAACGAGAGCGGACCGACCGGAAGTATGGTAGCGAGACAGCCAGCGGTGGACAGCCAAGCTCCGAGAGCAAGGACCGCCCCTGAAACAGGCAGGAGGAAGGAACGAAGGAGGCGACTAGGGACGCAGCACAAGCGTGGTCAGCCCATCCGCATAAACCGGGGGCATCCGAAACCAAAGGGAGCGAGTGAACGGATGGTCAAGTAACAAGCCAAGGGTCACCAGGAGCAGAAGAAACAATGGTGATGAGGCAAGCCACGGAGCTCAGGAGAGGATCGGAGATCAAGGCACAAAAACACAGGTATGCTGGAAACAATACAGCTCGAATAATCGGGCATCGGAAATGACGAAATCAGCGCCTATAAACCTAAGATAGCCAATAGCCAAAGCAACCCTGACCCAGAGCTCACTGGGAAAACCCTGAGCGGGGAAAACACATCGTGACAGAACTAGGATATTGCACCAAAGTGTAATGTGCAGTGTTACAAAGAAATTCCTAAAAATGTCACCAAAGACTACTGTATGTACTTCCCAAATGAGATAGAGGAGACTCTCAAATATACAATTTTAAACATACAGTTTAAGTTCACCCACTCAATCTTCCAAGGGTAGTAAATAAAGCATCCATGCTCAATACACCACAGTAATGCAGAAAACTGGATCTCAGAAAATTACAAACTCATCTATTGGGAAGCAAAATATATATATATATATGTGTATGTATGTGTATGTATGTAACAGAAGCTAAGAAGGGACCGCATCGCCTTCCGCCGTCGTTCCCGGGTCTCTCCTTCGCGATGCCAGATAAGCGCCGTCGGATGCACCAGTTGAAGTATGGACTGTCTCTGAACCAGTCACAGGATCGCTGGAAGCAGGGAAACACGGGCAGTAGAGAGTGAAGCCTTTACTCCCAGGCTACGAGGAACAGGGAAAATGCTGCAGGAACAAAGGTAGCGGTAGCCAAGATGTTGGAGCACTCTGGTGCTCGTCTTGAAGGTTGTAGCTGGAGCAGGAAAACGCAAGGCAGAGTCCACGTTGCCGCCTGACAGGATCCGAAGTTCGGTAGCGGGATACTGGCAGCAGACGGATGAATGATACAGGAACCTGGGCTCAGATGGGTGGCAGAGTGGCCACTTTAAAACCATAGGAACACAAAACTCCAAGACTCTGGTTCACTCCAAACATAACTCACTTTATTGACAAAGACCACAGATATTTATACACAAATTTTACATTGGAACTGATGGGTGAAACCAGATACAAAAGGGCTTAATCCAATCATGTTACATGAGACAAAAGGCCAACAGCAGATGGTCTTAACAGATACAATAACTTAGACAGTATTACATTTCAGATACAAAAGGGTTTGATTGAACAAAGACTTGAGGGCTTGAACTGATTACCACACGGCAGGGGGTCTGACTGCAGTTCACAATGGCTTAATTAACACCCAGCAGGAGGTCTTGCTACAGTACCCATAATCACTGGCTTGAGGGACTGCAATACACACTGGAATAATTAACCTATCACTGCCTATTCCCTTGGAAGCAAGCCATCAGTAATATTGTCTATTTCCTCATTCACATACGGCGTACACAAAGTATTTTTAGTGCATAACCAGGGAAAAATGTCCACAGTTTTTGGTTAAACAGTCTTAGGACCAGACAAGGGCTTAAGTAACAGGTAGGATCCGTTACAATATTTTTTATATATATACATATATATATATATATATATATATATATATATATATATATACACACACACACACAGAAGAGAGATGAAGTTATAGAAAAAAAAAAATGGAAAGAAAAAGGGGGTTACTGGAGCTCAACTAGAAAAAAATATCTAGAGGAAATGGTCTGGTAGTGACTGGGAGAAACTCCTAGGTTAAAATGATGGTGGATAATATTCACAAACTGATCCCTAATAATAGTGATGGTACTATTAGTGTCTCAGTATTCTAAATCCTGATAGTCAAAAGAAATAAGCAATTTATACCATATATTAAATAGTGCAATAGATCAATAGGTTGGAATATATTCACAAAACCAATGGGAAGCATAAAACATAAAATATAAGCTTTATACCAAAAAAATTTATATGAGTCTTGTTCAGTATATAAATTACATAGTCTTAAAAAAAAACAATAAATATACAATACAGTACTTAAACTCCTTGTAGTTTGTTAGTTCAATGATTGAAATGAAGATGATAATGATTAATGGATGTTAGGATGATTGGAGATGAGATGAATGGATGATGAAAAAGATGGATATGATAATTGCTTGTCGGGCTGCTATCAGTGCACCAGGATCACCAGGTGTGAATTCAAATCCAAGACAAAAGGTATCAAGCGCTCCAGAACAAGGAATATGTAGAAATAAGAAAAAGAGCAAAAAAAATAAAAACAGTCTAAGTGTAGTATTTGGAATAATATGTGATTGGAAACAAATACCTGAGTTAAAAAAATAATGATAATAAAATAGCTATTCAAAGCAAAAATAAATTGGAAAATTTGCTGTTTATTAGAACATGAATAATAAAAAAAACTCCGGCATATGGCATAGGTTCAAATATTGATAAAAATACAAGAACATATATATAATTTGCTATTATAATGTAGGGGTATTCAATCCCATACTACACAAAAGATAAGCTAGACTGCGGGGAAATGCTTGTATGAACTGATAAATGAACTGGGGTAAAGATGGATAATTACCCTCAATCGTATAGTGAGTAACCAAAAACAGCAATGCTCATACGATAGCTGCAGCTTTCCCCCCTTCTCATAGTCTGCTTACTTGATAATAGCTTGCTCTCAAACACTTCTTTAAATTTGTTCTGAGTCGTGTTGATATCCAGTCCACCGTTTCCGGTCCACGAGTACTCCGTTCCCTGGCGGTGTCCTCTGGATCACGGGTTCTCAGGGTTGGTATCCTAATGATGATGCCAATTTAGTAAATATATTTCCATCATGTTTTGGGAATCTGTCACTGCCCCTTCCTCAGGGAAAAATATATCATTGGCATTTGTAAAAGGGTGCATGCCCCCATCTTGCGTCTATTTACGCAAAAGATCGTGTCACTCAAGATAAAAAGTGGGAGGTGTTAGGGACAATGTTATAGAGTTAAAGAGGTCTTAGCAACATTGTTACAGGGTTGAGGATACATAATCAATCTATGTGCTCATTGCTTGCAAAGTGGCTTCTCTCTGATGTTATACATTTTTACTCCAAAATTTAAGAATGGTTTTTACAAATGAAATTCAAGTGTTAGTTTCACCTGTTAGAGTGAAACCAAATTCAATCACAAAACTATGCACAAACTATGCAATAAAACTACACCAATACACAAATGGCTGAAGGAACAATGGAGTCAATGTTATACACACCACAACAGAATGGGAACAAGAAAGAAAAGAAAAAATGGGGGAGAAGAGGGACAAGAGGCACAAGGAGATATAAAAAGAAAATGTCAGACGAAGGAAACAACACTTCAATAAAGGGGATTTATAATTTGGCCATCTATCCCTTTACTCAAGATGATTTACATTTATTACAGAAGGGACTAAAATTTGCACCAAGTTGTAAACCTAACCGTTTTGATCTGTATGTTGATATACACAAATACATACGAAAATTAACACTCAAAAGAGACTTTACAATTAAAGAAAAAATGGCAAGCACAACTCAAGAGATGGATCCTATGGGGACATCAGTCTCGTATGAAAATCTTGAAAATCTATGGAAAGAAGGCAACATCTCTATTACTCCAACAGAAAACATAGACTCACATACTCCTACAGTCCATAATAGTGATCTAAAAGCCCCATACAATCAAGGGGCCCGTTTATAGAAGCATTCGTGGAATTAGTTCTTAAAGATATCCAACAGGAATTTCAAAAACCAATGAAATTTAAAAAGAATCTATCCAAAGGAGAAGAAAATAGTATGAAATCACTAATGGACAATACTTCTCTAGTTTTTAGAGAGGCAGACAAAGGTGGGGCATTCGTGATTCAAACAAGAACATTAAATCCTCTACCTATCTTCCAGAAAGAATATCGAAAATTAATTAAAGAAGCTTTTGAGGAAAGTATTAACACTAAACAGGAATTTTTATTTCCAAAGAACGACCATCCTAATATTCCGATATATTACCATATACCCGAGATTCATAAGAATGTTAATAATCCACTGGGACGTCCAATTATTTCAGGAATCAACTCACTCACCAGCAATTTATCACAACTGATTGATTTTCATTTATAGAAATATGTAAGATTACTTCCAGCTGTAAGGATACGGGACACGTGTTAGAAAAAATGCAACAAATAAAATGGGAAGAAAATTACATACTAGAAATGTGTGATGTGACATCTCTATACACTAATATAGCACATGACCTTGGTTTAAATGCAGTATCCCATTTTTTGGAAAAAGATGAGAATATGTCATGTCCTGAGCATGGGGTATAGCTTCAAGTAATACTCTACACACTTATTTGGGTTTGAATTAGGTCGCAACTTTATTATATAAAAACATCCAATAAATTAACATATTAAAATATAATTTTTAAACCTTTTCCCTCCAACATTGAGCCCTTGCCAATGTCCATCTTTTACAGGCTAACCCAGCCTATCCACCTTTTGAGACGAAACTTCAAACCCCCAAATTGTCTCCTTAACCGCACCTCATTAGCTGGTCAATACAGCTCAATGAGGCCGGCGTCTAACCCGCGACAAAGTCCGGGTGTTCTTAGACCTAGGCCGCTGGCCTACCGTCTCCCATAACCTCCCCATCTTACTACCACTCTATACATTGGCAAAGGCCCAAGCCGCCAACAAAGCTGCGACAAATTACAATAATCCAAATATTACAACTTATATAACAATTACGCTGCCAACAAAATCCCTATAAAACAGGGAAGGAGGAGAACTGCTCATTCTCCAGTTTAAACTGCTCTGCCACACCAACAGGAAGTGAAAGCCCCTTTTATCAACTCCTCAGCGTGACCTCACTACCAACTTTAAGCCACACCCCTTATTTCCTTACCCTAACCCCAGCTCAAACATGTTTCCCCTCCTAAAGTCCATGGAGTTCCGAACAACAAAGGACATTTTAACTCAAAGGAATTCATTTTATTTTGTCTCACAATCATTTCATCTTTGAAGAAGAGCATTACATACAGCGGTGCGGGACAGCAATGAGAACTCGTTTTGCCCCCAGTTTTGCAAATTTATTTATGGGTTTCTGGGAGGAGGAGTACATCTGGTCACATTCTAGTAAACAGCTAGTATTATATCTTAGATTTATAGATGATATTTTCATGATCTGGAAAGGAACAGAGGAACATCTTAACCAGTTCTCGAATAATATGAATCATAACCAACTAGGTCTGTCTTTTACGTCCACATACAGTAAAAGTTCTATAATATTCTTGGACTTACAGATAAATATAGATGTAAATCAGACTACATAAACAAGCACACACTATAAAACAGTAGAGGCCAATAGCTATATTGAAGCTTCCAGTAATCACAGAATATGGCTAAACAATGTCCCCTTAGGTCAATTTCAGCGGATGAAAAGAAACTGCAGTAGAGAGGAAGTATTTGAAAAACAAGCAGAGACTCTGAAAAACAGATTTAAAAAGAAAGGTTATAGAAAAGAGGTTGTAGACATAGCCTTACAAAAAGTTAAGAAGATTCCAAGACAAGATTTGTTACCCATAAATGGAGAATCCAAGCAGACTAAGAAAAGTAAGAACTTCCATTTATTACCAAATTCACCAGTGGGTCAACAAGACTGCAGAAAATATTAAATAAACTTTGGAATATTTTACAAGGATAAATACCTCCAGGCTTTTATCCCAAAAAAACCTATTATCATATATAAAAAGACAGAAGATCTAAAAAGAAAATTGGCTCCTAGTGCACTCAAGAAGATCACAAATAAAATTTCTGATTCATCAAAGGAAATGATTAAAATAAAAGGAAATTTTAAATGTGGACACAATAGATATATAACGTGTAGATATTTCAATCATACAGAAGACATGTTTCAATCTAGTGTAACCAAGGAAATTTTTCCCATTAAACATTTTGCTAATTGCAACACCTCGTATGTTATTTATATGTTACAATGTCCTTGCCATAAACAATACATCGGAAGAACTATTAGACCACAGAAGGAAAGATTTAGAGAACATAGAAATAATATACAAAAACTATCATCTTCACACTACATTTCCAGACATTATTATTAATACCATTCTAAAGATTTGGACAAAATACAAATAAAGGTTATAGATTATATTCCACCCCATCCGAGAGGAGGAGAAAGATTCCGCAGATTGGCCCAAAAAGAAACTTATTGGATATTTAAATTACAAACTATGGCTCCACAAGGCCTGAATGAAGAAATGGATCTATGGTGTTATTAGTTCCATTGATATCAGGGTTTCCAACTTATGAATGGAAGTATTAAGTTCACAATATTCCACATAATAGGGTAATTTTTCCTTCTATGGTTATTTCAATTTCAGATAGTCTTTATTACCATGCATCTAGGAATACCATTCATATACTTTATTTAGAAGTACACATCTAGGAATTTTCCAGAGATTATTTATAACAATAGCATCTATTTCTTCAGAAGAGGACATGTAAATATG